>OZ010720.1:21873148-21973084 GCA_963932345.1 Ophion ventricosus
AAAAAATCGCGAGCTACGAACGGTTACGAAGTAACCGTTTGGGGCGGAGGAAGGGAGGGAGGGAGAGAGAGAGAGAGGGAGAGAGAGAGAGAGAGAGAGAGAGAGAGGACAAAACGACGCATAGGGATGCCGAAGTTTGAAAATGTATGAAAATCGTGACGTCCAATTAGCCGTTACCAATGAAACGCTCCTGTATTCCCAAACGTTCAATACCTGCTATAGTTAAATCGATATATTAATTAGCGACAGATACAATAAATTCGACGAGACCAGCGGCCGTAGTCCTCATAAGTGAGAAAATTAAAAAAATATGACGTTGAATGCGAAACGGGGGAGGGGGGTGGGGGTGATGAACGTGCGAAATCGTCGTGGTACGAGAGAGGGTGAGATGATAACTTTATCAAATCTGTCATTGTATCAATCAACTCTTCTGTAAATTTAATACGGAGGCTCATCCGATAAGAAACGTTAATTCACACTTGGTGCCAGTTCGAGTGACAGAGAAATCCCAGATGAAAGACGATCAACGACATTTCAAGACAGTTATATTCTCCTCTTTCCACCTCCATTTTATTCACATTTATAACGAGTAATGTCGTTACCATCAGATGTCTTTTCTCTTCCTTATCTTTCCTTCTTTTCTCCTTCGGATACAAGACGGATTTAACGATGTTCCATTATCATAATATCGGATCGTTATAAAGTCATTGTGTCGATACGCAATTTGCTTTTGTGGTAAGAATTTTTTGTCGAAGCAAAAAAAAAGAAGATTTGGTTTTAATATTCTAACAGATTAATGGGTTTTTAGGCTTGAGGAATTATTTTAAAAAAAAAGAAAAAAAAACGTTTATACACGAGTGTCAGTTCATATTGATATCTGAAAGAATATATTATTGTTCTGATGTTTGAAGCTGAAAACATGCACTAAAAGCGTGTAGAGATAGAAATAAAAAATTTGCATTAGTTTAGCTACAAAATATTCATGAATATCGAGTCTTATTCGAGCCTCTCAGTGTGGTGTAACCCTTTAAGATGAACAGAAAAATATTCTATTAAAATTAATGAAGAAGATAATGCAGCAATAACTTAATTAATGCCTAAGAATAGAATAAGAACATTTGATTATTTCTATTTCATACTGTTAAAATGTACACGTTCCTGTCCATATTTTCAGACCAGTCTGGAAATATCGACATTTCCATATATATACTTAACCCTAGAATGGTAACCTTATTTTTTTTTTACCTATTATAATAACCTGGGGTGATAAACTACCCCAATTTCGAAAAATTCATATCTCCGGTAAAATTTCACGAAAAGGGTTCAACTTGGGCTCATTCTTTTCATTTTTTAATGCAGAATCACGTAAGCCTACGGCGATTCCGCTTGAAGTAGGAAAAGTTAGTAAAAAATGAGGTAAAAGGGTGAAAAACATGAAAAATTCGTAAAAATGACTTTTTTTATTGAATTTGCAATATCTCCGTTGATTTTTAACGAAATTGTATAAATCCAACGGCATTATAAAGTGAAAATATACAGTTTTGAGACGAGATGGTTAGTTTTACTCGATTTTCAAAAAAAGTCTATTTATTCCGGGAATCGAATTCTGGGAATTTAAAAGAAGTCACGAGGTACTAGTCTGGGAATTTAAAAGAAGTCAGTCGTAAACGTGAGGAAGGGAGAAAGGGCGCGAGATTTAAACTCGCCTGGGGTGGTTTTTCACCCCAAATTACCGTTCTAGGGTTAAGTCTGATTGTTACGAAATATAATAAAGCAATTGCAATGGTGTCATTATTCTTGTTTTCTTAAAATATTTTTCCTTCTAGAATGATTTAAGCCTTAAGGTGTCCATATTTGCAGCCTGTACCTTGCAAAATGTTGGAATATTTTCTTCATTACAAAGTTGACGTAAGATTTTCCTTGATCTCGCCCCCCCCCCACCCCCTAAATGAAATTCAGTGATATTTTGCCATAACCCTCCCCCCATTTGAAGCTCACGTAATGGACCTCCCCATCGTTCATTTTACCAATGCTCCTTCGTATCCCCCGTTCAGGTATTCCCCACCTTTTGACTTTCCACCCCGCACTTGTCATGTTGCTATTTTCGTAATTTCAGAGACTCGCACGAGGGGAACAGGGAAACTGTGGAAAATCTGTGTCGATACAGGTGACTTTATTTTCATCGAGTTTTACTTGCCCATACAGGAAGCTCAGATAAAACTGCCCCGCAGTCACCCATCCGAGTATTATGATCACCCAAGGGGGTTGAAGCGCACGAACGTAATTGACAATTAAGAATGAAATTGCTTCGGCGCGTTGTTAGAGATCTGGAATAATTTAAAATCGGCAACAATACTTCCGGTATTCTTTGCAACCCAAGGGAGTGGGGGCCTTCACCCGCGAGAACGTCTCCAGGGTATTAATTAGGTGTATCCAACGAGGCACAAAACGAGGCTCGGTGCTTTCTTTGTAGAGGGTGGAGGCAAGGGGAGTCTATATCTGATGCAAATGACGGGGGGAGGGGGAGGGGGTTTAAAGTAGAATGCTAGTTTCGTAAGCACATTATACGGGAGCTACACTGAGCTAATTAGAGGGTACCTGAAGCTGCACGATGTCGCGCTTTGTGCTATGAGGAAAATTGTAGGCTATAGTGGCAGCAGTGGCCGGATTATCAACCCAGTAGTCGTACGTCAGGGTCCCCCGGCACACACATCAATACAACGATGCAAAAGATATACCGGATACGATAAATAAAAAATCAATTCTGTCTGCTTGTATCAAGTGCCCCCCCCCCCCCCCCCCCCTCCCACCCCTCCTTACCTGTGGGCGCACCTGAAAAGACTGAACTTGATCTCGTTGGAATGCAACGATAATTAGTCTTCATTTTTTTATTCCTCCATTTTGACTGTTATTCAAAATCTTTTTTCGGCAGATGCTTCCAGATCTATAATGAAAATTCGACAAAATGTTTGAGTTATTTTCACAGCCTAAATACGCCAAAAACAATTAGGGAATTTGAGAGAACAAACAAACATTGACGACCAAATTGACGTAGCTTTTTTTCACCTATTATTTAGAGTTTAACCCTTCATGGTCACCTTTTTTGGAACGCGCACTATGCTAGTATTTTTTTCCCCAAAGTAGCATATCTAAGGAGCATTACGTCCAAATTTTAGGTAAAAATGTTGAAAATTCACGGAACTATGATTTTTTGAGCGAAAAAGTGTCTTTTGCGTTTTCACCTCTTTATGATTTTTTTTTAACATGTTACCCTTTTATTTCTTATGGATACATTTTTCGTACATCATCTAGAAAGTGCAAAGCATACTCTGTAATTTTTTGAACCACTTCGGACAGATAGTTTGGTCACAATACTTTTTTGAAAACTGACTGGGTAGAATCGACCCAAGTGTGACCACCGCGATTGAATTTGGAAGTGTGACCACGAAAGGCTAAAGAATACTAAGTGTGACCTAAAAGTGACAGACGGAAAAATGGTACACGATTCAGTCTCTCAAAAATCTCATGGCTTTGTTTTCATTAGAAGACTGTTGTTGATAAAAGACACAACGATACCTTTCTTTTTTTCCAAATAACAGCCTTGTTAGTGAAAAAAAAAAGAAAAATAATTCAATTTTTTTCTCTTTTATGGCATGAACCTATATTCCTTTCTCGTATTCACGCGATATATCGTGTTTTATCTTTATTTATTTAACTTGAATCTAATCTTTATTTATTATAATTTGAATATATTTAATATTCAAAAAGAACAGCTTGAACAAAAAAACAATATATTTGAATCAAATAAAGTCGTAGTAGGCCGCGAGACAAGGAAAAAATCTATTTGATTTAAATAGATCGTATTTAAATTTTTTTTTTTTCTTTTGCAGTGTACTGAAACTAGAATGGTATCCATCAGGATAATAGTTCCAATTAAAGTGTCGTCGCAGGAAAGTTTCAAGCGATATTTTTAATGCTTTATTTTCGCAATGTTTCCTCATGAGGGACTTGTCGAGTTTTCCTCAAGATTCATTTATACACAAGCGAGATGCACTCCCGGCATCGCCCTCTTTACATATCTATATATATATTGAGAAAGGTAATTTTAAAGGGAATCGACTTACCGAACCTCCTCAAAGCCTTCTCCACATGTATACACGTATACATTACCTGAAGTGGATCTTCAAAAAGCACCCATATTGGAGAAACTACAACGTAATAATAATGTTCCCGAGTCTCCAGAAATTTCATTGCAATGCATTGCATGCTCCTATATATATATATATATATATGAGACAAAAGGGTGGGGATCTCCGAGGCTATTACGAACTCGAGGGTACAACAAGAAGACAACCCGAACTGATGCAGGAAGGACCCCAGCCTGGTTTGGGTCGATGCGATAGGGCGAAAGTGGAATGTACAGAGACGGTGGTTTGTCTAGCCCGGACCCGGAAACGCTTACTTACGTGGCTGTCAGACAATACGCGCGCGAGAACGACGAAATTAACGAAATTAACGCGCGACTCTAGGTACACCATATACATGGCTCTTCGTGTTAGCTATCCAGTCTACGTTACAGGCTTTGCACCCGCGAGGAACGCCTGGAATGGCGGACATTTGCGTTGCGAATCACGTACATGCCAACGAAGATTTCGATGAGTCTACGTGCAGCATAATTCTTGCAGGCAGGCGAAGACTGCGGCTTAGCGTTCAAGGTAGAGAGACTACATTGGGACGATAATGCAGAGAAAGGGAGAGAAGAGTATGTGGGACGAAAGGATCGAAGATTGAAGGGATTGGATCCAAAGGTTGACATTTGGGTCAGGTTTTATATAGTCTCGTCATCTAATTACCCATCCCTCGACCCTTATTTAACAATCCAGTAATACAGAAGGTTTCATTAATGTAGGAATCTTTTATTTAAACTGATTCCCGTAACTAATTGAGTTTTCGAGATTTTCATTAAATTAATTGGGTTATGCGAAATGATAACAATGAATATATATATATATATATATAGAGAGAGAGAGAGAGAGAGAGAGAGAGAGAGAGAGAGAGAGACAGAGAGAGCTACTGATTATTGGTCACGATCCCGTGAAATTGTTGTAGGGCATGTTTCCCGCTATCAAATAACGCAGTAATTCTTTATGCAAAAGTGGAATTATTTTTTTAAGCGAGGAGTAAGCTACATTAAGAATTAATAAAAAAAACTCTTGCATGGAATAAATCTTTTTTATTATTTGTAGTTTGAGGGCCGAGCAATAAAGAATTATCGACACTAAAATAAGAACAAACTGCAAACATTTTTTAATTATGGCTCTAAAACTCTGCAAGTTAAATCATTTTCGGATTTTTCTTTAACAAAAATGCAAGTTTTATTCTGTTAAATCACTAAGCTTCTTAGCCTGCGCAACATAAAAAAAAACAACTACACATTATTGGCAATCTAAAGAGGATTCCATACAACAGTTTTTTTTATGAATTTTTAAAGTTGCCTACTCATTAAAAATAATGATGTGACATTTTAAATTGCGCGCCATTTTTTTTTCTTGCGGCATCAGGAAGTATGGAGGTTTAGTCATGGAGAATTTTACAATCGAGCATCGCATAGAAATTGTGAAAATGCAATGTGAAACAATGCAGTTACTGGAGGCGAAGTTTTATGATCCAAGATCGTCACATCGCACCAAGATCGTGCGATTTGACGCCATTGGACTTCTTTCTTTAGGCTTTTCTGAAAGGAAAAGTGTATGCCAATGATCCACAGACCATTCCGGAGCTCAAGAAAGCAATTGGGAGCACTATTAATGAAATTAGTCCGCAATTATGCGAAAGTGTTATTGAAATTGTCGTCAAAAGAGTGAACGTTTGCAAACAGGGACGAGGCAGCCATTTATCGGATATTGTGTTCCCCACATAACCTTCATGTTTGTATTTTCTATTAAAATTAAGATATTCGTACTTTTCAAAAAAATAATACGTTAAATAAATAAATAAAAGTGTCAGTTCATTGTTAGACACCCTTTAGTAGCTGGTGTTACGACTCTTTAACGGGATGTTTGGACGACAAATCAGCCAGAGGTAATCAATTTTCCGATTAGTGACTGTACAAGGACTAATTGCCACGATGGACCCTACGATTTTTCATTCCTTTCTACCTACCTACACTTTTCACCATCCCTCTCTATCTCGCTCTCTCTCCCTCTCCCTCCCCTCTCTCTCTCTCTCTCTCTCTCTCTCTCTCTCCCTCCCTCCAACTCTCTCGTTTTCTCTTCTATGCCACCTCATAAATTACACGCATCGAGTGTCTCCATGAGTAACAATACCAATATCTTCCGTGCAAAGCGGCATTCCAAAAAAATGTTTATTGCCCAATCAATCGGACAATACGTTATTGGGACAAAAAAATCTTCAGAGCACCAAAAGTATGAGGCTTTCTCATGCTGCAAGTGTGGACTGAACGCTTGCGGAAAATTGCTCCCAAAGGGTCCAGCGAAAGGAACAATCTCCTCAGGAAGTGAAGAGCGCACTCAAGCGCGCTAGCGTATCATCCAAAAAGTGAAACTAGCAGCTCGTCAGCTTCGTATCATCTTCTATAACGGATACTCGTTTACTAATTACTGCATAATCAACGAGATTAACATTGGCGCGCAATACAAGATATGCGAAGAACCGAAGACGAGCGCGTTAGCAGTACGTGTTTGGACGCGAGAAGTTTGCCGACGTCTTTGACGTACAAGTTTACGGCTATCGTTGATTAAGCGGGCCCGGCCACTGCGATAGTTTCATCACTTTGGAGAGTTTCCCGGCAAATGTAAACTCGCTAATCTTGATAGTTGCACAGCGTAGCTTGGCGAATCGTCCGAATCCCGGAAGTCGTTTCCGACTGAGATTGCCATTCGATAATAGTTTGAAAATTCGTCCAAAGTAATGGCCATTGGTCAGATGAACGGGAATAACTGAACATTCTCCAAGCAGCCTTTGATAAAGAGTTAAAAACGAGAAATGTAGATGCAAATTATTCGGGATATCGACTGTCCTTTCTGTCTGTAGGGTAAGGTGGTATAGGAGTACGCGGGCGATAAGGGTACGTAGTTGCTCCAAACCGTAGACGAAACGATTTGCTAATGAAAGCTAACTTTTGTGGTGTTTGAACCGTCTAACGGGGTAGGTGTTTGTGTCAAAAAATAATCCAAAGTCGAATAAAACGGAGAGGCCAGGTAAGTTTGAAGTTTTGGTTGCAATTTCTTATTTATTTTTTACATTTCCAAAGCATTAGAAGTACGAAAGACAATTTACTTTCTTCAAAAACAACTATTTATTTCGTACGCCAGTTTACTAAGGTTATGGTTCAAAATGAAAGAAATTTCGCATCTCATCAATAAATGGCAGTAACAGTCATGTTTGTTAAAAATGTGCAGGTCGTATAAGAGTCCACAGTGCTTAGGTGTGTAGGAGTACGCGCGTACTCTTATACGACCGTTGTTAAAGATTAGGTTTTTTTTACTTTCAGCATGTCCCGACGGAAACGGACTACCGACCGAAGTCTATGGTCAATTGGGGATCTTGAAAATGCAAAGAAGCGAGTTAATGATGGTGAATCTATAAGGGCGGTAGCACGTTCATTGGAAGCGACTGAAACCACTATTCGTAAGAGGCTAAAGAGATCCACACCAGCTATATCTCTGGGACGATACGAACTCTCGAACTTCACCATCCCCATGAACTTCGAGAACTTCGCGAACTTCACGAACTTCACGACACTGCAATTATCCAACTCTCCATCTCACCAACTCTCTGTGTCTCCAGCTCTGCAGTTCTCCAGCTCCCCAACTCTCACACACATGTGGGAAACTTTATTTGCGATTTATGTATCGATTGAAGTTTGCGTACTTTTATCGACCCTCGTACGTACTCTTAAACGTCCGTATGCCTCAGAGTTCGCAAATCCCTTTTCCTAGTTTTTAGTTTGTTATGTAAAGAAAATAATTGAGATTCCTAATTGTCGTTCATAATTTAATTAGGGTACTAGATATTCTTTCAAAAGAAAAAAAGATTGGTTAAATGTATTTGTTTGTTTTTTTTTACCAGTTTGAAGCTTAGGTGCGTACTCCTATACCACCTTACCCTACAGTTGGGAAGCAATAAGAATTTTTTTCAGTCTCGTATTTCCTACTAGGGGAAAGGTGTACGGAATGATCCCCTTAAGGCACATTGCTTGTAATTACAAAGATATTCAACATAATTGAGATCCGAAAGCGTTTACTACCGGTATATTTATCTATCCTACGATTGGCATATTCGAAATATTCAATTTATTAGGGTTTCAATAAAAAGATTTTTTTTTAACCTTACATAGGGATCATCTTGGACACCCTGGTGTTCAAGATGATCCCTAGGGTATGGACAAGATGAACCCCCGAATCATCTTTACCCCTATTTTGGGATTTTTTTTTATTTTGGAGAAATTAGGAAAATATAAATAAGAAATTGCTCGAGTTTACAACACCTTTGTATATATTAATTATAGATATACAACATAAACTGAACTTACAAGTTAAATTACCTTTATATTATAAGTCTTATCTCACCCAACTAGAGTTAAACTAAACCAGTCTTCTACAGCCAGTCTTAAATCACTTAGGTATATCAATTATTATTTGTGACATTAATCATACATTAATAGTGTAGTTTGAACATAAATAGACAATCTATTTATATAATTAAGATGATCTCTAGGGATCATTTTGTACACCTAGAAGGCAATCATCATGCCCCAAACTCAAGTTTTTCTTTAATTGCTCGGTAATATAACCTATAAGTATTCCACTATTACCAAGCCAATCAAAAAACCAAATGGAGCACATTATAAAGCCAGAAACAGAACAACGATTGCAACTAACAGTATACAATAAAAGTTACCTAAGCTTAAAGTCAACCTTAACTTAGATCAACAGCTCACAATTTTAATTCTTTTCCGTCAAAACAAGTGCGTCGCTCACACCGCCATCATGAATGGACTAACGCAAGGGGTGCCGGGCATTATGTTTTATCAAACAATATCACTGGATGGCGTTAATAGTTTCGTCGCAATTGAAAATGATCGTCTTACCTCATGAAATCAAATCGTACACCTTGCCCCTATTTGATGTTATTTCTAATGTTCATTTCATTTCGGATGTTGATTTTATATCATATACCCATTTTATTTATAATATCCATTTTAATTCTAATGTTCATCTTATTGCTAATATTGAGCACTTCAGAACTGCAAACAAATTGGCATCTCGCCTTGAGGTAATACTGCCTAATTGGCCTGCATCTTCTGCATTTGCCCCCGTATACGCAATTAGAACGTCATTAGCGTTTGCTTCGCTATCAAAATAATACTCGGCGGAGTCTCCAATTAGAGTTATTTCACGTTGAAGTTCCTTCTTATGCCGAGTTCACATGGTCGTAGTAATCGGATGCGCAACTTTTCAAAAAGTGCAATATCGAATATCATTCCTAGGAGTTCGCCTGGCAGTTCAGTTTTCTGGCGGATGCTCCGGGGCGAAAATTACGCAGTTTCCACCTTATCCGGTCGTACTTCGGCTTGATAAGGTACAGAGTACTTCCTACAGCCACTTACAGGACCATACAGCTCAAGGTTTCCTCCCTGAATATTATTCTCATCTGGAAATTCACGAGAGGGGGAGGGCAAGAGAAAGAGCGAGAGAGAGAGAAGAATTTTCGTGTGTAATACAGCCTCTTTTTTCGCTCTTGGTTACTTTCGACCTGAACGATAAAGTAGATAACAAAAAGTATACGGTAGCTGGAGGGGGAAAAGCTGCGACAGTAGAAGCTCACAAACGTGGGAATGAGGGAACTCAATTCCAGATTGGGTTGCCCAGGCACCGCATGCAACGGTCCATTCACCCTCGCTGTATAGACGGTATCCTTTTTTCTCTCTCTCTCTCTCTCTTTCTCTCTCTCTCTCTCTCTCTCTCTCTCTCTCTCTCTCTCTCTCTCTCTCTGTCTCTTACTCTACAGTACCGAGAGGAAGAGTTGAATCGAGAGAGAGAGAGAAAGAGAGAAAGAGAGAGAGGGAAAGAGGAGAAAAGGAGGGAAAAAGATGCAGGTGGAGGAACCGAGACAGGAATTCAGAGAGTAGAAGATAGAGAGAGAAAGAGCGAGGCTGAGAAAAAGTGAAGCAGAGCGTGAGAGATATATACAAAGAGACAAAGGCAGGAAGAAGAACAAAGGCAGAGAGACAGAAAGAGGAAGAATTAAAACGAGATAAAGTGAGAAAGCGCCAAAAACGAAATTGAGAACGAGAGTGAGACAAATAGACAGATATACATAGGGAGAGAGAGAGAGAGAGGGGGAGAGAGAGAGAGGTTGAGGGAAAGAGCAAGATATAGAGACAGATCGTATCACAGAGCACAGAAGATCGCTCCGACCAGACGACTCCGCACTGTCGGTACAGGCCTTTGAACAATCCCATTGGCTTTTTGGTTCTGCTGGCAGAGCAACCGGCAGCAGGCCCTTCGCTTCGAAATGCAGCGCACGGTGCGCCGCGTCGAAGCTCGTTGTGCAGCCCTCTATATACAAGCTTCGCAAAACTTCGTACGTGTGTCCACGTCTCGCTCTCGCACACACACACACACCGCCATCCAAACGCCAGCAGCAATCGCGCCAGTACCTAGGGGCAGTTTCAACAGCGTTACCACTACTACCGAAACACTGCCAGAAAGCTCCTGAATGGGAACGCAGCCGAGGGGCTTTATAATGGAACGCAAGGGGGGCGAATTATCCCCATGTATGTGTATATGGTGGACCCATCTCTCTCAACTCCTCGCACCCACCGCCATCTCTCTAAGTTCATCTCTGTCATTACCTCTCGTCCTGCTTCAGTCTCTGTTTCAACTAATAGCCGGGATTTGGCGAAATTTATGGGAGTTCCGTAAACCCCTTGTCACCTTTCATGCCACCATATACATATATATTCGTGGGTTTATGTATACATGCATCTACAAATTGGCTATAACAATATGTGGGTGTAGGTGTGTGGGTGTGTTTGCGTTTCTACCGGCAATAGTGGGACACGCGGTTTTGCCTGTGGCTTCGGAAATCGCCCGTGTCGAGCAACCTGAGCCTATACTCGGATGGGTGACCGTACACAAACGTACGAATCCATTTATCCGAGGATCCATTCCCGTGAGATCATTGCGAATGGCTGGGTCTCATTCGGTTCATTGGCTTCTGATCACGGTGTCTTGTACAGAAATTACTCAAGTGTATGCTGACGTAGATATTCCTCAATCACGCCTCAAAACATTGTAAGGAGGAAGGGGGAGATGGAAGGAATGTTCCACATTTGTTTGGCAGGGAAACAATTCCTTTTCATAGTGTTGAAGTTTGCATCGTTGCTTTCCAAACGCATATTACTTTCCAAACGCTTTTTTTTGCAGTTTTAGGTTGTGGATTCCTAAGTAGGATCTTTAATAAAGATGTTATAGTGATTTTCGTAGGCTAAGTCCTATGCGAAAAATTGGAAGGATATACCTAATACAATTCGGGGCCTTCAATGGATTATTTGTGGATTCCATAGTAAGGTTTTCAGTAAAAGAGCCGGACCGAGCCCCTATTAGGAAATGCTAGGGTAGGTAGGTTGACTAAAACTATGGTCTAAGTACGGAGACCAAGTAAAGGCCTTTAAGGGGTTTAGTTGTAGTTTCCCTAGTAGCGATTTCCCCAATACTACTAGACTTTGCCATTATAGGGGTAAATCAGTATAAATTGCTTAACTAAAGAATTTATGGCATAATAATTATCGAGATCGATCAAATATAATAATTAAACTATGCATTTAGTAGACGAGCTGTGATGCCTCGAACCAACACGCATGCAGTGCGTTCATTGATGAACGCGAGATCATACGTGTCAAAATATGTGACAGAATTCTAAGCCTCAAATGTATTGAAATAACACATTTCTTTTTCACAGTGCACACACACGCACGTACACATATGGCTGCAATAATATGTCATGAGGCTCCATTGAGGCAATTTTAAAGGCCCTGGTTATTTTGCCGTCAATGGCCCTCGGTAGCAAAGTGTGACCGGCCACTGATGGCCCATGGTAAGACTTCCAGACTAGGGCCTTAATAAAGGTAGGGAAAATTAAGATGGGCCCGATCAAAGCTCGAACTCAATATCCGCACGGGGCGTGCCAAAAAAAATTGAGCAATACGGAAAAAGAAATATTTTCGTTGCATTCCAACGATGCAAACTTCAATACCATTCATTTTTGCGTTCACTCGACAAGCTCGATTGGTTAATGCTTTTGGCACTGGCGCACGGGAAATTCCGGCAGAAAATTGTTCTGTGAATTATACGATACGGAGGGAATAGAACCTCTGCGAGGGAATCCAATGAAATTTCATTCGATTGCTGAGTGGAAAATACGGTGAGGTCGAAGGACTGCAAGAATATACGATGTGTGGTAATTTATGAAAAAAAGATTGTTAGGAGAACAATTATTTGAACATAATTATTGAAAATAATATTTCGAGGGTTCCTGAGTAGGTGCGACGGGCTGGTAATTATTTTCTACTACGTTCCACGATATTAGAAATCTTTATTGCGTCCTTTTCGCCACAGCGACGATGATAATTATTCGGAAAAAATCGATTAAACTCGTTCTTTCGGAAAACGGTGCGGATACGTGGATGTGAGAGTGTTATTTGAAGTTCCGGATGTGATGAGAACTGTACGAATAATCGAGGAACACGTCGGATAGCGGGGAGAAACACAGAGAGAAAGAGAGAGATGGAAGAGTACCAAAGAGGCATTGAAGTTTGCTAATTAAGGGAACCGGTAGAGTTTTTTCGCGTGTGTGCTTCTCGTTGATCGAACGGACGCGCGCGTGTCTGTCTGTGTGTGTGTGTGTGTGTGTGTGTGTGTGTGTGTGTGTGTGTGTGTGTGTGTGTGTGTGTGTGTGTGTGTGTGTGTGTGTGTGTGTGTGTGTGTGTGTATACATATATAGTACTTTTTCCGTAAAGGCCATGTCGATGCTATTCTCTCTGTACTCGGTTCACGAGAGTGTGGTCGGTTTTGGCACATATCCAGAATTGCATGGGAAAGACAAAGGGTGGGAGAGACATAGAGGGAGAGAGAGAGAATGCTTGTCTGTATGTGTATAAACGTAAGGGAGAGCGAATGCATGGAAAAACGAGAAAACGAGAGATAGAGAGAGAGAGAGAGAGAGAGAGAGAGAGAGAGAGAGAGAGAGAGAGGGAGAGAGAGAGAGAGAGCATGGGAAAACGAGAAAATGAGAGAAAGAGAGAAAGAGAGAGAGAGAGAGAGAGAGAGAGAGAGAGAGAGACCGAAAGACTCGGCTTACTAGTATTCTAGCATCACGCTCGATAAAGCTCATACAACACTTCATCCCCTGTAGGCTCTCTCCCTCTCGCTCGCTCCTTTCTCCTTTCTCTCTCGCTCTTGCTCACTCCCTCCCCCTGTTTCTCTCCCTTTCTCTCTCTCTCTCACTCGCTCATGTCCGGAATTAACTCACTCCGAATATCCTGTACAAATATTTCCAATGATAGCCATTTTTATTCGTTGGTACATATAATAAAAGGTGCGTACATCTCAGTCGACCCGCAATCGATTCGACCGTACTGCAATTCGCCGTAGAGCCAAATCGGCGCTACATTTTTATAATCATTTTAACGAGTTAGCACACATTGATCAATAGCAATGAGAGGCTCACTTATCGAGGCTTTATTATTTGATTAAAAAGATAGGCTGTGAATGATTGCAAACAAATATTGAGAACGAGGCTCCGCCCGCATGGAACTCGACCCAAAGAAACTTCATTACCAGTTGCATCCCTTACTAGGAGTTGTTTAAAAAATCCTAAAATATGTGTGTTTTTACATTTGTTTCGGAGAATATTTATACCGAGTTTCAAATTGATACACGCAGGGAATACAATTTTCTATACAAATTTTCGCATCCCCTTTCATCCTTTTAGGGGTTGTTTTTCGAAAAAAAAGCATTTCTAAGTGCACCTCTACGATCTTTGAGAAACTTCGGAATTACATTGAGATAAAAGCAGGGAATTCGATTTTCCCATACAAAATTCAACACCACGTTGCACCCCTAATTAGGGGTTGTTTTTGAATATCCTTAAATATGCGTTTTATTATTTGTTTTGAAGAATATTTATACCCAGTTTCAAGTCGATACACGCAAAAAATCAAATTTTCCATACAAACTTTTACACCCCATTTTACCCCCTTGAGAGTTCATTTTCGTAAAATCCTTTCATACTGCACCACTACATCTTCTAAGGAACATATCTTCCAAATTTCATGTTTCTATCTTCAACGATTTAGACTGTGCGTTGTCTATGTCAGTCAGTCAATCAATCAATCACGTAACTGTTTTGTATGTGTAGATAGCTATTTCTTGTTTGGCAAAAAAATGAAAAGTAGTGAAAAATACATCACGTACGAAACTGACTCGAACCAGCCGATTTTTCGACGAATTTATGACTGCACAGGTTTCTTTGTGTTTTTATTTTGTGCAGTGAATCTTCCATTTCTAGAGTTTCAGCACGGATTCGAATCCAATGGATCGCATTGGTTGCCGCGTCGATATTCAATACAGCTATAATAACAATAATGATGTTGTCGGGAGGCTTTGAGCGTACGGCCATACATCGATGTACCATTTGATTGTAACGTAGCCATAAATGGAAGGAAACTGCGCGGCATCCGCATCACAGAGGAATAAAGCCAAAGCCACCCCTCTCGCCGATGAATCCATACGCTCCAATAACGAACCCTTCTCCTCGAGCTGGATTACTAACAGATACTAACAGAGTGAATCAAACGATTTGAAAGGAACGTGATTTTTTTTTTCTATCGACGTACAATTTTTCTGTACGTACTTCTTTTCAATAACGAATCATTAGCGAAACGTTTTTTTTCGTAGTCTTCTGCGGAAAAATTGGTGAGGAAGACTCGAGCATACCGGATTCACGAAATTGCCGTTTACATCGTTTTTATTTGCAATGGAAATTCGTTTTTTCGAGCCACCTAATTTTTTTCTAGCGATTTTCCAGATTCAAAATTTTCCAGCCGCGTTCAACCCGCAAAATAAATCTCTCCTTCCCCGAGCAGAGATCGGGGATAGCGGATTATCGGGTACCTAAACGGGGGTACAATGTTTGGAATACCAATACATTAGAGCCTCCGATGGACGTCCCGAATGGCAGAAACTGGACATTATCACTCAAAGGAGGCCAATACAGAGCGCAACTGAACCTGGGAAACCTAAGGTGGGCCTACTTCAAGTGCTCCCGCAGAACCTACTGGCCCCCCTTTCGGCCTACTCTAGGCGCACTGTAGCCCCTCTGGACCCTCCATTCAGCCTACTATAGGCGCACTGTAGACCTCTCCGGACCCTCCATTCAGCGAAACCGTATTTATATCGTCATTGAACGTGTTACCGATCAGGCCACAATGGAGTGTGGCAACGGACTTGAGATCGAAAGCAGTTTAAGGAGGCCTGTGTTCTGCACGTTTCACTGAAACTGGGGGTCCAAAGAAGGTTTGGGAGGACTAACAGAGGCTACACTGGACCAAAATGGAGGCCTCTTCATAGCAGTGAACTCGACAAATGGACTTTGGTAGTTTCAACGGCGGCTGGCGGCTTGTGCATTACAAAAGAAATGGTTCCTGCGAATGTTCAGAGGAGACTATAAATTTTCACTCGGCTTCGGCTACGGTAAAAAGCACCTGAATATTTTTTAGGAACCTCGTCAGAGATCTAGAATTTCATTGCGCAAAGAAGATTTCGGATGATTCTGAAAATAAAGAAATGGTAAAATAAAAAAGTATTATTAGCTGCATTGCTGCAGAGTTCGACACTCTATTTTGTAGGGGGACAAATGGAATAAAATATACCTCGCTGGGAGTGACTGTGAACTATTTGATTATTCTACCAATTCATATCCAGCAATTTTTTTCCACGTACTGGCATACATCGATGGTATGTAATATTATATTCTCTCGTTACTTTTAATTGATGAGCACTCACTCGGAAAAATACTTATAGAAAATTGTCACTCATTTGGCTTCATTGCGATATAAAATCTCCAAGAACAGATTTTGGACAATAAAAAAAAGGAATAAAAAACAAAAAATAGGAATTCCGTTGTAATCCAATTGTGCAAGCTCCAAAAGAAAAAAAAATCTCGATTCGAAAGATCTCTCAACAGCATTCAAAATCATGCTGTCCTGTGACACGTCCCTGCTTGGGCAAATGGGACTGAATCAGTCTTATGAAACTCCTAAGATGGCGAGGTTGCAAATTTCTTGTTGATAGAGCGAAATAACATGCCACAAGACGCGGGCAGGAGTGAAATCGACAACGAACGAGAGCTTAGAAAAACTGTGTGTTTCGAGACAGGAAGGGTAAGAGTGAAAGGAAAAAAATATCTCTGACCACCCCGGTTGGGTCGAAGGCGATTTGGGGGATCTCGGGAAGGGTCGTATCTCTCGGCATTGCTCGGGGACGCAGCCTGAACAACCAAAGCCATTATTATAAATAATGCGGGACGAAAAGTTTTCGCGGAAGTTTTTCACCGACAACGCGGGGGCGCTGCGACAGAGTGATTTTTCACAAGCTCCTGCATCGAAGAAAACGGACAAGCATCAGGACGAGGGTGGGACGCGGTATAAAGAAGGGGGCAAAATATAAAGGGGGCGAAAAGGATGGAGGGCTGAAGAGAACGAAGATAGGGCTACGTCCTTGTAACAGGAAGAATTTTCTCGCTCCTTTTCCTTTTCTTGCTCCATGTCACCCCCCCCCCCCCCCTCTCTCGCTCTCTTTTTCTTCTCCTTTCTCTCTCGCTTTTCGGGGCGTAAATTTCTGTCAAGTACAACGGAGAAAGGAGCTTTGTCACTACGGTGCTTGGACGAATCTAGAGTTTCTGGAAAGAACCGACGACCCCAACTCAACTTGATGTTGCTTGCAAAGTCTATGCCTCTATCTCGTCTCTCTCTTTCTCTCTCTCTCTCTCTCTCTCTCTCTCTCTCTCTCTCTCTCTCTCTCTCTCTCTCTCTCTCTCTCTCTCTCTCTCTCTTCCTCTCCATCTTTTTTCTTCCGTATCATTCTCTGACTCTCTCCTTTCGTCTTCTCTTTTGCCCGTCCCTAAATCTCTCTCTCTCTCTCTCTCTCTCTCTCTCTCTCTCTCTCTCTCTCTCTCTCTCTCTCTCTCTTTCTCTCACTCTCTCTATCCGGCATTCTTCTGATAGATACACGACTCGAGAAACCAGGATACGTGCGCCGGAAAAAAAAGCTAAGCAATGGAAAGTGGTTAGAAAAAACGAGTAAAGGGAGAAATAGCCAGAGTTGTATGGAAGCCACTGGAAAATGAGGGAGAAAGGAGAAAAAAAGGGATGAAAATGAGTTGAGTTCCGAGCAAAGCGCATGAATAGAGGTTCAAGAGATTCCTCTCCCTTCCGCCCTTTCTCTCTCTCACCCTTCGTCTCTGGTACTCACCAAGTGAAACCCGAGCCGGCGACTGGATAACAGTCCGTCTAGTGGAAGACTCAATGCATTCGTGGAGTTACGCTATACTCCGTGGCCGGAACACCATTTTTTTCGCGAAAATGGAAGAAAAAACCGCACGAATGTCAGACCAATGTACTCCCGCGGACTTTCAACTCGTTGCCCAACATACGCCGACATAAAAAAGTATTTGGGAGGGGGAGGCTTAGACTTCGTCTGCATTCAACTAAATTTTGAAACAAGTTTCAATGCATATATTTTCTAATAACGCGAGACGATTTTCTTCCCACACTATTTTAGTTCAAATATGACAATGTTTGCAGGTTCTTTCTTTTTCAGAACAAGGAGATTACGAATTTCATCAGCTGAATTAACGCAATTAAGGTATTACTGGATCGATATTTAAAAATCGACAAAATTCTTGACAATTTGAGGAATTGATGATGATAATGTGATAATACATGAATTATTTTACAATTTTTCAATCAATAATTTAGTAGTTATAAAACTAAATCGCCGCAAATTCTGAAAATATTATATCATCAAGATTTAGAATCAAGCGATTGATTATGCTAAGTTTCAAATAAATCGACTGAGTAATTGTCGAGAAATTAATTGAAGTAATGAGGAGTATCGTCTTTTTTAACGATGAATTAATAGCAATCATTGGAAAACTCAATATATATTGAGTTTTTGGGTAATTTTTTATAATAATAAAATAATCTAAACGTATTAATTAAATTTAAACATTGAGAAATTATTTTGTTGGGGAGTTGAAACAGATGTACAATCACTGACAAAACCTCAGTCAAGCACACGCCAATATTGTCGAATTTGACTTCAATTATTATTCAAAGTGAAAATTTAACATTTCTAAGTGATAATTTATTATTAAATCAGCTATTTGTAAGGCTAAACATGTACATGATCTAGAACTTGTAAATCCACGATTTGCCTATTTTGGACTAACTTTTTGCCCGACGGTCCATTCAGTAATACCTTAAGTTACCTACAAAATTCATCCTCCATTGAATTTTAATTTATGTGAGGAGAGCCGAACAAATCTTTATTGCGTTATAATATTCAGTGGCAATCGACCTTTTGTAGAGGCATTAATCAAAAGTACCTTTTATCATACAGTAAAAATGCTATTTTAATTAGGAAAAAAAAAATTGTATTTGAATTTTTTAAATATTGTATTTTTATTTTAAAAATATGGTATGTTAATTTGAAATATATTGTATTTTTATTTAATAATTCTCTGAAATTGAAGGTGTATATTCTTTTCAATTATTATATTTTGCTTCGATAATTTTTCAAAACAAATTCAATAATTTTTCCAAAAATCTAGTAATAAAAAAAAATAATTTTACCATTTTTCTTAAACAATTTGATAATGTCAAAACTGGTGTTTTGACATCATTAAAATTGTTCGTTAATCAAACTTATAACTTTTAGAAATCACTTTAACTATTTGTAAACATTGATTGAAAACATTTTTAATCGATCTATCTAATCCAATGCTGCTTTTAAATTGGAGACAATTTTTTCAGCACATCTTATGATATTTTACAATAAAATGATTTTTCAAACGGACCTTACAGTTTTCCAAAAATAATCTAACGGTGTATAAAAGCAAAAGTTGAATCCAACAAAGGCTGGTGCAAACTAAATAGCAGTAACAAAATGGAGTTATAGCCAGTCTCGCGAGTTCGGAACGAGCATGGTGTTGCCGTGAGTCTGGTTAATGGACATAATGCGATTAAGGGTTGCAACGAATTCTGGGAATTAACGACGCGTTGCTTCGACCTCGCGTTCTCTCATTCAATTCCGATTTTAACGACGAAAGATATAGGAGTTATATACCGATGTGGTTTTGTATCTGTCTAACTGCGAGAGAGAGAGAGAGAGAGAGAGAGAGAGATCGATCGACCGGGGCTCATTAACCTCATCCATTTAATTTACAGGGGGATAGTACGAGGCCCTGGTAGAGCTTCAAGTACGACGTGAGCAAACGAGCGAGCGATCGAGTTGGGACGAATGAAAATTTCATGAAAACGGGTAAGAAAAACGGAGAAAACGCGTCTCTCTCTCTCTCTCTCTCTCTCTCTCTCTCTCTCTCTCTCTCTCTCTCTCTCTCTCTCTCTCTCTCTCTTTCTGTCTCTCTCTCTCTCTCTCTCTCTCTCTCTCTCTCTCTCTCTGGAACGCTATCAAGCGCACGAGCGAATCGCGAGGTATATATTCGAGCTGCAGCGATCTCCCAGCGCTCGGCAGTAGGAGCCTCTCCCGGGCTATTGCACACGAAATGCGAATTAAATCGAAACGAAATGTTACGCTATGGTGGAGCACCGGCCAGGAGTCACGACGAGACTGCCGGAGCCTCCGGTAGGTAAGAGTATTAAACGGTAACGTCTACAGTGAAATATATCTACAGGTCTGTTCAGAATAAGGAATACCTCGGGATCCAATTCCATGAGGTTCCTATTAAAGGCCAAGGTATCCGAAATACGTAAGTCCAAATTTCTAATTTGTTATTAAGCACGTCTAAGTAAGATTTGTATGAACCTCGATGAAATTGAACGTTAATGTTTTGGTGAAATTTTGTGTGCCATTCCATTTTCATTTTATTTTCAACTAGCTTCGTGACATTTGGCCCATATAAACTTCGTTACCAGTTGCACCCATTATTAGGGATTGATTTTTTAATCCTAAAATATGCGTTTCATTTGTTTTGAAAAACATTTATACCAATTTTTAAGTTAATAGGTGTACGCAAGTGATGCAATTTTGCATAAAAACTTTTACGTCCCTTTTTATCGTTTCGGGGGTTTATTTTCGAAAAATCCTTTTTTAAAGCAGCTCCACGGCCTTTAAGAAACACATATTTGGAATTTTATTGAGGTAAAAGCAAGGAATTCGATTTTCGATTTTCATTTTTACCCTCCACCGTAATTTTGTAATTTTTAGGCGTGTTACTTTTAACTGTGTCATTTCCATGTGTTTTTGTCTACTGTAATATTACAGACCGGTGTTATTTTTACGATGTGTTATTTCGACGTGTGATATTTTGATGTCACGATAGACGCGCATGTAAAAATGTAAATTTTGAAAATTTAATATCTCGGAAACTATTGTTACTCGCCAAAAATCCTTTTAGGGGGTGTCTCAGAGTGTTAAAAAAAAGGTCCGTGCAAAATTTGAGCTCGATCGGAGGGTGAAACTTTTCGGAAGTCTACCCAAACCGAGTTTCAAGTTGATCCACGCAAAGAATACAATTTTTCATACAAAATTTTACACCCCCTTTCACCCCCTGCAGAGATGATTTTCGAAAAAAGTTTTCTTAGTGCACCTCTACACTTTCTAAGGAACATATCGAACTGGCTCGAATTGGGGCCCAAGTTATTTGAAGAAAGTCCAAAAGTTCGAATCACCGAGAACTTCCAATGAAATTTGTTTATCGATCAAATAAAATCTATTTAAACGAAATTAAAATTTTATGTTATTTTCGAATAATTATATCCGGTAAAACATCGTCACGAAAATTATCCGCGCTTCAATTCGAACCTATTTGAATAAGAATCTAAGAAATTCTTCGTAATTAAACTTCCGAAACAGGCCCTAAAGAAATTTGTCTCAAACTCGTGATAACCAAAGTAAAGTGCAATATCACGTATTCAACCAAAATTCAATTTGCGCTTATCACACATTGGAAGCATCGTTGGCAATGCAGAAAAAAAAATAACCGGTATTATCAATTCTGAATAGTCCAGTACATGGACTGGAGAATTCGTGTACCTGTCGTCATGATGGTATTGTAGCTTCAGTTACACGACCACGAAAGACTTCGCTTATTGGACGGAATCGACGCTAAGAAATTCCAATATCTTTCTCGTGAGATAAATCACGTCAAAAAAAAGAAAAAAAAACCCCCGAGACAAAAGTCCAAAACGTAGTAGCAACGAAACTCTCGGTACACACCAAAATGCCTACATAATTGTACAGATGCCAAAATTTCCACTACTCAACTTACGCGTACTCTTAGCTTGTATTCACTTGTGATATGTGGCATGGCTGATGATCTCACTCCGCTCTCATGCGCAATCTTAGCTTCTATGAAAGGTTCTCACTGCGTACTCTTTGCAACACAGCACTCTAAGAGTGCGCACGGGACGAGTTCTAACATTAACCTTTTTTTTAAATATTTTTCAAGATTGTTACTTAAGATTTATATTTAAAATAATGTTCCTAAATGACCAAAGGTTCATTTAAATAAGAAGTACGAAGTGTATTATCAAAATTGATTTTTCTAGAAATTATGTTGGCTGAGTTTACTCTATAACCAACGAGGAACGAGTATCTATAATGGAGAAAGAACAAAATGGGATAAATCATTGGGAGCTGTTTGCCAAAAGAGATTGCAACATAGTTGTGAGTGTACAGAAACCGGAACCAACGAGAGCAGCATCAGGGTGTAGTGAACCTCGTCGAGTCTTAAAAGTGATTGCACTCTCGAATTAAAATGAAACCCGATGTATAGCGGTGCACCGCGTAACCGGAGGTTTCATTGTTCTCTCGGTTGTTTGACGTCCAGCTCGGGATTTCGCTTGTTTGAGGGGAAGCTAGCGCGGAATGGATTGAATGACGCGTCGAGACTAGACACTCGTGACCGCACTTTCGACATCTATAGATCCGCCAGTAAACTCCTCTATTGTGGGGGAATATCATTTGAGAAAATGAACCTGACTCCGTACGTCTTCAATCTGCGGAAAGCTGTAAAATTCTAAAGTTCTTCCGGTAATTCGTGAGCAACGTAAAGCTCTGTTGTTTAGGACGCGTTGTTCTTTTATTCTCCTGTCAAGTTCCGATGGGCTAGGTGGCGATGAATAGATGAGGAAAATAACGAGCTCAGGTACAGATTTCATTACATTTCCATTTCCATCCGGCAGACATTTCATCTCTTGACGGATTGGTTGGAAATAGTAGCCAGCCTCTCATCTTTCCCCCATTCAAATTTCACTTTCCAATTTCCCTCGCATCTTCTCTATGCCTACCCCGTGAGTTTTGGTTACCTGTCCAAAAATATCGGTCAGAACTTTCGAACAGAATTCTCAGTTCGTTTGTATATTTTTGTACCTATTGAACTGCAATGTGAACTTGGTACCCATTTTATCATTTTTTTTTTTTTTTGATAAAATCGAACTGGTAGGGTTAGGATAAAAAACTAAGATGATATCTTCTATTTTTTGGAAATGTCCTCTATCCGTCTGGTTGAGCAAAGGTAGTATAAAAACGGACTGAAGCTTACGAAAATAGAACTATCCAGAATGTCACTTTGTTTCATCTGGATCCGTCGAGTGGAAACTGGGAAACTGTGATTTTCCTTTTGAAAGGACAGTGGCGCGTGATACCCTTCAGCGTTTTATAGAGAAGCTCTTCAACAAATACCCAGTGTAAAACAGTTTCAGTAGCTTCAATGAATATCTGACTCAATTTTTAAATGCTTCTTCCGATGATGTGATCATGAGTACATATTAAGTGGGACCCCACTATGACGGTCAGAAAAATAAGCTTTTTTTCATGAATTTTTTAAATTCACTTAATGGTCGTTTTTTTTGGGCTCAATCAAAGATATGTTATTCCACATACATTGAAGTAGATTCATGTAAATTTTTCTTGAAAAAAAAAAACAATAGCTGAAGTACAATAAATGGCAGAGCGAACGCCTATCGAAAATTCTCTCATATAACATTTGTGGGATTGTGAACAAACGATTTAAAATTTGGAAGACGTATTAGATATATGAACAAAAATGTTATAAATGTAGGCTAAGAATTGCATCCATTGAAATAAAATATTAATTTCTTCGTTATATTATTAAATTTAGTCGAATCATAGTTCTTTTTTATTGTAGCATTCGTATTTTTCGATCACGCAAAAAACGTATGATCCTAAAATCCATTTCAACACAGATGCAAACGAAACCGTGAGCGAAAGCTCGTCACCCAATAAGTCCCTTCTTGATTGTTGGGCTAGCTTGATCCTGTTGTCCGGGATGTCCAATTAAACGTCAGCCTCACTGCTCCGAGACTAACATCCCAGACGTGTAAAGTTTGTGGCAATCACCCACGATGTGCTTTCGAGTATTCCGGTTAGGAGTGTCCATCAAGTTTAAGGGATTTTTTTTATCGAAGCCGTTTTTTCTTCAATGCTCAGCTCAATTGCATCAATTGTTGTTGGTAACATTTGATGTTAATCAACATTTAATGATTCTACAAGTTCTCCTTGCATTTGACTCGGGTCTTCATCGAGTAAAGCTTCCACTTCCTCATCTTCAAACTTTTTCGGCAAGCCTGGACCTTCCTTATATTTCGTGTCAAAATCACCTTTTTTATAGCATCGAAATCATTACTCACATGTTGAAATCGATGAAGCATAATCACGATAAGCTTCGGACAGCATTCGTTGACTTTCAGCAGCACTTTTCTGCAAATGGAAGCAAGAAAGCAAAGCTTTCCGCAAGTTGCGTTTTGTTGGCGCAAACATTGAAATATTGAACGCTCAAAAACAATTATGTCTTTCACACTTCGGCAAAATAACACAAACTGAAAACTAAAGCCACGTGATGATGCATTGACATGAAACTAGTAACAATATGACCTGATGCGATAAAGTACTAGTTACGCCATCTCTTGAAGATCTCTTAAAATTAATGCACACAACTACCATATTGAATCAACTACGACTTCATCTTCCAAAGGAGCATCAAGGTTTTCAGTTATGTACCCTAAGCCATAAGAGCCACCAAATCCCACATCTCGTTTCGTCCCACTCGCCATGATTATCCAAACTTCCACGATGTGCCGAGGCAACGAAGAAAAAAAATTCATACGTTCTAGTAACTTCCTCTTTGGGGGCTGGGCGTATAATGTAAACGTACGTGGTTTATGTTTGTCAAGCTCTCCGTGTACATTTACATCCATCTAGCGTATTTCCTCTCTATCTCCTCCTACCGCGTCATTCGCAGTCTTCTCGCTTCAGCAAGCCACTGAACAACATAGCGAATGTTTCATGCATAACCCATCTTATGAGCGCGTGGGACACGGCCCATAAGAGGCAGACTCTACATGAGCCCTCCGTTGGTCCGTTGTGGTTTGTAGGCACGCTGACGACGCTCCGTAGATCCGCCGTAGCTCTATATTTATGTAATCCAAGCTGGACTTACGCAAAGTGGCCAAGGTATGATATGCAGACTTGCGCGACTACGACCGAATGCCACGGGGCCTGACCGAAGAAGTCAGGTAAAGTGACCGCAGTGAAGACTGCGGCTATCCTATAGTAGTCCATGGAATAGCGGCAGTGCCTTTAAGTTCAAAGACTGGCTGGTATGCGTCAATCCGAAGTGGAGGACTTGGGGCACTCGCCAAGTTTCCAGCTCCTGTTTGCTTTGCCACCGAGTTTGGTGAGCTGGGAAAATTCACGACGAAGGGTGTAAAGGGAAAATGTCTAGCCTTGTTTTAGGATGCCTTTTGTGTACGAGCGGACTTGTATATCGCATCCATTCGCGCACAAGTGGTCTTCTCAATTCCCTTAGTATCGCTGATACGAAGAAGCTACTCAGATACTCATCTACCTTCATCAGCTAGCTGATGAAAGTACCTAGAAGCTGGTAGCAATGTGGAGACAAAGGAGCATTAATTCGTGGATATAGGGTAGTCCGCAAAAAGCAGCGGTCTCCGTTTCGTCGGACCTTTGAAATATTGCGGCAATAACAGAATTACGGTGGTTTCAACCTGTTATCAATCCATACATATAAAACAGTACCGGAACTGACTGACTGACATATGGACTACGCACAGCCTAAGCCGCTGAAGATAAATGAAATTTGAAAGATATTTTCCTTAGAAGGTATAGAGTTGCACTAAGGAAGAATTTTTCGAAAATCAACTCCTAACCCGTGCGGAAAATTGGCAGGGCATCCCTAATACTACTCGAGGCCTTCAAGGGATTGTTTGTGGATTCCATAGTAGGGTTTTCCCTAGAAGAGCCGGACCGGGCTCCTATTAGGGAGTGGTAGGGTAGGTAGGTTGACTAAAACTATAGTCTAAGTACGAAGACCAAGTAAGTGCCTGTAAGGAGTGAATTTGTAGATTCCCTAGTAGCGATTTCTCCAATACTACCAGACTTTGCTATTATAGGGGCAAATCAGTATAAATTGCTTGACGAAAGAATTTGTAGCATAATAATTATCGAGATCGATTAAATATAATAATTAAACTATGCGTTTAATAGACGAGCTGTGATGCCTTGAACCAACACGCATGCCGTTCGATCACTGAAACAACGCGGGATCAAACGTGTCAAAATGTCGACAGAATCTAAGCCTCAACAGTATTTAAATAACGCATTTCTTTTTCACAGTGCACACACACGCACGTACGCATATGGCTGCAATAGTTTTTGAGGCACCGTTCAGACAATTTTAAAGGCCCTGGTTGATTAGCCTTCAATGGCCCTCGATAGCAAAGTGTGACTGGCCACTGATGACCCATGCGAGGCTTCAGACTAGGGTCTTAATAAAGTTAGGGAAAATTGAAATAGGCCCGATAAAAGCCTGAACTCAGTTTCCGCACGTCGAGTGGCTAGCGATGGACAATAGTTTGAATGATCAATGTGTAACAATTTTTCTTACAATAAAGCCGTATTTTTACCAAACAATCCCTCAAGATTAATGCGCACTCCAAATAGTATAGTATAAGAAGCATCTGCAGAAAATCGAACCTGCTGCAATTATTAACACAAGAGCCATGAGTGCAAATGGAAAATTGAACCAGTTCAATAATCAGAAAGCTTCCAGTCAACTGATCTAATAAATCCTCCGATCCCGACAATTCGAAGGCTCAACTCGTTCGCGACAACTCACAACAGCAGTGGACCAGAAAGTGCGGAAATATCTGATGCAGCATACCGACACATATCCAACAGGACAACTCGATCGGGAAGCGGAAAGAACCGAGATGATTTGTGGTCATAGCTTTACTGTGTGACAACATGAGACACAGGAGAGGGTGACGGAGATTGCCATTATCCAGGATACCCATTAAACTAGCTGTGCAAGCGTATAAACCTCGAAATGGTCCGCGATTAGACGTTTCTCTGCTCGTATCTCCAAAATAAAAGGATGAAATTGCTATATCGCCTGGCACACAAACTTCTATAGTTCCAGATATATACTTGATTATACCGAATTCGGCAAGTGGTAGAGCTACTTGGGAGTAGCGTGCAATGAGTTTCACTGGTACATACCTGTGAAGCGATAATTCCACTAGAGTACAATGAACATAGCTGGCCATAGGTGCGCGAGATTAGTCGCCGCGTATATACCGTGAATCTCGAATTAACTCTGCAATTAACTGGTTTTTTATATCTCAACGGTGAGTACTGCTATTCGGAGCCGCTTCTATAACTGAATGATAATTAATGAATCCCCGGAACATTACATTATCGATCAATAGGAGAGAATCATTTGTTGCCAATTATGTCCGCATCGATTCCAATTTGAGAAACTCCTAATAATGATTCTATCGCGAAATAGCTGTCGCTAATATTCCATTGGAATAGAACTTAACCATATCTGTCATGCTCCGGCTACCTCATACAATATTCCGAATCAAGCAAACCAGATTTATCATCCATTAGCCGGCGGCAGGTGAATATGTAATACGCCTTCAGTACGAGTTTGAATTCGCTAGAGTCATTTGGTTGTCTGTAGCGATTTTTTCGTGGAACAGTTTTTTCTAGTGCGTTTTAAAAATGAGTGACACCAATTTCGTGTAACGGTGTGCTATCAGGTTTTGCTTCAGACTTGGGCACAGTGGAACGGAAACTTTTGCAAAACTTCAGCAGGCCTACGGGGGGCAGTGTTTTGTCAAGGGCCCAGGTTTTTCGATGGTTCAAGGCATTTTCAGGAGAAGATGAACCACGCAGCGGAAGGGCTCCATTCAAGAATCGATGAAAATGTCGACAGAATCCGGGATCTTGTGTGTTCAGATCGTCGGTTGATAGAATGATCGGGGAAGAGTTGACTTTGACTCACACCACCGTTCATCAGATTATGACCAATGAATTGGGGATGAGAAAAATTTCTGTTGAACAGAAATTTCAATAAACGAGTTTTTGGCCAGTAAAAACATTCCTGCGGCTCCTCAGCCTCTTTATTCACTTGAATTGAGTCCTTGTGACTTTTTCCTCTTTCCGAGATTGAAAAATCACCTCAAGAGACGTCATTTTGGGACACTCGAAAACATTCAAACGGCTGTAACCGACCAGCTGAAGGATATTCCAGTTTTCGAGTTCCAGCACTGTTATAAGGATTGGACGAACCATCTCCAGCGATGTGTGGCTTCCCAAGGAAGGTATTTTGAGGGAGCCAATATTGAATTGTAATTGTATTCGAAT
This sequence comes from Ophion ventricosus, assembly GCA_963932345.1. Lineage (NCBI taxonomy): Eukaryota > Metazoa > Arthropoda > Insecta > Hymenoptera > Ichneumonidae > Ophion > Ophion ventricosus. Next base: position 21,901,171 of record OZ010720.1, read on the forward strand.
AAAAAATTGAAAAAAATCAGTCTCATCACTCAATTTACACACCTCGTGTCTCCATAAAAATGTTGAATGTTTTTTTCACCGAAGACCAACTCTTCGAGGAAGCATAAAGTAAACATTGAGAAAAAAACAAATAATGTGGCACGATTGTGAGCTGTGATAATGAGACATTCTGCGAACGCTAAGTGTCCCTCAGATGTATCAGAACGAAACGTACGGAAAGGATAAAGATTGCGATAAAGGGGAAGACCGGAAAAAGTTACGGAAAAGTTTAACGACATCGCCGACTTTCAACGCTCGAACGTGAAAAATGGCAGTCCCTCCTACCCCCTACGTATACACATTCGTACATAGCTGCTGTAAATACCCAACGAATATCTAAAGAAATATATATATATATATATATATCGGTGTGTATATGTATTTATTATATCCCATCCAAACGAGCGTTTCGTCTCCCGTTGGAACGAAAGTGTCCAGGGGCTCCTGTTCGCGCGGAAGGTATAGTTGGAAGAGTGTCGTGCGGGGGCGGGCAAAAGCGAGGGATAGAAAGACGTTGGTGAGTGAGGGATAGGCACCTGGTGGGTGAACGAGCACACTATAACGCCGCTACTCTCGTTGCGAAAGAAAAATATGACTCGCACAACTCGTAAAATTCAATATCCTTCGAGTTATCGCTCGGCGTTTCCTCGCGTAAGCTCGTATAAAGCATATCCATATATACGTAAGGATATCACCCAGCCCCGTTCCCGCAATACTTATTACGCGTAGAGATTTTTTATTGTATACGTATAGGCGCCAGAGCACAGATGGGTTCCTCGAGACTTTCCTCCGGGTGTGATGGATCGTTGCTAAAACGGCGAACGTTGGTGGATGCAGGGAGTCGATATGTTACTGTTTTTCGAAGGAAGCTAAATGGGCTGTTGCGCAATTATGATGCGATACGCACGTAGAGGTAAGTACAAGTTGATAGAAGCATTGAAGTAACATTAAAGACAGTAGTGCAGCTGGAAGCGAACTTCACACTGCAAATCCATGTGTGTTATTTCGTAAGGTGTGTAATTTTCGGAATTAACACGTGTGAATACCATACATAACCTGAAACAACCCACTCGTGTGTGTGTATGTGTGTTATAGAGAATTCAAACACATTTAAGGCCTTAGGTAACTCTAGAGTCCAAAAAAAAGCATACTTTCTGATTTTTTTCAGCGGAACCATAAAATAAATCGAAATTACAAAATAGGGGTTTTATTATACACGTAATTGACTATAAAAAATTATTTTTTCACAGCGATACATGTCAAGTGGCGACTGCGCAGCATCTTCCGGATCACGCCTTTATTTCTGGAAGGTCAACGGCCGGACCAACAGCTCCTATAATTTTTGAGTTATGATGAGACACTAAAGTTTTTTCGATTATATATAAGAATAGTTATGGAAGTACGGAGGATTTTTTTGATATATTGTTTTTTGTCAAAATGGCGCATTTCTAAAACAAAAAGTACAAAATGCCATGAGAAAATCGTCAGAAAATTGTTTATAAAAAAGGAACTATGCAATATAATAAAAAAATCCTACGTAGTGCCTCACAAAATGTAATTCTAAATATACAGTTAAAATTTCAAGTGAATCGGTTGAAATTTATGTGAGTTATGAGTTCAGCCGACTTGAAAAATGTAGTTTTGAGATAAACGCGTTTAAAGCTAGAGTAGAAAGTCACGTCGTGAATCAAAAGGGGTTGCGCTAGAATTTGAAAATCGAGTACTTAGAGATTTTTCACACCCATAATATTTTGGAATATTATTTTATATGTACTAAGGTACATTTTTAACAAAAAGAAATCGATTTTTGCAAAAACCTAGAGTGGCCTAAGGCCCTAATGTGTATTTTCAAAAACTTGAACCGCATCAAATTTTAACACTCTATTGCTGCCTTATTCGAAAAATGCAAAACGTGCAAATGTTTCCATTTACATGAATAAATGAAACTTTGACTAAACGTGAGGTATGCTCAATGGCTTCATTTCGTTAAAAAACACTGAACGGCCTAACCCAAGAGATACTGAGATAATAACCATTTGAAAAAAAAAATGGGTTTCGATCCACTGTGTACTTGGTGGTGTACACAGTGCATCACCAAGTGCACTGTGTAAACATGCCTAATTACACAGTGATTTTCTGAAGCGGGTAGGGCAGGGCGGGACATGTTGAGCAGTCGGGTAAGTTGGGCAATCGAAATATCTTGAACACTAAGTACCGCACGCGGGTGCATCAAATGCCGGAAAGAGAGGCATGGGGGAGGGAAATACATCACGCCATCGCCCATTGCCATGCAGCGCACGAGACGGTAACACATGACGTTCCATTATTCTTGCATCCAAAAGTAAAAAAAAACGTGATTGAAAGTTTTTCTTCTACCATTGTATGAGAAAAAATATTTCAAAGTTCATTGCAATTAATGTTAATGATTCAAAACCTAACTGATTAAGGGGCCAGTCCACTTTGAAAATTTCAAAAAATCGATTTTTTTTACTGTTTTCGAAAGTACATACATTCAGAAATATTGTGTCAAAATTTTGTCAAAATCCGAGCTCTCTAAGTATTTTTTTTTTACCTGAACGTCAGGACCTCATTTCGTCTACCTGAGCGTGTTCGCTCTGCAAACCGCCGCAGTTCTGAGTGCTCAAAAGAGACCAGAACCAAAAGAAAGCAAGCAAGACTTGAAGAAATCGACGACGATGAACAATCAGAAGGGATTTCGTACGGTGCAGGAATTGCCGATTGACTTTAGGTAAGAGTTTTTCATAGTATAAACTTCAAACGCGTTTTTTTTTCGAAACAACGTTTTCAAAATCTAGCTCCATCGTATCTCTAAAACTAATAAATCGATTCTCTTGAAATTTGAACCACATATTGTAAACATGATTCGCAACAAGATGACCCTCGATGGTTTTAAAATTTTGATTTTTACTCTTTTTTTTGCGAAAAACTGCGAAAAAAACGCGTTTTTTTTTACTTTTTTCGTTTTTCATCTGCCATTTTTTAATTTTTTGATAAAACTTTATATCAGAGGGTCATTTTGTAGCTGGTGTCATACTGGATCTAATGGACTTTGATTTTTTTGTTTCAGACAAGCCGTTGCCGAGTTGTGATGAAGCTACCTAGCCCACCTATTTTTGAGGCGTTACGTTAAACTATAGTTTTTGTACTTAAAAATGAATAAAAATGAATTAAACATTTTTTTAAAATGTATTTCAAGACTTTATTTATCAAGCCCAACAACTTTTATATTCATATCTTTTATAAAATCCTCAAAAAAAAATCGCGAAAATAGCCTTTTTTCGTGGCTCCAAAGTGGACTGGCCCCTTAACAAGCAACTGTTGGTTTATTACTGCATTGTACCAAATCATGTTGCATACGTCTAATTTTTTTATGCAATTCTTACTTTGCCCAGCTTACCTCATACTCATGCTCAATTTACTCCACTGTCGGGGCAGGTTGAGCAAATATGGCCTTAGTCATTTGAAAACGATTATCTGTGAAACAATAAGTATAACAGAAATTTCGTCTACAGACTTTTTGTTCCCAAATAAATGTCCTATTGACCAAAGTAGGTTTCATTTTTATACGGCAAACTGTTAAAGAATTACAGGGCGATAATTACAAACTTACTCAACATGCCCCTCCCTGCCCTACTAACAAGTTTCTACTTTCTTAAGTTAACAAACTGTAAGTCAATAAAAATGAAGCCTGTACCGGCCCAGGTCTTCCAGGAATTTGATTTTACTTTTTGAAGAACGATCGCCAACCTTCAGCGTTTATGAGGAAGCCCTTCGGTACATATGCAATGTAAAAAAAATTGCATTAGCATCGATCATTACTCAGCTGGATTCCCTACGTTTTTTTTCTGATCAAATCATCCCCGATTGAAAATTTGACCAGACACAAAAGCTGATTCGTTCGTCTATGAAATGTTCCAGCAAAGTTCTAAGAAAAACCAGACTTCGCCCGGCTCAATGTCCTTCAGAAAGCTTTCTTTTTTTTTTTTCTTTCTCGTCGATCCTTCGTCCTCGACGACCCACAGTATCGCGTGAGCTCGCACGCGCATCGAATTCCCAGATCGTGTCATGATCACGGAACGCGTCGATCCTTTGAAATTTGATACGAGACTTGAAACGCTACGAAATTAAATATTGTAGCGGCGCCGTTCCGCATAGCGTAACGACGAAGGGCCATGGGATATTTTGCCGGAATCGCTCTCTACTCGCGATAAAAGCTGTACGGGCCCCGTATTGAACGTAATACCGGTCACTTTGCATAGTGATTGCCAAGCCCAGAGTACTTGAAACTCCGACAAGAGGTATTCGAGCACTACTCGATGGCAAAAATTGACGGGTTTCTCGGGTTACCGTAAAACTTTCATTTCGATAAGTAATTACGTGTGTAGGCATGTTTGTTTTTTTTTAACGGACGTTTCTCTCCCTAATTGGGCAAAGTTCTTTGAAGGGTGCGCAAGCTTCGTTTATTCGTGGAAACAACTATACTAATTAATGGTTCGAATGTGAAGCAAGGAGCCGGGCGAAGAGCAACCTCTTGAAAAGGTAATCGAACGGGCGGAGGTAAGAGCCGTACAGAAATGATTTTCTCCTCGAGGAGGAGTCTCAAACGCGGTAGACGATGCCCCATGAAGTTGGCAGATTTTCAGTTACTGAGGTATTTGCCAGAATAATAATTCATCTTCAATTTCATTTTTTGTTGATTTTTGTTTCTGAAATTTAACGAGGTCCCAGTGCAAAGTTGTGAAAAAAGTTGAAAAAAAATTGGTCGTTTCATTTTGATAATGATTACACGATGTTGAGGAACAATACACTTGTTCCTTTAATTGTTTTGTAAAACTTTGATCAATCGGTCCGGAAAAACGGTTCGATGGACCAATTTGAAAACTCATAGGGATATTGGAGATACATTAAGCTGAAAAAAAATCTGGCAACAGTAATCTTTCCATCAATATTTGTAAAGTTATAGTAGATTTACTGAAAAACTATAAGTCATTTTTTGTCCGTTTTTTCAAATTGATGTTAAGGGTGAAAACAACAAATTTCTGAATAATCTATGAAAGGGTCTTGTAGGAAATTTATTCAAGTTTTCAAAACTGCCTTTTAATTCTCTGTGTGATCGTTGGTTGCTAACATATCGATGATCAAAGACAAAAGGATGCTTTTTCATTCAAAGTCGGATATCTCAGAAAAAAATTGACACAGAGAGACCAACAAAAAACTAAATTGAAGGTGAATAAACAAGCTAACTGACCTATGCATTGATTTAACTGAAAAAAAATTCCCGAGCCCGTGGCCCCTTGGAAAAAAAAAACGAAAAAAATTTGAAACATTTTTATGTCGCGCTGTTTCTTATGATTGCGCGATAACCGTAACTAACAAAAAATGTTTGCCAAAAGATCTCAAAACTAGAAACTTGAAGCTTCAAAATACTTTTTTTTTCATCTCGATGCGACCATTTTTCACACAGATACAGCGCTTCAAAAAACACTAAAAACAATTGAAGAAATGTTCTGTTCCTTTAATTTTTCGGAGTAGTGTAGATATATTTGCGAGCATATATAACTTCTCTCTCTATCTCTACCTCTCTCTCTTTCTCTACCTCTACCTCTCTCTCTCTCTCTCTCTCTCTCTCTCTCTCTCTCTCTCTCTCTCTCTCTCTCACCCTCTCTCCGTTTCTCTCACTCCCCGCACGTCTCTCTACTTTGCTCTCCACCCACTCGCTTTCCCTCCATTTCCGTTGAAATCCACTCGCTTTTCGCGGCGAAGCTCCATAATTAGTTTCGATCTTGCAGACTCACCGAACCTGGAAATGAATAACTCTGAACCCAAACGCGCGGGCGATTGCTCGCTCGTCATCATTCTCACTGCGGCAGTCTGCAGCCTCCCTTTGCACTTCGAGGTATCGTCATACCCTTGCTGAGTTTACCTCGCGCATCCTGCTCCGACACTTGTCTTCCACCCTAGAATCGGTTGCTACTTCAGTCGATGCATGACCTAAGAAATTCAACAGCCCTCGCGTCCGTTGATGCATCTGAGGGTGAATTTAAGTCATTTTCTTTCGAGAATAATTCAAGTGGAATAAGCCATCGACAAATACCCCAGAGGCTGCACTTTGATGATAAATACTTTGGCGTATTTTTTATTATCGCCTTTTTTTTATTTGCGTGGCCAACAGAAAGCTTTAAAAAAATGGTGAAACAATTCGATCTACCGAGGTTTGGAGATAATAATTTTTTTTATTAGCGTTATTTGCAACATGGCCGAAGAGAAGTTTAAAAAAAATGGCAGCGATTTTCATTCGGATAGGATAGAAATTGATACAATTTATTATTTTTTTGAAATTTTTCTTATTAGTTTATATATACATAGTTCGAGATCATTGCCCCTTGGGTGTCTATACACTTGTAGGATATTACTTGTTTGTTTATATTCATTTATTTCGATTTTTATTTTTGTCCCATCCAGATATTCCTCTTGGACATCACTTTTCGGGCGACCCAGTGCATATATACTCCCACAAATGTGCATTTCAACAAATACGTGCAACGTGAAGCACGTCGTACATACGAATGATAAAAGGCACGAGATGAATGGGGACAGAGGTATGTGAAAAGAGGAAATGGGCCCAGAAACAAACAAACTTATAAAGTAAGGAACGCAGGATAGCGAATGAGCTTCTATGTGCTTTTCCATCGCTCGGGGCACCGGCGAAACACTATTTGCCGATAAACGTGGACAGAGAATTCCTCGGTTTGCCTCGGGACAGATGAAAGGAAAAAAGAAAAAAAAACATTCAATTGGAATGAGGCAAGAGGGATGTGCGGCAGCAGTACGAGCTGGATATCGCGTTCCCTGCTGGCAATGCAAAAATTTACCGTACACACATGCACATATATATATATATATATATATATATATATATATATATCCGAGAAGTGAGCCGGTCTCATTGACAACACCTCGTGCTTCGATTTTGCACGAATAACGCCTCATATACTCGCGGAAACATTTTTCACTCGAGTCTAGTATATTTCTATATATGTGTGTGTGCACGGTATATCGATCGTACGAGCTTACGGATATGTCCCGCTGTTTCCGGGCCTCAGATATAGAGCGCAAACACCGAACACCGGATTATTCTCATTGTGGTATGCCGGCAATGCCCGTTTTGTTGATTGAACAAAGAGACGACTGAATACGCGTGCGGAAAAAAATAAAAGACGAGAAAGAAGGAAAAAGCTGCGAAAGCCTATTTGAAATTTCTCGAATTAACTACTGGAGCAAAAAATAATAATGATAATAGCTGGGATGCGGTTTAAGGCCGTCTTCTAGTCTAGAATTTTGAAAAAATCAATTTTTTTTTTTGCATATTTTCAATGTTTAGTATTTCAAGAATATGCCCTCCAAAGGAAATTTGGAAATTCCAAATATTAACGGAGTTACAGCTGTAATTAGTGAGGTGGAAACTTAACCGGCGCTGCCGGACCGAATCGAACAATAGACGGTTCCGTCTGCTCGACTATCTAAGGCCCTACCCTTCGTGATATTCACGTTTCTTGACTACCTGAGGCGTATTTTATGGACCAGGAATTGCCGATTAACGAAATGTAAGTATATGTACCACTATATGACTTAGACTGCCTGAAACTGTACTCGAATCTTTAAACGCGTTTTTCTCGAAACTACTTTTTTCGAGACGGTTGACATGATATCTCAAGTTGTAATGAACCGATTTACGTGAAATTTTTTGTGGACCTTCTCTATACACCCCTCTATCGCCCCTACCAGATTTATCGCGAAATTTTGTTACCAATTATTTTTAAAAAATCAACAATCGTGAAAAAAACGGCAAAAAATTACCTTTTTTTTAAACCGCCGCCATTTTGCGAATTTTTTTTTTGCCTGAGGTAGGGGCTATAATGACACCCTTACTAATTAAGAATCTATTTTTTTTTTTCAGATGACCAGGAGGGTTGGAATCATGTCAACCAGGAGAGGCCGTTTTTTTTTCCACCCCCACTTTACCAGCCTGCATCTACCAGAATTACGGATTTTTTTTTTCGCCAATTTTTTTATACAATGTCAAAGGATGAATAAATATGTGGTAAAAAGATAGATACGGAAATATTTTTTGTTTTTTTTTTTAATCGCATGTTGAAAAATCCCCAAATTTTGGCCCTCTAGACTAGAAGACGGCCTTAACGAACCTACGGTCCAAGTGAAACATTTTCGCCATAATTCTAAACGATTTTATCCCGAAATCACCGAAAGTATTGGGTCTATGCATAATTACGTTGCGAAATTCCTACAGATGTCGTTCGCAGTTTCTTCGCTCGCACATGCGTCAGCCATATAAAGTGTCGTAAGTGAAAGCTGAAACTTATGACGACATTTGAAAAAAAGTATCTATCGAGATCCGTGACGTATAGGAAGTTTAATTCTATTTTTAACATGGACGGAAAAAACGAGTATTTTCAATGCATTCTGCTTCTTTACTTCCGAAAAGGCAAAAACGCGTCACAAACTCACAAAAAGATATGCCCCGTCTACGGAGAGAATGCCGTAAGCAAAAGTATGTATCGGAAGTGGTTTGGGAAATTTCGTTGTGGCGATTTTTATGTCGAAGATGCTCCGACTACGGAGATCGGACATAACCTCAGCACTGACGAATCAACTGTTTCGAGACATTTACGGAAGCTTAGGATGGTAAACAAGCTCGATGTTTGGGTGCCGCACGAACTGAGCGAAAAGAATTTGATGGAACGAATTTCAGCTATGACGTTGAAGTTGGCATCGTTCGAACGCAACGATTTTTTTTTCTTCATTTTTTATTTCTTTACATGCTCTCATTATCTAAAGCTTTTTTTTTTGGTGCGAACTGAGGCCATAAATCTCTAATAAGAATACGCGAAAGAATACGCTTAAATCGGCCGAAAAAAAATTGAATAATTAAAAAGCAATTTATTTCCGTTGCATTACAACGATGCAAACTTCAACATCATTCTCAGCTTGCGACTTGCTGCTCAAACGCGGTCACGAATAATAAAACTTTCAGTTCCCTGGACGTCCTCAAAAACCACTTGGATGACTTCTTTGCCCAAAGATCTCAGGACTTCTATGAAAGAGGGATAATAAAGCTCGTGGAGAGATGGCAGAAAGTCATTGAACAGAATGGAACATATTTAGTTGATTAAAATTTTTATAATTGTGTTTATAGTATACTAATACATTTTATTTCATTTAAAACGAAAACTCGTTCCTCAATTCTTTAATATATCATTATTGACTTGCCATAAACCAAAACACCAAAATAACACGAAAATAAAATCATAAATCTCAAGATTATGCGAGAGGGCTCTTAATTTAAAGTTCAATTGTCTACGGTAACTTCCCGAAATGTTTCGCCCACGTGGCGTGCGAGCAGCAGTCATTGAAAGTGAAAGATTCGACATACGTAATCCAGCTCCGATTGGACGTGATGCATGTCGCTTGAAACGCGTAACCAAACGAAAGATGGGGCTGAAAAAGTTTCACTTAAAAAAAAAATCAAGCAAATATTTGTAACATCATGGACGAGATTTTCTTCATATAAGAGCCAGAGTTCACTGACAAACGACTATATTGTTTAAGTTTGCATCGTTGGAACGCAAAGAAAATCAATTATTTTTACTCGTTCGATTTTTTTTGGCTGTGGAACTCACACAAACGTTTTTACGCACTCTCATTAGAGTTTTACGACCGCTATTTACAAAAGAGAAAAAGGCTTTGGATAGGCATAAAAATAAATAAATGGAGAATGAATCAAACAAATCGTTGCAACGATGCAAAATTCAGCGTCATAAAGAACTTCATATTCAAAAAGTGAAAGCAGAAACGATGCTTCGAAACCAAAGGAGAGTATTTGCGTATGTTAAATTGGCAGAGGTACGAAAGAGGGATGTGGCATCACCAAAGGCTACAAAACCCAACATAAGGACTCCCAGTAACTGTGCAATCCTAAAAACGGTCTAGGATTAAAAAAAGAGTTATATTGGTTTACGTTGAAAGCTTAAGGCTCGTAGTAACATTTATACACGGCAGACCTCGTGCACAAAACGCATCGGAAGTCATCGACAACCCGTAGCAATGACAATTGCTAAATCGATATATCGTATAGCAATCACCGCTATACGTCATTCCAATCCGCCACAAGCCCAAGAACCATCAAGCTGCAACAATGGATCGGGAAATTTTTTTTTTTATTTTCTTTTTGAAGTAGAAATATATGATTCTCCCTGATTAATTAGAGTCGATATGAAGCGGACAGGGCTAGGTACATATCAGGTCAAGTCTGGAGTGAATATCACGGGGCGAGCACCTACGTTTTCAATTTAAGCTGCACCGCGGGCACGAGCGAATTACAGAAAGCTCCCGCGAATCATTTTATATGCTTGTTTGCAGAGCTCGTATACGTCCGCGTATGATAAAATCGATTCTGGCCCGAAACCGCACGTGCATTGCGGTCGTGAAGAATGGGATATTAAAAGGAAAAAGAGAATAAGAGAGGCAGGAAGGTGCGGTATAGATACGTGCACATAGGGGAAGGTAGGGTAAATGGAATACTCAAGGGAAATATATTTATATCTGAGTTGAGTTAAGTTGGTTTCTTTGGTTCGTTTGGATTTGGTTGTGTTGCTTTGTTTGGGTTTGGGGACCGAATTTTCCGTCACGCGAATTTTCCGTGAGTTGAATTTTCCAAGGAACGAATTTTCCGTGGGTAAAATTTTCCGTGGGTTGAATTTTCCAGATCGACTTTTCCTAGATTCTGTTTGAGTATGCGTGCTGTGCGTTGTTCGGGTATGCGTGTTGTGTATTGCTTAGGTATGCGTGCAGTGTTAAAGATCAAAGTCCAACCTCCCCGCGGTAAAATGCATAAGTAGATAATATCGAAACTAATGGAGTTTAGCAAAATGTACTTATTGGAGCGTTGTCCCATTTTTCTCGAAACAGAATGGTTTTAGGCAAAACCTGTATAGAACATGAAAAATCAATATTTCTATAAGCTACAAGTTTTGTAGGAAACATTTTTCTCTAAGATCAACATTTATTGAAATAAAATAGATTTTTTTAATCAGTTTTTGTGAGCTTTGACCTTGAAAATCAAATTTGCGGGTATTTTCACTATCATATGCGCGATCAGCCAGTGAAAATACAATTTTCTGACGATTTTCTCACGGCATTTTATACTTTTTGTTTTAGAAATGCGCCATTTTGACAAAAAACAATATATCAAAAAAAACCCTACATACTTCTATAGCTATTCTTATATATAATCGAAAAAACTTTAGTGTCTCATCATAACTCAAAAATTATAGGAGTCGTTGGTCCGGCCGTTGACCTTCCAGAAATAAAGGCGTCATCGGAAAAATGCTGCACAGTCGCCATTTTGACATGTATCGCTGTGAAAAAATAATTTCGTATAGTCAATTACGTGTATAATAAAACCCCTATTTTGTAATTCCGATTTATTTTATGGTTTCGCTGAAAAAAAAATCACAAAATATGCCCTTTTTGGCCTCTAGAGTGGCCTAAGACCTTAATAAAGTTAGGGAAAATCAAGATGGGCCCAATCAAAGCTCGAACTCAATTTCCGCACGAGTACCGTACATCGCGAGAATACTCGAGAACTCTCAACTTAACTAAAAGTATATTTCAAAGAAAAGTTTATCTTGCCGTAACACAAATTGAATAAGTTAATAACACACACCTACTGACCTATGGTATAAAAGTTCACGTAAGTCCGTGTACTTACCTTAGCTAAGAAAATTAAGAAAAATCCACCAAAAAACTGTTTTTGGTAGCCACAACGCTGAAACACGCACCAACACGTTCCGCTTACTCTGACTCAAAAGTGAGGTGACTCAACCACGAACGAATGACATATGCTTGGCACGCACACACAAGCTCACTTTACGTTTTGCTGCGAGTCTCATTTTGCCCCACATTTCCCTATATACGTGAATGGGAATGAATCTGACCATTTGAGCTATCGTCGAAACTTCATTCTTTCCATTTCTCTCTCTCTCTCTCTCTCTCTCTTGCGCACACACACGCACGCACTTTTCCATCCCTCGACACTCGAAATGTTATTAAAAAATATCGGCAAATCTCGGGTAACAAAAGTTCCGAAGGAAATTAAATATGAGGACCACCGTGGCGAGAGATAGAGAAAGAGAGGGAGAAACGCAAAGAGAGAGAAAGAGAAAGAGAGAAAGAAAGAGAGAGAGAGAGAGAAAGAGAGAGAGAGAGAGAGAGAGAGAGAGAGAGAGAGAGAGAGAGAGAGAGAGAGAACGTCCCGCCTCCAAATGCAAATTTAATAACTCATCTTTTGTTTTTGCTTCGTCTGGACTGACGGATATCCCGCCGCAGCGGTGGCTGACAAAGTTTGCCCCGAAACCCCTTGGGGCATCGGTGAAGCAAGCGTAACTTCCCCTCTCTATAGCCGCACTTATTTATTTAACGTCGTCAAATTGGCCACTGCGCAAACGGGTATGGAGAGCCGGAGCGAGCGAAATTGAAACAGGACAGCTTGCTTATTTTCTAGAGTGGCGACGAAAGCGAGGGCCCCGTGCACTCGGAGAAGTTACGTAGTACAATGACGAATAATACAGCGGAGAGTGAAATTATTGATAATTTAATAGATGGAAGTGGAAGGCACGGTAAAATATAACATGGCAAGAAATTAATATTTTTAAACTCTTACGTCTATGGAAACGTTCACGTGCGAAAAATTGGTATCCCTAATACAATTCGGGGCCTTCAACGGATTATTCGTGGATTTCATAGTCGGGTTTTTCGTAAAAGAAACAGACCGGGCCCCTATTAGGTAATGGTAGGGTAGGTAGGTCGATTAAAACTATGATCTAAGTACGGAAACCAAGTAATGGCATTTAAGGGGTATAGTTGTAGATTCCCTAGTAGAGATTTCCCCAATACTACTAGACTTTGCTATTATCGGGGCTAATCAGTATAAATTGCTTGACTAAAAAATGTGTGGCATAATAATTATCGAGATCTCGATTAAATATAATAATTAAACTATTCGTTTAGTAGACGAGCTGTGATGCGTTGAACCAACACGCAGGCAGTGCGTTCATTGAAACAACGCGGGATCAAACGTGTCAAAATATGCGACAAAATTCTAAGCCTCTGATGTAATTGAAACAACACTTTTCTTTTTTTTGTACAGTGCACACACACGCACGTACGCATATGGCTGCAATAATTTATTATGAGGCACAGTTGAGGCAATTTTAAGGGCCCTGGTTATTTTGCCTTCAATGGCCCTCGGTAGCAAAGTGTAACCTGACGGATGGCCCATGTCAGGCTTCCAGACTAGGGCCTTATGGCCTTAGGGCCTTAGGCCACTCTAGGATTTTCCAAAAAACGATTTTTTTTCTTAAAAATGTACCGTAGTACATGTAAAATTATATTCCAAAAGATTAAGGGTGTGAAAAATCTCTAAATACTCAATTTTCGAATTCTAGCTCAACCCCTCTTGATTCACGCGTGACATTCTACGAACTTTAAACGCGTTTATCTCAAAACTACATTTTTCAAGTCGGCCGGACTCATAACTCAAACAAATTTCAACCGATTCACTTGAAATTTCAACTGTATATTTAGAATTACATTTTCTGAGGCACTACGGAGGATTTTTTAAATTATATTGCATGGTTCCTTTTTTATAAACAATTTTCTGACGATTTTCTTATGGCATTTTACACTTTTTGTTTTAGAAATGCGCCATTTTGACAAAAAAACAATATATCAAAAAAATCCTACGTACTTCTATAGCTATTCTTATATATAAACGAAAAAACTTTAGTGTCTCATCATAACTCAAAAATTATAGGAGCTGTTGGTCCGGTCGTTGACCTTCCCGAAATAAAGACATCATTAGAAAAATGCTGCACAGTCGCCATTTTGACATGTATCGCAGTGAAAAAATAATTTTGTATAGTCAATTACGTTTATAATAAGACCCCTATTTTGTAATTCCGATTTATTTTATGGTTTTTACTGAAAAAAAAATCACAAAATATGCCCTTTTTATTTGCCTCTAGAGTGGCATAAGACCTTAATAACGTTAGGGAAAATTAAGATGTGCCTGATCAAAGCCCGAACTCAATTTCCTCACGGGATTAATAATAACAAGAATTGAGATCGGGTTCCCTTATAAGTTACCTACCAGGGCAGTCAGCCAAACTGAAAGCGTCCTGAATCGGACCTTAACTAAATTTCTACGTGGGCTCATGACCTCCACACGAATATGCTTACATTTATATAAAGGCGATGTTGAAGAAATTGCCTTTTGCACAGGGTTGAGTATCGAGACGATGGGCTACTAGGAGGACGGTCCTCAAGTTCGAATCTCTTGAAAAGCAGGCTTCACTATAAATGCGTACAAAAGGTGGCTGAAAAGTTCTCGGCCGTGGTAGCATGAGTCGTCCTATTCGTTTGTCGTCATCTGAGGCCGAGAACTTTCCAGCCTTCAGTCCTGCACGAGCGCGTTTGTATATAGATATATGTATGTAATCGTATTTCAATAATTAAGTCCTTTCGACGAAGCCGTTCGAGCCAAAGGGCAATTCAATTAATTCGTGCTGCAACGTCCAATCTTTTTTTGTCATAGTATTTATAAAATTGTATTCTACAGAAATATGCTTTTCTAACAAGAGCAATGAAATGTCCAAAAAAAAATCATACAGTATGAATCCGAAAACGAAAATAACCAATTCAAGGCGATTGCTATAATAAAATGGAGAAGTTCGGGATGATTATTTTGGCCATAATAGGATGTAGCTTCGGATTATTAAAAAAAAGTTTCCACGATGGAAGTAGTAACAGGAGTACACGAGGGAACGGCACAAAATGAATCTCGAACGGTCCGGAAAATCCGAAAATCTGTTGGAGATAATAATAAAAAAAATGAATCAGGAAAGAAAGATGACAGGATGTCCAGGAGCGCAGTAGCTAAGCTATAAAGTGAAAAATCAGACTCTCTCTTTCTCTCTCTCTCTCTGCGCTTGCAATCTCCTGCAATCCCCTTCAACCGGACTTTACTCCTTCTTACGGCTTTTTTTCGCACAGTTCTCGTGACCGTGCTGACTGCACGATATAACCGTGAGAATTGCGTCTCTCGGCAGGCTCCCGATCTCGATGTTTACGCGAGTGTAAATCCCTCAAAAAGCGCCTTGAGAAAAGCTTTGCAGGTCAACCCGATTAACCAGTGCCAAATGCAATTAGCGTTTATTCGCTCCGCAATACCGACGATGCGACGAAAACGAATTCACACGTATTTCCGTGATTTAAATCCTTTCAATTCTTATTCATTTGGTCGAATTTTTTTTTTTTTTTTTTTTTGAATACTCATTCGAAGATGTACAATAAAAATATGCCAAAAGAAATTTTGCATAATAATAAAAATAAGGAAACGAGAATAAAGGAGTTTCGTTGCGTTCCAACGATGCAAACTTCAACACCGTTCCTAAAAGCATAAAACGTATTTAAAGTTTAACGCTTAGGCTATAAATTCGAAAATACTTTAGATATGAAAATATCCATTTACCCATGTGTTCTGAACACATTAAGGATGCAAATTATGTAGAAACAGAAAAAAATCGAATTTTTCATTGTCATGAACGGTCACCAGCCCTTAACTTTTCATTTCGCTTGTCGTGTCAAACCAGACGGTTGTACACGAAACTACCAACACGTATAAGTCAGAAAAGACATATATATATATATAAACACGTTGCTGGTAGCTTAATTAGAGAACACGTTGACGTGGATCGAGTGCAAGAAACAAGGGAGGAACACCCTTATAGAAAGACCGAGGGAATCAAGAGACTCGGCGCTTAGTCTCTCCGCGAAAGATCGAGAGTAGACGCGTTTTACACGTGTATGTGTATGTGTGTGTATGTATGTATGTGTATTTGTTATACCGTGTACGGAAAAGAGAAATGAGATCGTCGTCCGCGCGGTCTTGAGGCCACCCTTTTGGCCCAACGTCTACCACGTCCGCACAAACCGCGGCACCAATCTCCTCACGGATTCTCGAGTATTTTCGGACCTTTCTCTCCAGCCTTATCTGCCCCGTCTACCTTCCCTCCTGACGAAAAAAAAAATGCGATATAAAAAATAAAACTTCGTAAGGTCGAAAAGGCAATTGTACATCGAGGCTTGTAATCTCTTGGAGCAAGCGGCAATGACGACGTGAAGAGAAACGTGACGTGTCACGGCTTTAAGAAGTTTCGGGACAAATGACGAAATGTTACGATATGATTGAAATTCATACAGTAGATTCTTCGTTCCATACTGAATGCACCTTCCAAATTTCAAATCGATCGTCTACACCGTTTTCATAAGATTTACATTTGAAAAAACACTTTTTAACATAGGGAGATGCCTACACTCCTGACTGATCGGCAGTTTTACGCATGAAATAGTGTAAAGAAATGTTAAAAATGTTATGAAAAACTGTCAAACAACTCAGCACATTGTGAGAATCGTGTAACCCAAAAATGAAATCATCCATCTACGCCGTTTATCAATTATCCGTGGGGAAAATTGGCAGAGCATCCCTAATACAATTCGGCGCCTTCAAGGGATTATTTGGGGATTTCATAGTAGGGTTTTCCCTAAAAGAGCCGGACCGGGCCCCCATTAGGGAATGGTAGGCTAGGTAGGTTCACTGAAACTATGGTCTAAGTACGGAGACCAAGGGCCGTTAAGGGGTGTAGTTGTAGATTCCCTAGTAGCAATTTCCCCAATACTACCATACTTTGCTATTATAGGGCCAAATCCGTATAAATTGCTTGACCAAATAATTTGTAGCATAATAATTATCGAGATCGATTAAATATATTAATCAAATTATGCGTTTAGTAGACGAGCCTTGAACCAACACGCATGCAGTTCGTTCATTGGAACAACACGGGATCAAACGTGTCAAAATATTTGACAGAATTCTAAGCCTCAAATGTACTGAAATAACACATTTCTTTTTCAAGGTGCAGACACACGCACGTACGCATATGGCTTCAATAATTTGTTAAGAGGCACCGTTGAGGCCATTTTGAAGGCCCTGGTTATTTTGCCTTCAATGGCCCTCGGTAGAAAAGTGTGACCGGCCACTGATGGCCCATGTGAGGCGTCCGGACTAGGGCCTTAATAAAGTTAGGAAAAAGTAAGATGCGTCCGATCAAAGCTCGAACTCAATTTCCGCACGGGTATTGACAGATTTTCAATAAGCCTAAAACGTATTGAAACACCACATTTCTTGTTTACAGTGCACACACACGTACACGAATAGCTGCAATGGTTTTGATGAGGTACCGTTGAGGCTGCTTTAAAGGCCCTGATTAGTTTGTCTCAAATGGCCCTCGGTAGCAAAGTGTGACCGGAGAGTGATGGCCCATGTGAGGCTTCCAGACTAGGGCCTTAATAAAGTTAGAGAAAATTAAGATGGGCCCGATCAAAGCCCAAACTCAATTTCCGCACGGGAATTTCGTCCATTTACTGTCAATTTAGTCGTTTTCCTACTATCAGAATAATATATTTTGTTATAGCTATATCGATTTAGAAGTTTGTTTTGATATTTTCATTTTATAGTCGAATAACTTCCAAATGAACTTTTCCTATATTTCTATATATAGGAAGGGAAAGAGAAAGAGAGGTCGCAGGACTGGAGAAAAGCATCGAAGAGAAAATCGCCCGATAAATATAAGGGCGCCGCGCACCAGAGTTGCTACGGAAGACGGAGGCAGTGGAGGGATAGCTTTCCCTTCGCGCGTTCGTGCGAGCGCTTTCTCGTTGGTTTTGTCGTGGTGCGGGATATGGGACGTGCATGGGAAAGAGATAGAGTGGAGAGAGAGAGAGAGAGAGAGAGAGAGAGAGAGAGAGAGAGAGAGAGAGAGAGAGAGAGAGAGAGAGAGAGAGGGAGAGAGAGAGAGAGAGAGAGAGAGAGAGAGAAAGCTGGCGTAGCCAAGCAAAGAGCAGGAGCCTCTGTATCGATCCACGCGCTATAGCGCGCTGAACCCTGGTTCGCTATATGCGCTAGCTTCTGCCTATAACCCATCATCGTAGCACCGCGGCTTCACCGGGAAGACCGCGCGGGAACCCTTGAGCCCCGACGTTCATGTTCACTCTCGTGCGCCTCCATAGACGCTGTCCATGCAACTACGGGGGAACCGATCTCCGCTCAGTACATGTGTGCGTGGGTGGGTGGGTATGTGTGTGTGTGCCGGAGCAAAGCCCGGAAAGAACGCTTGGCAAAGGTATCACTGAGAAGGTGGGTAGGCATTAAGGGTTCCACGATGCCACTGCACGCCATCTCGAGTGCGTACTTATGCGTGATAAAGTACACATACACCATATATATATATATATATATATATATATATATATATATATATATATATATAGAGAGAGAGAGAGAGAGAGAGAGAGAGAGAGAGAGAGAGAGAGAGAGAGAGAGAGAGAGAGAGAGAGAGAGAGAGAGAGAGCAGTTGTTAGGTCCACACAAGAGCAGTAACTTTGACACTGCCTTGCTCATCCGCTGCACGAATAAAAAGTCTAGTGCACTAGACGATACTTCGCATCTCGCAAGCTTCCAACATTCGACAATCTACACCTTGCTTCAACTTGTCCGTCACTTCGAGCAACTGAAACTTTCGAGTCATACCGGAGACTGGTATTTGCGCGACAGACTATCGCCGCTTTGTGAAATTGGATTTGCGCGATGCGTATCATGGATGTCAGGATGTGAAGTAAGAACGAGAGAGAGAAGATTGAAGCCGCCGTATATAGAGACGACAAGAGGAACGATGATAGGGTAAGGCAAGGCTCGATCTAGAGTGTCCTTTATCGAATGAGGCATAGAGTGCCTCTTTATCGAATGAGCCCTGTACAATTTCATTTCGGGCATTGTTATACGCTCACTATAACCGTGTAACTGTGTGTGTGTGTGTGTGAGTATGTATATACTCGTATATATATATATATATATATATATATATATAGAGAGAGAGAGAGAGAGAGAGAGAGAGAGAGGGAGAGAGAGAGAGAGAAGGGAAGAGATCCTCACACATGCCTCATTCCATAGAGGACACTCTACGCATACAGGTAGATATTTGCACATATGGCGCCAAGGCTGAACATAGTAGAAGCGTATTTCAAATGAAGATAGATATACGCAGCGGGCTGCGTATATCTATCTTCATTTTTCAACTTTCAACATTTCGATTTTCTCGGAAAATATTGCAAGTCACCCAAAATCCTTTTCAGGGAAATCTTATAGCATTAAAATGTAAGTGTATGCGAAATTTCAGATCGAAATTCGGTTTCCGCTTTTCGGAAGTACACCCATTATTTGCTTTGGCGAATATTTATACCAAATTAGCTTCCTACCGCGGCCTCGATCGCGTAGATAATGGCCCAATGAAACTTCATTAGAAGTAGCACCCCACATTAGGAATTCTTTCAAAAATCCTAAAATATGCATCTTATTATTTGTTTTGAAGAATATATATACCAAGTTTCACGTAACGTTTCAAGCAACGCAGGGAATACAATTTTCCATACGAATCTTCACCCCCATTTTACCCCCTTAATTCGTTTCGTTCGTAAAAATCTTTCTTAGCGGATGTCAACACCCTATAAAAAAAAACTTACTTCCCCAATTTTGAGTTTGTAGGCTTTATAGTTTCTGAGATTTCGTGATTAATCAGCCAGTCAGTGGTATGTCGCTTATATATATATATAGATTTCAAGTTGAGACACGCAAGGAATACAATTTTCCATACAAACTTTTACACCCCATTCTACCCCCTTAAGAGTTGATTTGCGAAAAATCTTTTATTAGTGCACCACTACACTTTCTAAGGAATATATCTTCCAAATTTCATGTTTCTATCTTCAACGGTTTAGGCCGAACGTTGCCTAGGATAGGGAGAAGCCTGTTGTGCAAGTTTGGAATTATGGGCCTGTAATTCCTTAACAGCCTGCCGTATAAAAATGAAACCGACTTTGGTCAATAGGAAAATTTATCTGGGAAACACAAGTCTGCAGACGAAATTCCTGTTATCCTTATTGTTTCACAGATAATCGCTCTCAAATGACTAAGGCCATATTTGCTCAACCTGCCCCGATATTGGTGTAAGTTGAGCATGAGTATGAGGTAAGTTGGGCAAAGTAAGAATTGCTTAAACAAAAACAGACGTATGCAACATGATTTCGTACAATGCAG
This sequence comes from Ophion ventricosus, assembly GCA_963932345.1. NCBI lineage: Eukaryota > Metazoa > Arthropoda > Insecta > Hymenoptera > Ichneumonidae > Ophion > Ophion ventricosus. The sequence goes on from OZ010720.1 coordinate 21,921,518, forward strand.
TAATAAACCAACAGTTGCTTGTTAATTAGTTAGGTTTTGAAACATTAACATTAATTGCAACGAAGTTCGAAATATTTTTTTCTCATACAATGGTAAAAGAAAATCTTTCAATCACGTTTTTTTTTTGTACTTTTGGGTGCAAAAATAATGAAACATCCCGTGTTAACGTCTCGTGCGCCGCATGATAACGGGCGATGGCGTGATGTGTTTCCCTCCCCCATACCTCTCTTTCCGCCATTTGATGCACCCGCGCGCTGTGCTTCGTTTTCCCAATTTTCCGATTGCCCAACTTACCCGACCACTCAACATGTCCATCCCTATCCTACATTGAATTCCAACGGGGAATCCCGATAAGAATCCAATGTACGAGCGTGACGCTTTACTATATCCAATGCGATGACCGATTGGATCCCTATCAGGAATTAGGGACAAGTATGGGAATCCAATTACATGTGCAGATTGATACGAAAGTCTTAGAAATTCCGCAATAACACAGATACGTCCTGACTACGAACTACGAACCGAGCCTTTAGAAAAGTACCACTCCTCTTGGACGAGATACATCGTCTCGAAGCTTACCGCGCGCGCGGCAACATCTGCCCTCGCTATTTACAAGTGCGCGTCCGACGGATATACTTCCGGTCGGAATATCTCCCGCGAAGAGCCACGTCCGATTAGAGTTTGGACATGGCGCGCTTGAAACTTCGCCGTGAACTATTACGCGGTTATTACGAGTCTCGAAACTCGAGCGCATAGTGTAAATTTAAGTTTGGGCAACCACGAGAATGAGGAGCCTCTCGTGTACGATCGAGGCAGCGAGGGATGCGAGCCCAAGTGCCCAACTTTTGGAGTTCGCCTCGTCCTTTAGAATTCGCCTCGACCAGATGATTGGAGAAGAAGGTCGCGAGAGGAAACAAGTCTACGGGGAAAGGAAATTAGGGAATTTGCCGCAAAGTTAAGTGCTCAGGACGAATAGATCAAAGAAACAGAGAGAGAGAGAGAGAGAGAGAGGGAGGGAGAGAGAGAGAGAGAAGGTGGAGGGAGGACAATCCTTCAACCGCAGGTTTGAAAGGATACTTTGACAAAAAGACACTACGTATATACTGACCTCAATGAAGAGTTTAGGAGATATCAAGAATTTTGTGGGTACACGGAACGACCCTAACAGCTTAGGGTTCTCCGGTGACTTTGGGATATCTTGAAGAGAAAGCTTGCGCACACTTTTATCCATAGGCACACACATATATATATATATATATATAGGGTGGTCCAAAAGTCGTGGATCAAACGAAGTGGGGTGGTAGCCGCGATCATTTCCAACCAAAAGGGTCATATACAGGTTGATCCGTTTCTCAACGATTCCAAAGCTATGTTTTTTTTTCAATATTCTTGAAAAAACGATTCCCAGCTGTATAAACAATTTAATTTTAAAAAAATTATATATCACCTGTGCAGAAATTTCTTGGGTTATCTAAGTTCCGATCGTATCCCGATTCCGTAGAAGGGATATCCTCATCGGAATCCAGATGGCGCTCACTACGTTGCACAAGGCGGAGACGTGATGGCAAGAATTTGAAATACGTATTAAATACATTTTTCTTAGAAAATTAAATGCATGTTATCTTAGTTCGAACGATCTCCATTTAATTTAAATATAATTACTTAGAATAAAAAACCTGTATCACTTTTCTCCAGGAAATATAAGTCTTTCAAGGTCTATATACTGTTTTTTCGAATTTTTTAAAATTAAATGTAAAGAATTTTGTTCAAAATGCTGTTATTAAAAAATAATGAGGTTGAAGTTTGCATCGTTGGAACGCAATGAAAATTAATATTTCAGAATTCCTTTATTTTATTTTGACATATTTTGCCTACGTAAAGTTCACAATTATTTTTGAAGATACTTATGTAGCCATCTACTATGTAAATCCACGAAAAAAAAGATCTAGTATAATGATAAAAATAAGGAAATTAAAATTTTAGGTTATAATGTTTTTGCCTAGGTTTCCATTATTGATTCACAAAGAATAATGTTCCGACGAAACATGCTCCTGTGGTAGAAGAATTGGTCCACTTTAGGAGGATTCTAAAAAGGTATAGTTCATAGCCCTGATTCTTAAAAAAAATTAACTATCGATTTGTATTCACTGAGTCTTAGGAAAAAAATTACTATCGATTTTTATTTACTGCAAGGTAATGTTTTGCCAAAAATCGAATATTTGAATGTAGAGCACTTATGGGGAGTACGTAGAAGAGAGGCGTCACCAGCGAAACCAATTCTCAGTTAGATGAATACTACCTTGCAGTGAATAAAAATCGATCGTCAAAGGCTTTCGCGGGTCAGGACAATGAGTTGCACCTTTTTAGAATTCCCATAAGCTGGGCCAATTTACAACACGATTAAGTTTCGGTAAAACGTCTTTCGAAATCAATGATGAAAACCTAGGGAAAATAATTATCATCCAAAAAGTTATTACAAATTCATTTTATTTTAAGAACTCATGATGACCATCATGAAGAGTATATTTTCATGCGAAAGGCACGTCATGAGACTTCCTTAAAAAATAAAATAACCCGCATGTGGTAAGTAGTTTTATTTTTAATTAATTTTTTTGTAGAGTTGGAAATTGATATCTAAAGAATATTTTAAAAAATCATCTTTGGCATCGTTGAGAACCAGGCCAACCTGTATATGACCTTTTTGGTTTAAAATGATCTTAACTACCTCCCCGCTTCGTTTGATCCACGACTTTCGGAGCACCCTGTATATATACAGTCTTCCTTCCTAAAAGTATTTTCCGATTTCATTCGCTTCACCGGCTCGCCGTATAAAAGCGCTCTGGGAAGATCGAGTGACGGAAAAGTATAGTCGAGGAGGGACAGTGGGCCAGAATAAAAAAAGAAAGGCCAGGAGCAACAACGAAACAAGACACGGAGGCTCGTGAAAATTTCATCGAACTCAAAAGCTTGGCCACGTTCCCAATGGAGTACTTTTCTGTCGGAAACGAGCAACGACATTCCCCGTTCGCTCGTATATATATATATATATATATATAAATATAGGCGCCCTCGTACATACGTACGTAGCGGCGATGTACCTAGGAGAAAAAGGAAACCAGAGAAAAGACGAAAACCCCGGGGAGGACCTATCAGAATGGAGCTGTGAGACGAAGAAGTCTCCAGAAGATGAAGAACCACGAGAAAAAAATTGGCTAACAGACGTTTAATAACGCGATTTCCACTGAAGAAAAAAAAAGTACTGCTTACGTGTTCATCGATGAAGGTATGCACAATTCTCCTCGAATTGGACTTCAACAATCTCGCGTAACGCGAAAATGTCCGCACTAGAAATTTTGATCAGGCTGCCAGAACACTGATCAGGCCGCTGTCATGCTACAGTCTGGAGTGCCGTAATAAGGAACGCCTGATCGGTACCGGATGCCCACCGGATCAGTGAAACCGTAGTACAAGAGTGAGAAGGCTACCTTACGGCGACCTGATCAGGGTGCCTTTTTACTCCCGTATATCAGGCAATACGGATATAGCCCTACTAAGGCTTGACCTAATGAGGCCCTATTGGGGCTTGCCTTATAACTGCCTCAGCATTCCATCAACGCACATAACCTCCTATATCCTACGTCGAAATTTTAATTCAGCACTATATTATCTTTGATTTTTTTCGTTTTTGAAAGGTATTGTGGACTGTGACGAAGAAAAAAAACGTTATGCAACTCGGACGCGTGTTAGATGATTTCTCTGTATTTCGAAATCTGAAAAAAACACATTACAAAATCTGTCATCGTTGTGTGAACAAGATATGTATAACCTAAAAATATATATGGACGTTTAATGCGTTATTAATGCTTAAATTCCTTAAAAAAAAATTGTTTTTCACTAATTCCATGTACGAAAAACACGAACTAATCATTTACGAGGTGTTTTAATTGAACGAGCGTATATTTTCCTCTATTTTCCATCAAAAGATTTTGAGCAAGTCGTGGGAAAAGTAATTAATAATGTTAAGGATTGGGAGGGAACCGCGCGGTTCGGGACAAAAACACTTCAGCATAAAACATAAATGGAAAATTATTTATCATGATCTCTATACTATTTTTAATTAATCTAATTATAACCTTTTTTGTAACTTTCCGTAATAAAAAACATATTGACAAATACATTCTAGGCCTTGTATACACATATTGCAGAGTGTGTATGTGTACGAGCATGTATGTGTACTGGCTGCGTAAGGCAGTATTATAATATAATGATCTGATCAGGCAACGTTATAATAACCTGACCAGGCAGCATTATAAACGCCTTATCAGGCAACAAGATAAGGCCCATATGTGACAGAACGTTATACTTTCTAGCAGAGGGTGCTATCGGGTCCCCCATATAAGTTCCCTACCAGGGTAGTCAAGAAACCTGAAAGCGTCCTGAATCGGACCCTATCGAAATTTCTACGGGGGTTCGTCAAGATTAAAAAACCTATAAACAACGAAAATCGCGTTTACCTCGAAGAGTGTTAGGATTTAGATGATACTGTTTTAGGTCAAATCAATCCTAAATGACCTCCTCTAGTACCCTATTCAGTTTTCTGCACTACCGCCCTAATATCCTCTCTACAAAAACGCACACAAACCCGTGGTAGTACGACACAACACGTGTCATTGGCCAAACTAGGCATTCCGTCTTACATATAGATGAATATAATGTATGTATGTATCTAGGTATACACGAATCCACTTCCTCATTTCCCTTTGCCCAAGTTCTTTTTCTCTCTACGCTTTTTTTTTCACTTAGTAACTCGCGGGCTATGCGCTCATCCCATTCATTTTGCTTTCCGCACGCGCTCCTGTTACTTTCTTTTTCTCTGTTCTCGCTTTTTGCCGTACAGCTTTTTTATTCCCGCCGCTTTACCTTCATCAACAGTCCTCTCTGCCGTCGTGCATCGTTGTCCACCGCGGAAAAGCGCTATTTCTTTTTTTACTTCTTCTTTGCTTCCGTCTACTCTCCGCAACCCTCGTATCTTGGCATTACTATGATGTAACGCCTCTCCTTTTCCCTCAGTCACGCGCAGCCCCTATTCTCTTTCTTTTTGTTTTAGCTTTTCTTTTCCTTGTATCTTCTCTTTGTCTGTCACTCTCTCCCTCTCCAGGCCAAAAAATGCCAATGCATGGCAAGAGGAACCCACTGAAGTTTATAAAGACACCTATTTCTATGAGGGTCATTCAAATATAAACCGGAATTTTTCGGTACAGATTTGTTGGTGATTTATAAAAATACAAATGGAGTGCCTTACTTTTCTCCATAGTTTCCTTCAACAGAAATACATTTTCTCCAGCGGATAGAAAGCTTTTTGATCCCTTCGTGGAAACAAAGAAGATGCCTGGCCCAGCAGCCAATTGCGCACGTACTGTTCGACCGCAGCGTCGTCTTAAAATCTTTTTCCTTCTAATGCATTGGACCAAACATATGGTAGTCACATGGGGACAAGTTTGAACTGTAAGGTGGGTATTCAAGAGGTTGCCAGTGTAATTTAGTGAGTTTATCACGAGTTAGAGTTGCTGTATGCGGCCGCCCGTTGTCGTGCAGAAGGAGGATATCGCAAATCTATTGCCGGCGTCGTTTTTTGCGATAAGCAGTTTTAGCGTGATCTAGCAGCTGGCAGTAGTAGACCGCATTCATCGGCCTTCGATCATGTCGGTTATTCGTACTTCGATATTGTCTCTATTCATGCTGGCCGCCGGACGCCTTTTATGGCTTGATTTTCCACTTTATCACAAGCATTTCGAAACTTCTGGGCCTAATGGATCAGAGCCAACCTATCAGGAAGTAGGGACAAGCAGGGGAATGCAACTGGATCTTCACGACCATTTCTGCACAGGCTACAGCATGAGGTATGGGGGAGGGCAACACATCACGCCATCACCCGTTGCCATGCGGCGCACGAGACGGTAACACGGGACGTTTCATTATTTTTGCACTCAAAAGTATAAAAAAAAAACGCGCTTGAAAGTTTTTCTTCTACCATTGTATGAGAAAAAAATATTTCAAAGTTCATTGCAATTCATGTTAATGTTTCAAAATATAACTAATTAACAAGCAACTGTTGGTTTATTACTACATTGTACCAAATCATGTTGAATACGTCGGATTTTTTAATGCAATTCTTACTTTGCTCAACTTACCTCATACTCATGCTCAACTTACCCCGTTATCGGGGCAGGTTGAGCAAGTCATTAGTCATTTGAGAACGATTATCTGTGAAACAATAAGGATAACTGAAATTTTGTCTACAGTCTTTTTTTCCAGATCATTTTCCTATTGACCAAAGTAGGTTTCATTTTTATAAGGTAGACGGTTAAGGAATTACAAGACGATAATTCTAAACTTGCTCAACATGCCCCTCCCAAACTACTATTGTACTGAACTCATGTGAAGCGTCCCTAGATTCAAGTTTTTGAAGTTATCACTCAACAGACTACATATATTTGTGTCAGAGGACAACTCGTCCTAGGGCATTAATATATCATCATCCCATCCCATCTCATCTCCTTCCCTCTCGCTCTCTCTCTCTCTCTCTCTCTCTCTCTCTCTCTCTCTCTCTCTCTTGCCTCATCCATGATTTGTGTTTCTTGAATTTGGGATTCTCCAAGGGCTTTTGTACGTGCACGGTAAGCTTGAAAATTTACGAGACCGGGTTTCCTCTCCTGGTCCGATCACGGAAGCATACCGAGAACCTTGCACCACCGGGATCACCGCGTCCCAGTCCCGTTATTTCTCCCAAGTGTCGGGGAGGAGCAGCGACCGCCGCAGCCCCCGGCCTCCGGACGTAAGGAAAAACCGTAAGGTTCTCGCGTCACATTACCATTTGGCGGGCAAACGGGACGGGAAACTCGCAGATTCACTGAGGAGACCGCGGAGGGCCGAAGAATTCTCAGAGGTGAGGATAGTAAAGATTTCGGTAGTGGAAAGACGTCACGGTAAATCCGGTTACCATTTTACCCATCCCTGTGTATACAGGCCTATCTTGCGGCCTTCTTACGTATTCCTCGAGGCTGCGAGTATTTGCCTCTTTCAGTTACATATATATATTATACACTACGGGCGTAAATTACGAAAACACTTCCCGCGATGTTCTGTCGACCTGCCGTCGCGCAGAACTAAAGTACTAAAATATTCATTATTTCCGAACTATAAACTTTTTTTTTAACGAACCTCCTTTTCTCTAGATATTCACTTTCAAATGACATTCCAGTTTGCATCGTTGGTGTACAACGAACATTCTTTCAGCATTTATAATTGCTCATTTTTATTATTGTATCGAGTTTTTTCGCAGATTTCCATTGCGGGTCTCTAGATAAAAATTTGGAAAAATTGTCGTGGGATTTTCGTAGCTGAAATTCGCTAGAAGATCTTTTAGCGAATCGAAAAAAAAAACATTATTTTCCAACGGTACAAACGTCTATCTCATTATCTAGCTGACACCACCTTCCATAAGCCTAAGAATGGAATAAGAAGATTAATAAGAACATTTGATTATTTTTATTTCATACTGTTAATATGGACACGCGCCTGTCCTTATTTTCAGACCAGTCTGCGAATATCGACATTTCACGAGTTGAAAAAAAATGATTACAAAGGATATATATACTTAATAAGTCTGATTGTTACCAAATATAATAAAGCAATTGCAATGGTGTTATTATTCTGGTTTTCTTAAAATATTCTTTCTTCTAGAATGATTTGAACCTTAAGGTGACCATATTTGCACCCAGTATCGTACAAAATGTTATAGTATATTTTCTAAATTACAAACTTGACGTGCGATTTTTATTGACCCCCACTACCTCCCCCTAAATAAGATTTGTTGAGATTTTGCCAGACCCCTCTCCCCCCCATTTGGAGCTCACGTAATTAATGGACGTCCACCAAATTGTTTTTTTTTTTTCGAATCTCATTTTCGAATGATTTTCCAAAACAAAATTGGAGAAAAAATGTTCTACAGGCAAAATGCAGATTCCCTTCGTGTCCCTCGAAAAAATATTTTTGATCGTCGATTCCCAAAAAAAAATGACACGCGTGTTACGAGAGCAGAAATTCGTTTAATAAAAAACCATATTCGCGGTTACTTAATAACTGAGCAAAAGTAACGAAGAAAAAGAGCATTATCTTGATTTTTACTGCATTCAAATACGACGTCAATTATTTCCGTGTGATTTTTTTTGGCCGAGATCTGTAACTTTCCGTCCCAATCGAAAATTCGTAAAGTGTTCGAATATTTTTCCAACGATATATATATATATACAACCACGTCGTACATGAGCATTCGATATTACTCGAATTGCGGAAACGTTCGAAAAACTTGTGCCAACATGCGAGAGGAGGACGAGAGATCGATAGGGAAAAAAGCACAGGGATGACGTGAGCAATGCTCTTATCTCTGATCGAAAATTTTTCGAGTGCACCGTGAGAATCTCCGATTCCTCAAGCATCATAAATGAAGGATCAAGTATACGATCTTCCTTCAATCCTAAATTTCTATCATCAATTTTTCATCTACGATCGATCCACTCGCTCGATTGAACTGAAACAAAAAAAAAAGCATCCACCAAAAAATACGAAAATTCCTCTGCAACATTAAGGGGTCACAACCACTGTAGAATTTTCAAAAAATTGATTTATTTTTAATGGCTTAAGAGATACTTTGAATCATCTAGAATAAGGGAAAAAAGTTTGGTACCTGTAAAAAAAAAAAGGCCCGCACACTGCCACTGGGGCAGCCACTGCCCGGTGGTAGTGGCTGGCAACACGACTTGGTGAAAATTTTATTTACCATTTATTTGTAGCCTTATACTTGTTCTAAGTTACAATGAATGAGTAAATCATTGCTTGGGAGGTTACACGCAAAACAGCAACGAAAGTTTCAATGCTACCTGTTTGGAGCTTGGCTCCTAAGGTCCACTCAAGTGGCAAAAAAGTATTAAATGTCGCAACTGATATTGCTGTGTGCAATATTAACGAAGGTCTGACTAATATCCTAAGAATTATGAAAGTCTTGGGGATGAATATTGGCCTCCAAGCTTACAATTTTTGTCTTGAAACTAATGCTAGACGGATAAAACACGCTGAGCTGTCTTTGACAGATGCGGCAAAAGAAGCACGCACCAGCATAAAATCAATCAGGAAAAAAAATGAGGATAAATATTTGAATAGAGAAGGGCAGCTTTTTGGTCCTGGAATAGCTGATCAATGGTATCAAATTTTAAATAGCTAAATTTCTCATTCTTTCACGCCGATAACACGTCTCAAAACTTTAAACGCATTTTTCTCGGAACACAATTTTTCAAAACGGCACGCAGCGTAACTCCAACAATTTTAATTCTATTCACTTCAAATCTTGAACACATGTGTAAAATAACATTCCGAAGAGAAATACGTACGGGATTTTCCATGAGTTAATTATAAACATTATTTATTAACATAAGATTGTCCTTTTTTTCTCTCGAAAATTGAATTTTGACCTTGAATGCTTGCCAATTACGCAAAAATGAATATTTTCAAAATTCCCTACATATTTCTCTAGTTATACTCATGTAAAATGTAAATCTACAACGTTTTTAAAAAATTACCTAGGCAGTCCTCAAAAGTGGGAAAATAAACTCCTCGGTATGGAAAATCCATCTTCAGACGCGAAGATACGTACTCTCGCATATATAAAAATGCAATAAAATAAGAACGTAATATTCCTGGTCTCGGGACAGGCGATAAAGAGGACTAGGGACGTGTTAAACTATATACGTAATCCGTGGACTCTCGTCGATAAAACGCGGAAACCGAGTGTGTGGATCGTATGGAGTTATGACACCTCCTCATACTGTCACCAACATAAAAAGAAAGATGTGAAAAATGATTGTCTATATACGGAGAATGTATGTGAAGCGTGACGAGAAATCCTCGAGGCGTTTCTATGGCGAATAATTTGAGGGATCAAATTTACAAAAAAATCCTTTAAAGCACAGTGTAAAATTTACAAAAAATCCTTTTTTTTTTTGCATTATCCGATAGTATAGACGGTTATAAACGTGCTGTTCAATTTTTGGACGAAATTCGAACAATTTCAGTCGCTACAGCCTATCTTAGAGAAAGTGATTCGAGCTGCGGCTTCCGCAACTCGAAACTTTCAACGCGCTTTTTTCTCGAAATGAGGTATTTTTTCAAAACGGTGTACACTCTCAAAGGAAGAGTTTTCAAGCTATCCGTCTCAAATTTTGACACAACATTCTTCACGTCATTCTTTATCTTGCTATGGAAGCTTTTTTTTAATCTTCAATTTTTTTTTAACGAAAAACTGTCGGAAACATAGGCTAAATTCGATACTTTTTTTTCAAACCGTCGCCATTTTGTCAATTTTTTTTGTTTGTTAAACCTCCATAGCAAGATAACGGCTTTCATACTGATTAATAATGTTTTTAAAAATTTCGTTTCCTTTTTTTAGACATTTCCAACCATTTAAAAAAATGTAAAAAAACTAAAAATAAACGTTTAAAAAATTATTTTCTGTTCTTCATGAGTGCTTTGATTTGACATTAAAAAAATCAGACAAATTAGCGTATTTCAAGCATCGAAAAAAAATCGCAAAAATCAGCTATTTATCGACCCGTTGCACTCTGATGATCCCTTAAAATCCGGGAACGGGATTCCACATGACGTTGAAATTTACATCCTTGAAATGGAACGATTTTTTTTCTTCTTGACGTCTAATTTTTTAATTTATTTGTATCATTGTAGAGTCTTTTCGTGCGAACTGAGGCCATAAATCTCTAATAGGAATACGTGCAAACGTTTGAATGATTTTCACAGCTTAAATAGGGTAAAAAAAAAATTGAACAATTAAAAAGGAAAACTTCAACGTCATGATTCCACGTTGAAGATGAATATCGAAAGAATGTTAGATGTCGAATTCAAAGTCAAGATGCGAATATACTATTATTTGTGAGGTACTACTTTTCACACCTCATTTTTTGTACTTATTTTTATTAATATTTTTCTTCAGTGTTGTTGGCATTTCTAGATGCAGCCAAAAGTATATCCATATGTACACGCGCACACACACACATATAGACGTACCCACTGAATGGAACACGAAGGATACCGTTCAATGCACCGGACACTACACGCAGAAAGATGTTCGCCAAGAAACATACATATATATATATATAGGGTGGTACAAAAGTCGTGGATCAAACGAAGTGGGGAGGTAGCCAAGATCTTTTCCAACCAAAAAGTTCATATACAGGTTGGTCCGTTTCTCACCGATTCCACAGCTATGATTTTTTTTCAATATTTTTTAAAAAAGGGTGCCCAGCTGAACAAAAAAAATTTTTTTTATATACCATATCCGGGTGATTTTTCTATATGATGTAGCCTGATGATGTTGCTTTCGCATGAAAATTCAGTCTTCATAATTGTCATCATGAGTTCTTAGAATAAAATGAATTTGTAAATAACTTTTTGGATGATAATTTCATTGCCTAGGTTTTCATCATTGATTAAGAAAGAAAAATGTTCTATCAAAAAATGCCCCTGTTGTAGGAAAATTGATACACCTCAAGAGGATTCTAAAATAACCTTCATATGGTAAGTAATTATTTTTTGTTATTAATTTTTGTGTACAGCTAAGATGAGATTTTTCGAAAATATTGAAAAAAATAATCATAGCTTCGGTGATCGTTGAAAAACGGACCAACCTGTATATAACTTTTTTTATTGGAAATGATCTTGGCTACCTCTCCACGTCGTTTGATCCTCAACATTTGAACCACCCTGTATAGGCATACAGGTGTCTTTGTATCGTGTACTTTATGCAAAATGACGAGTTGAAAGTTTTCATATACCGTGGCTGCCTGTTTGCGTTTGAGAAGGCAGCAGAAGAAAGAAGCCAACAAGGGGATGGATGGAACGAGGAAAAAGAGATCGGTTTGAGTCAGCACACCGGTATACCGATTGACTGCGAGGCATAGCCCCCGAGGACAAACACCCAGTCGCCCTCCTCTCTCTCTCTCTCTCTCTCTCTCTCTCTCTCTCTCTCTCTCTCTCGATTTTCGCACTTCCTGCATACCTTGCCACACTTCTCATCCCTTTCCGCGCGCACACACACACACATACACACAAATGTAGGCAGCACACCTTTGGAATTTGTCTCTCGCGCCCCGCGCGGCGTGTGACACACAACGGAACATTCCCCGTTCATATATTTCGCTGTGAGATTCGCGCTGCGTCAAAGAATGCACGCGTCGCGCGAACGCTTCTCTATTTCCGTGTCACGGCGAGCTGCCGCTGTATGAAAATCCATATATCGACTGTCACCGGCGTTTATTTATTAAAGGCCGACGGCGCGAGAATCGCAGTCAGCGTGTGTGTGTGTGTGTGTGTGTGTGTGTGTGTGTGTGTGTGTGTGTGTGTGTGTGTGTGCAATTGGCGAGTGCGCGACTTCGGTAGGGTCGCAACGACAACGAACGTCACGGCGATACAAGAGGGATCCACCATTACGCGTTCAACCCGGGAGCCATGTCGTATACACCAGACGACACGTGCAGATTGTGATGGAGAAAGGCAAAGGAGAAAAGGGAAGAAGGGGAGAGATAGAGAGTGGGTTTTAGGGGGAGAGAGAGAAAGCGAAAGAGAGAAAAAGAGAAAGCCACATAGAGAGAAAGAGAAAGAGAGAGAAAGAGAGAGAGAGAGAGAGAGAGAGGGGAGACTGAAGACTTTAGGTTAAGTTCCTAAAAGATACAATGTTAAATGATTGAATGGAATGTAACGAGTAATCTTGTTTACATTTTTATTTGTTTATTTTCCATATTATAACCAACACCCTTTTGCAACTTTCTATTAGAAAGCTCTACACGAGCATCTTCAAAAATGACTGACAAGGAACATGACTTTAGTTTCCGCCTTCTAAAGGGTGTCTCAAAATGGCGTGACATTTTTAATTGCGCGCCATTTTGCGGCGAACATAGAGTACTCATCTTTGACAACTGGCATCAGGAATCAGGAATCGTCAGAAAATTGTTTATGAAATAGGAACTATGCAATATAATAAAAAAATTCTACGTAGTGCCTCAGGAAATGTAATTCTGAATATACAGTTAAAATTTCAAGTGAATCGGTTGAAATTTGTTTGAGTTATGAGTCCGGCCGACTTGAAAAATGTAGTTTTGAGATAAACACGTTTGAAGCTAGTAGAGAGTCACGACATGAATCAAGAGGGGTTGCGCTAGAATTCGAAAATCGAGTACTTAGAGATTTTTCACACCCATAATCTTTTGGAAAATAATTTTAGAGGTACTAAGGTACATTTTTAACAAAAAAAAATCCATTTTTGGAAAAACCTAGAGTGGCCTAAGGCCTTAAGTGGCGTTCCTTTGAGTGAATTTAGCAGCTGAAATCTGCTGAAACAGGAATCGAGCGAGTAAGAAAAAAAAACGTCATTTTCGTTTCATTATAACGACGGACAAACTTTGATCTCGTTGTACGTGACCCGATATAAATGGATTCAAAACGGTAGAAGGAAAGAAAAGGGTTTCGACATCCGCCAAGTGACACTCCTGCTCGCCGTTTCAGGCAGCACTGACGAGTGTGCGGAAGCAAAAAAAAAAAAAAAAAGAAAGACAGAAGGAAAGGAAACAACGCAATCGGCCAATTTACATCCTTGAGCAGGGTGCAAAAGCACCGCCGTCACGACGAGAGAAAAGCTTTTGCGTGGAGCAAATCTGGAGCATGCTACCCTGTGACGGTACCGTAAAGAGAACGAGCGAGGGAGTTAGGAAGAGAAAGTGAGAGAAGGAGAGAGAGAGAGAGAGAGAGAGAGAGAGAGAGAGAGAGAGAGAGAGAGAGAGAGAGAGAGAGAGAGAGAGAGAGAGAGAGAGAGAGAGAGAGAGAGAGGCTAATATAAAAAAAAAGAAGAGAAAAAGCATCTTTCTCTTTGGTCCGCTGCAGTGCACAGTCTCTCGGTTAATGAGTTCATTAGAGCATGTTTGCATTATACTCGCGCACATATTTCTGTCTTACAGTTACCTATTTTGTAAGTAGACTTTTCTATCCCCGGGAAAGAAAGTGGCCTACAGCACCCACTCTTCAATAGCTGACCGAAACAATACCTATATACAGGGAGTTTGGCGCACAGACCGACACAATTTTTTGAGGGATTGAAGGGGTCATTTCTCAGTTTTTTTCACCCTTAGACCACATGTCCTAAGTGTCTCGGTAATTGAGATATGATTTTTTTTTTCGTTTTTTTTTATTACCCGAAATTACGTCTTTAAATCGTCATAACGTTTTTGTTTGTGGTTGTAATAGCACGAAATAACTTTGGTTGCATGTATACGGAGTAAAGGAGGTCAATTTGAGCAAAATTTCCAACTCAAGTTTAATAAAAACATCGAAAACGTAAAATGTCTTTTCTCAACCCTGACCCTGGCAAACTAGTATCTCTTATTTTGATCACATAATGAATTATTTCTATGACATATGTTGCGTACCGTTGGAAAGGGTATAAACTAGAGAACTTTTTAAAACAAAGCTAAGTTCAAAATAGCTTTTAATTTTCTTTATAATGAATTTAGAAGTTGATAATTTTCATACATTTACACATTTTTTAGACTTTGGAAGCTCATGAGTCATTTTCTCGGAGCCAATTGTAACAAATAATGATTTATTTATAATAAACTTAAATTGCGGAATACAACAAAAGTTATTTCGTGCTATTACAACCATAAATTAAAAAGTTGTGAAAGTTATGGAAACGAAAAAAACCATATCTCAGTTACCGTGACACTTAGGAAATAGGGTCTAAGGGTGAAAAAATTAGCAAACGACACCCCTCCCCCGAATCCCCCAAAAAATCGTGTCGGTCCTGTAGAGTCCCTTCATATACAGGGTATACGATTTAACGTGACTACCCCAAATATCTCCGTTGCCTTTAGAGTAACGAAAAAAATGTCAGAAGTTAATTTGATCGATTTCGAAGGGCTGATACAGTGGTGAAAAATTCATTTTTCTCAACGTCATAGTTGTTGCGTTCTCAAGGTCATCAACGGGTTTTTCAAATAGGAACATGTTTTATTTTACTAAGACGTTGTAGCTGATATTCAGACGAATCCAACGACCTACAATATCATGACCTTGAAATGATTTTTCACCAAAATACACGTGTAAAAACGGGAAATCGTGATGGTATTGACAATAAGAATATCTGAATAATGTAATTGAATTTTTTGTGCAGAAAATTTATTGTAACAAATGTTCGAAGTGATGGCCATTAACCTCGACACATTTTTGAAGAATTCGGATGAATGATTCTCTAGACCTTTGAATAGTTTCTGGTGTGATAGCATACACACATAGATATGGCTATAAATTAATTACTTTGGTAAAATAACCGTATACTTCGCCAAAGCAATTTTCTTTTACTCGTGTACGTACATGTAAGTGAAATTAAAAGTACTCGTCTATTTCTACTTGTGCATACATACCTCCATAAATGTACAATGCATTGGGCAAAAAAAAAATCCATTGGGCAATGCACTGGACAAAAAAATCCATTGGACATCGAATTGGACAAAAATCACGCGGTCATATTTTTCAGGCTCCTCACTTAGCGATCTACAACCCAAGTATTCAAAATAGAACTTTCTCAAAAAATAAAAAAAAATGAAAGGAATATTTTCATCGCAGAATGTAACGATGGAACGAAAGCTTCGACAGAGTCAACGGGGGAGTTTCAATTTGTTGCATTTGAGCTTGCGCGCGCAATTCAGACCCGAGAGAAAAGTGTGTACTGCGGAACGATGAATTCTGACGAGCTCGCGCGGATGTGTTTCAATTTCCGGGCGAGGCGCGAAAAGGGAAGAATTTCGTTTGAAATTTACGCTCTGTCACTGTGTATTTGCAACTATAATTCTTATGCCGATGGGCGATGGACAGCAAACGAGCGAGCGAGCAAGAGTGAGAGAGAGAGAGAGCGAGAGAGAGAGAGAGAGAGAGAGAGAGAGAGAGAGAGAGAGAGAGGCAAAGACGGAAAAAGAGGTAAAAAAATAGTAGAGAGAGGGAGAGAGAGGAGGGGGCTTGTGTGCTTACGAGAGTCTCCACATAGGGTGTCATGACAGAAAGACGCCTGACCAAGCGAGACTGCCAAGGAGAGGGTGTGATACACGACGCACAATACCTGTCCACGTGATTTCCCGACGAGTGCGCGTCGTCTCCCGTGTCGTGACAGCCCACTCGTGTTTCGTACAGGCTCGCTCGTGACCTAAAAATCATTCCCTAACGATATACGGGACCTTCCGTGCTCTGTGATACTCATTGTCAGTGACGCACTATCTTCTAATTTCGTATGGATGATAAAAACAACAGCCGGAAATGCAGGCGTTTTCAAGTATCCAAAAGTCAACAAGACGACATTTTTTTGTTGTTATGTCTAAAGTTTTATCGTGGCTTGCTTTTTTTTACAATTGTTTCCCTTCTTATCCTGTCTCTTTGAGACAAGATCGTGCTGAAGGCTCATACGGTCATTAGGTACAGAGACATTTTATTCGCGAGTTTTATTATTTGAATAAAAAAAAGAATGGTTACATTGGTCTTAATATTAAATCGCTGCCTTAAGGCGGAGTACAATATGGACCAGGTGACACATGAGTGCGAGAGAGAAAGCTAAATTTTTTTAACAGTTTTCTCAAAGATTAACCCTTTGTGGTCGCACATTCAAATTCAATCGCGGTGGTCACACTTGGGTCGATTCTACCCAGTCAGTTTTCAAAAAAGTATTGTCACCAAACTATCCGTCCGAAGTGGTCAAGAAAAAAACGGAACATGCTGTCAACTTTCTAGATGATGTACGAAAAATGTATTTATAAGAAATAAAATGACATGTTAAAAAAAATTCATAAAGAGGTGAAAACGCAAAAAAATACACTTTTTCGCTAAAAAAAAATCATAGTTCCATGAATTTTCAACATTTTCACCTAAAATTTAGACGTGATACTCCTTAGATATGCTACTTTTGGGAATAAAAATAGTAGCATAGTGCGCCTTCCAAAAAAGGTATTTATTCCGACATGTGACGAGGGTAAATTTTATGGTATGAGGATACTTCAAACTCCAGGTAAGATGGTGAATACAGTCCCATTCGAAGCCGATAACTATTATATATTTACACCAAAAATTGATCGTTTGGTCGATTCTACCCAGGGTGACCACGAAAGGGTTAACAGTATTTAGAGCGAAAGAAAATCTTCAAGCTCTGCGTCCGGAAATTCTGCAGAGCCGGATTACTATGTTTTTTTCCTGAAAAAAAAACTCAACCATCCACGCTGACAGAAAAATCCTTTTGATATTAACTAGATGCGTCTATTTGTTTTTTTTTAATTAACTAGATTTTTCGTAAAATCAAATTTTTCCTATTGCATTCCATTATTAAAATTATTTATTTTAAATATATTTATTTATTTAAACCAAGATCTATTCAATATCGTCTAATAACTAAATATTTGATTTATTCCTAATAAATCTGTGATTTCGTTTCATCTGGTAGTATGGGACAAAAGAGACAGACGGAAAAATGATACACGATTCAGTCTCACAAAAATCTCATGACTTTGTTTTCAGTAGAAGACTATCGTAACATTCTGCATTTGAGGAAAATGGTTTAATCTTTCTATACATAAATAGTCGCGCCTGTTAATAAAAGGCGCACGGACGATACACGGAGAGAATTAAAAAGTATTTTTTGTCACGAATTTCACGGTAAAAATTACCGTGATATATTTCAATCTGGTGACAAGTGAGAAAAGCATAATAATTCGTATGCGACAAGTTTTTTTTAAATCACGTTACAGAAAATTTCAAATACGTAGCTAAAATTTTACTATACAAGAAGGGTAGCGCGCACGATAATTTTTATCGAGAGCACAATACATTTCCCTATAACACTCATTAAATTTTATAATAAATCTTAAAATAACTGTTATAAAGACGATACTTTTTTATAGACATTTTTGAAAGGCATAAAATAATAAAATGCACAGTAAAATTTCGCTGATATTATATATTTTTTAAATTTAAGTTTTGCGAATTTTGTTACACATCAAAATTTCCTAGAAAATCTGGTAAAATTTTCTATTTGAAGAAGAAATTTTATTTTATTTTCGTGAAAATCTGTGTTTTACTCAGTAATAATAAGCGAAGTTTCAGGGTTGTCATCTGGTTACCGTTACTGCACGGTAATTTTTAACATTTAATTCTCACCGTGTACCTTTCGTTTTTTTTTTAACAACCTTGTTACTGAAAAAAAAGAAAAATAATTTAACTTTTTTTCACCGCACTTTTATGTCATGAATATTCCTTTCTCGTATTCGTGCGATGTATCGTGTTTTATCTTTATTTGTTTAATTTGAATCGAATCTTTATTTATTTATTTTGAATATATTTAATATTTAAAAAGAATAGTTTGAACAAATAAAAAAAATATATATTTGAAACAAATTAGGTCGCAGTAGGCCGTGAGACAAGGAAAAAATTTATTTGATTTAGATAGATCCTGTTTAAATTAATTTTTTTTTTGCCAAAGAATCTGCCGAAAGAAATCAAACAAAGAAATAAAAAACCTGCCAAAAGAAATCAAAGAAAGTCCAGAAAGTATCATTTTCATTGCATTCCAACGATACATGACATTGAAGTTTACATCGTTGGAATGCAACGGTTTTATTTCTACATTTTTCAGTTCTTTATTTCTATCATTAACCAAAGCCTTTTTTTGCAAATTAAAGTCGTAAATCTCTAATGACAATACGTAAAAACGATTTGGGCGAGCTTCGCAAGTTAAATCGGCCAAAAAAAGAAATGTCAACAAGTAAAAAGAATTAATTTTCGTTCCATTCCAACGACGCAAACTTCAACATCATAAGGATACAAACTTCAGCCTCATGATTATTCATGCTCTTGTAAAACGAAAAAAAAATGGTACAGCATAAACACGACAGCCCGTACATACGTACGTCGATTTACGTGTACGTTATTGTCGTAAGCACGAATTCCCTGACGAGTGGGCACAGGATGTTGGGCTCGATGCGAAAAACCTCGACATTTCTCCTCGCTGTTGTACTAAGCTTTAGGCAAGTGGCCTTTACGCTCGTGACTTTCTGTTAACTCCGAGACTGTTTATTTTTTATTTTTTATCTTTCTTCTCTTTTTTTTGCGTGCACGAATGCCTTGTTACATCGGAAAGGGGATGGGTAGATGAGAGAACAGAAAGAAGAAAACAAAACGTCGTCAACAACGAGAGCGACGCGCTCTCGTGACACCGGAAGTTTATTCTCGAGCAGGAACGCGAAAAGCTGCTTGCTGTCATAAAATATTCCGAACAGTGTCGCGGTCACGGAGGTATAACAAGTGATCAACACAGTCGACCTCTTTCGACCTCGCCGCGTGGACTTCGTTATCGCGAGTCTCCAATGTGCTACTGTCAATTAACGTTGCGAGCCATATTGATAAGGAAATATCCAATATGGCGACGCGTGGCCGTATACTTCCGCTTGTTCGCGTTCGCAGGCCGTTTGTGTTTGTTTGGCTCGTGAGGATCGATGATGAAATACATTTACGCTTGAAACTTTAACGTGCCACGCTAATCGAAGATAATGACACGACGAGTTCGCACTCTCGTGCTAAACAAACTCGAACGTATTCTTCGTTTCTCGTGATCTTTGATCCTTGCGGAATTTCAAGACCTTGTCCCTTTCACGTTCAAGCCCACACTTCACCATTTCCGTTTCTTAGACACTTCCGCCGGAGCTTTGGCAGCATCGGCTTTTTCCTAATCGACCTGACGTGTAGCATCAGCACGAAGGCACAGGGAAACCGGGGAAAACCTGAGTCGATAGGGTAGGGAGGGTGGCATGTTGAAAATATTTCAAAGTTCATTGCAATTAAGGCGGTCAACCATTTTAGATGCTTCAAAAAATCAATTTTTTATTTATTTCATAAATCGTTAGCAAAATATCTTGAGAATACAGCCTGAAAATTTTAAAACGATATTCGGATTCCTTCTAACGGTATGTACACGGAGAGAATTAAAAAGTAATTTTTGTCGTGAATTTCACGGTAAAAATTACCGTGATATATTTCGATGTGGTGACAAGTGAGAAAAGCATAATAATTCGTATGCGACAAGTTTTTTTTAACTCACGTTACAGAAAATTTCGAATACGTAGCTAAAATTTTACTATACAAGAAGGGTAGCGCGCACGGTAATTTTTACCGAGAGCACAATACATTTTCCTATAACACTCATTAAATTTTATAATAAATCTTAAAATAACTGTTATAAAGACGACACTTTTTTATAGACATTTTTTAAAGGCATAAAATAATAAAATGCACAGTAAAATTTCGCTGATATTATATATTTTTTAAATTTAAGTTTTGCGTATTTTGTTACACATGAAAATTTACTAGAAAATCTGGTAAAATTTTCTATCTGAAGAAGAAATTTTATTTTATTTTCGTGAAATTCTGTGTTTGACTCAGTAATAATAAGCGAAATTTCAGGGTTGTCATCTGGTTACCGTTACTGCACGGTAATTTTTAACATTTAATTCGACTCCCAAGCGCGCTCAGGTATCCACGAGCGCTCAGTTAGGTACTTTGTTTGGGTTTGTTTGGGTTTTCATAATCCAAATTTGGGTTTTCATAAACCAAACAAATCCAAACTCGACCGATTGGCGATTAGCTCCAAAACATATTCATTCTGGGTACAAAATAATCGAGGTAGCAGCATTTCTTGCTGCTATTTTATTCAATGAAGGAAATTCAACCCTACTCATGGTTATGAATGAACCGTAGTTGACAGGCAGGGCTACAGATATGCCGAGCAAATGGATCAGCTGCGCGTGCCTCGGCAAAATAGAAAAAGTTTATTAGAGACAAAAGAAGCTCGAAAAGCTCGAAAAGAGGAAATGCAAGCTTCAAATGTGTTGCATGAGGAAGAGAAAGGACTGCTGTATGGTGCTGGAATCGCTGATTAATCGGTAAGAAACTTTATCATTTGATTAAACACATTTGACTTTGAGTTTTTCGTTTGTGAAACTTTAAACGTGTTTTTTGCGAACCTACATTTTTTCAATTTGCGGGAATCATAACTCAAAAACTAATTGATGGATCATCTTCAAATTTGGAACACGTTTACATAATATAATTTATTAAAACATGAACCTAAAGTTGGAAAGATTAGATTGTTTAAAACATATTTATTATTGCCAAATGCCGGGAAAAAAATGCTAAAAATCGATCATTTTTTTTTCAAACACGTTCCAACATTCAATTCTCGATTTTTTTTTTTTTAAATTTAGATTCATGTTCTTAAAAAACATCTCGAGAATGTATAAAAATTCGTTGGACTATTTCAGATGCGAGTTGCGAGCTGCACAATTCCCGCAAATCGACAACGGCGATGAGGACACGCCAAGGGACACAGCGGATTACACGTTAATTAATGCATGAAATAGCTTGAAAAAATTACCAGAGATGTATGAAAATATGAATAAATTATTGTCACAGTTACAGAAATTGCTGTTTTTTTCACAATAAAAAAAAATCCAAAAAATCATCTAATTTTCGGTCTCCTAAAGTGGTTGCCCGCCTCAATAGTTCCGGATCAGATTTCTCGCTGGAATCCGATTTGCGAGCGTTATAATTCACCCCCGGATCAGATCCAATATCCGACTGGATCCCGATTGAGAAACCAGGATCCTAGTCCGAATCGGACTGTATCCATGACAATATTCCTGCACGGGACGGTACGATCACCCATCCGTGTATTGGCCCAGGTCAAGTCAACTTGAACCAGAGCATCGCTGCGGTCGTATTATCGAATGCATCTTGTCCTCTTAACGGTCACGACGAACGTTTTGGCGGACCTTCAAAAATCCTGAAAATTAATGATGTTACGGCACTAATTGGCAACGAGAATCGTGCCAAGTTTCGTAACTCTTACCTCATTTCCATTCGCCCGAAAGTTTTGCAAGAATTTGCATTTTCCTTCGTCCGCCCAAACTTGCGCGCGAAAATCGGATTAGACTTTTGTCATAGCTGATCACATTTTATAAGAATGTATATATATATATATATTTTTTTTATCGAACCTTCGTAGGTGACTGTTCCGTTGATTGAGTCGAGGGGAGCTTAATGTATGATAAATTGTGGACAGCGATTGCTTATCGCGGCGGCTTTGATGACCGCGATTATTTGTAACGAGGGAAGGAGAGAGACAGGCTGCCATTATAAGTTGATTAACGTACCGGTCTGTGAGCAAAACTCACTGATGGCTTGTATTATACAGCGTTAATTAGGTAGACGTGTCTCTCTGTGCATATACTCGACGAATATATAATATTTTCTACACCCATGCATAAATACATATAAATATAGATGTATAGGCGAGAAATTCTGCGGCAATTCGAACCAGGTGATGAGGGCTGAACCCCCCCCCCCCAAGAGAATCGCGGTCCATCATTTTCCGCATCCTCGTTCCTATGAATCAAAAGTCGTTTTTTTTTCAAGCTTTCACGCCCATTCTTGAATACTAACTGATTGGGAACGAAAAAAAAAGCACTAATCGATTCGTCAATAAATCAATGAACTCTCAATATAATCCAAGCAAATCCAACAATAGAGATAACCCCGTGCGGAAAATTGGCAGGGCATCCCTAATACGATTCCGGACCTTCAAGGGATTGTTTGTGGATTCCATAGTAGGATTTTCCGTATAAGAGACGGACCGGGCCCCGGTTAGGGAATGGTAGGATAGGTAGGTTGACTAAAATGATGGTCTAAGTACGGAGACCAAGTAAGGGCCTTTAAGAGGTGTAGTTGTAGATTCCCTAGTAGCGATTTACCCAATACTACCAGGCTTTGCTATTATAGGGGCAAATCAGTATAAATTACTTGACTAAAGAATTTGTGGCATAATAATTATCAAGATCGATTAAATATAATTAAACTATGCGTTTAGTAGACGAGCTGTAATGCCTTGAAGCAAGACGCATGCAGTTCGTTCATTGGAAGAACGCGGGATCAAACGTGTCAAAATTTGCGACAGAATTCTAAGCTTCAAATATATTGAAATAACATTTTTCTTTTTCAGAGTGCACACCCACGCACGTACGCATATGGCTGCAATAATTTTTATGAGGTACCGTTGAGGCAATTGTTAAAGGCCCTGGTTATTTTGCCTTCAATGGTCCTCGGTAGCAAAGTGTGACCAGCCACTGATGGCCCATATGAGACTTCCAGACTAGGGACTTGAGGGGCTATTCTACTGTGAAGACTAAAAAAAATAAGCTATTTTTTAAATAATTTCTTTTTTCAAAAGCTGTTGCATGTATCGGTACAAACTTATTTTTCGCCGAAAGGTACACTCTTATAGAATAGAAAACAATTTTTATTTCGTTGCAAATGAAAGTATATTTATTTAACAATTTATAATCGTGTAAAGGCATGAAAAAAAAAGTATGTCGCTGGCGTTGATGATTTGCGCTCTCCAGGTAATTTGAAGCAAAAGATTCAAAAAGTTTCTCAATCTGTATGAGTGTCGCTATCGGCCGAGCTAAAATTATTTTAAAATATTAATTTTTACTTATACTTTCGCCGGAATTATGACGAAAAAAAAACGTGTTTTTCGAAAACTTTTGCAAAAAACGCCGCCATTTTGGTATTTTGCAATATGAAATGATAATTCTAGTTCGGGCGATAGCGACACTCGTACAGATTAAGAATCTTTTTGAATTTTTTGTTTCAGATTACCTGGAGAGCGCAAATCATCAACGCCAACGACCTACTTTTTTTTGCATGCCTTTACACAATTATCAATTGTTAAATAAATATACATTTATATGCAACAAAAACAATTGTTTTCTATTCTGTAAGAGTGTACCTTCATTTTGTGATTTTTTTACAGCAAAACCATAAAATAAATCGGAATTAGAAAATAGGGGTTTTATTATACACGTAAATGACTATACAAAATTATTTTTTCACAGCGATACATGTCAAAATAGCGACTGTGCAAAATTTTTTCGATGACGCCCTTATTTCTGGAAGGTTAACGGCCGGACCAACAGCTCCGATAATTTTTGAGTTATGATGAGGCACTAAAGTTTTTTCGATTATATATAAGAATAGCTATAGAAGTACGTAGGATTTTTTTGATATATTGTTTCTTATGAAAATGGTGTATTTCTAAAACAAAAAGTATAAAATGCCATGAGAAAATCGTCAGAAAATTGTTTATAAAAAAGGAACTATGCAATATAATTTAAAAAATCCTACGTAGTGCCTCGGAAAATGTAATTCTAAATATACAGTTAAAATTTCAAGTGAATCGGTTGAAATTTGTTTGGGTTTTGAGCCCGGCCGATTTGAAAAATGTAGTTTTGAGATAAACGCGTTCAAAGTTAGTAGAAAGTCACGACATGAATCAAGAGGGTGTGCGCTAGAATTCGAAAATCGAGTACTTAGAGATTTTTTACACCCATAATCTTTTTGGAATATAATTTTATAGGTACTAAGGTACATTTTTAACAAAAGAAAAATCCTAGAGCAAATCCATAAGCAAAAAAAAGTTTGTACCGATACATGCAACAGATTTCGAAAAAAAAATGCTAAAAATAGCTTATTTTTTGAGCCATCACAGTAGAATAACCTCTCAATAAAGTTAGGGAAAATTACGATGGGCCCGATCAAAGCCCGAACTCAATTTCCCCACGGCAATCAGATAAGATCAAATGACCTTATCCATTTGTTGATAACAAATGGTTAAAGTTGATTTTTTTTTGCCGAAAATGAAACATTTTTTTCTAAACCTTGTCACTTCCGTAATTTTCACAATTTTAAAAGAGAATCTGCTGATACGAAAAATTTTGTTATGAAAAAGAATGAGGGAAAGCGATAGGAAAACGTAAGATAAGATCCAAAAAGCTTCGTCCCGTTACTGTCAGACTTGCTGTCGGAATAAATTGCTCTTCTGCGATTCCATTCCTGCATTGGAGAGTTTCCATCTCCGATCTATAACCTTCTTGCACCCTCTCGTTGGCGGGTATCTCCCCCCCCCCCCCTCCTCTCTCTCTCTCTCTCTCTCTCTTTGTCGCATCTGTCTCGACCTCTACCAGCCCCTGCACATTTCATCTAGCTGCGCTGACGCGTGTCGCTTCACGGTACATAATGGAACGAGATCTATGGATAAGAAAAAAAAAAAAAAAAAAAAAAAAAATTCACAGAACGGAACAATTTTCGCGCCGCCTCAACGACGAGGAGACACAAAGCAGGCAGGATTCGAATGAACCATTAGCGTCGCGAGCCTCGGCGTGAATCTTGATCGAATGGACTGACGTGTTGAAGAGACACTGGAAAAGAAAATAAATAAAAATGAAGATTAAAAAAAAAACAGCGATTGCGAAAATTACAGTTGCAGTATTGCGAAGGCGAGAGGAGCAGCACGAACTTGTGGTGTGGAAATTGGCATTGTTGGGAACACGTCGAACATATTTATTTACTTTCTATTCGTTTATATTTATTTTCATTGTGTTCGATCATTTTTCTTTACCTTGTTTAGGATTTAGGATAGCCCGTGGAGAAATTTGTTGGGAGTTTCCCGGATCCCACCACATCTCTTTAGGGACCCGACTAGACATTTTTTATCCGCCAGCCTGAAGACAGAATTTGGATTCTTATACTTATCCCTACATCCCGATAGGGGTCCGATGGGCCATCGCATTGGATCCCTATAGTAAAGCGTCACGCTCGTTACATTGGATTCTAATCGGGATTCCCCATTGGAATCCAATGTACGAATCTAATTTGAAATCCTAGACAATTGCCACATTATCAAAAAGAATCCCGTACGATTCGTGATATTGAATTTTACATCGTTGGACTGATCCACATTTAATTTGAATGAGCCCAAGAAAAAAAGGACGTTTCGAAAAATGAATTTTCATTGACGTCCAATTATGCAGCGTTGAAACGTCGTGTGATTTTCTCATAGCCGAGTATCACGCTTGCCACGTCAATGACGCTCGATCAAATATCGTTGAGCGCAAACGTCAAACGCAGACACGATTCGCAGTTTCGAGGGATGAAAAAGAGAACGGCAGACCCATGAGCGAACACTAGAGCTAAACCGGGTATGGCTCGCGTGACAGTTTACATCTACGCGGATCGAACTTGTATTTCCGTGTCACGAGATGATAATCCGAGGGAAATTCTCTAGCCTGTCTTGTAGCTGGAAAACTGGATGGTGAATCAACCTCGACCTCCAACACGTGTACGCTTTGAAATTTTCTCGTCACAGATTGGATTTTCCACCCACCTACCTTTGCAGACGTTTCAATAGAGACAGCACTTCGTGCGCCAAAAATGTGATGACATTTGCGAAAGGTTGACGTTAAAGGGCCTCGTCTTTGGCTGCCTTTGACAGATCAAAAAGTGTAGTCCCTCAACTTGTTGGTTTTCACTCATAATTTTATCACGGCGTGTATCAAAGCTCGATTGCTTTCAAAACGTTTGCGAATTACTCTGTCATTTATATTGGACGACAATGATGTTATTTTTTATTCGTTGTAGCTCTTTCTCTCTCGTTTTCAAATTCCTTGTGAAGGTTGACGATCTCGAGTGCTATTCAACTTGAAAGAAATCAATCGAGTGGGATTTTGGGCCACCGATAAAAATGATGGAGCCCTCTCTAAATCGACCATTCCTCGGCTTGTTTGCTAATGCATCAAGAAAGAAAAAAAAAAAAGTAATTGAGTTAGCGAAGCTGAATGACGTCAACGCCTGTTCCAACCCCGAAACGTCCACCCCCGGTTCGGTTGCGGCACACCCACAACCCTGTAGGGATTATTAGGGGGGGGGGGGGGGGTGTCAAAAAACGAAGCTCGGGCATAGGCCTCATTGTGTGCGTTGTGTGCTAATGGAAAATAGTTTCTTCTTCGTACCTCCATACTTTCCATCGCGCTTTCGTCGACGATAGTACGTAGCGGTAATCTGGGTTAAGGTGTATCGCCTCGACCGCTTTTATGAGCGTGTATGAAGTATCGTCTGCCATTAGCGCGATAATCCAATCGACATTTTGTGCACTGGATTACGGAAATTGTTTGACGTTTCCGATAAATCGTATATGCAGCCGGGGTATGAGAAACGGCTAATTGTAATTCGATTAATATCGGTAAATTTATTATTAATCAGATGAAATTTACGTGGGACTGAAAGACCTAAAAAGTTAAAATAGAATACTGTAAAAAAAATACGCTTACGATTATTTATTACATATTTGTAATAGTTCCTAACTGACTGACACATAGTACAACGCACAGCCTAAACCGCTGAAGATATAAATATGAAATTTGGAAGATATGTTCCTCAGAAGGTGTAGAGGTGCAATGGAGAAAGGATTTTTCCTCCTAGTCCGCAACTGCGGAAAATTGAGAAAACTGAAAAAAAAATACGAATTTTCATTGCAGTCCAATTATGGAAGTTCCTGCATCGTGAATTTTGATCGAACCATATTATACGTCGCCCGAGAAGTGTTAAATGTCCGCTAATTTCTGAAAGAAAGCAGTTCCCTTCGAGCACCAATTGACAGGAGTGACACGCTCGAGGATGAAATCAAAGCGTCTCAAGTTTGTCCCGACGTGCGTTGGATGAAGGTATAAAGGGATATAGGATGGATTACGGAATGGATAAGAGAGGAGAGCAAGGATACATCACCATTGTAGAGTTCTCACTTGAACGTGAGAGAATCCGAACAAAGTGGTTTGCAGGGTCTCTCTCTCTCTCTCTCGCCTGGCGGCTGCCACTTCTCGGGACGCAATCTACCAAAAGAGAGAGAGCGAGAGAGGGCTGCGAGAAACGGGAACAGAATGGAGTGAGCCACCATCGTCATCAACCCTCGTGGTAAGATAGGGGAACGCTGCAAGTGCCAGCCGACGAGTATGTCAGGAGCTTGCATTTGTTGGGATCACGCGCCGTTCCGCGTCATACACGGGGTAATGGCGTCTACGAAACGCCCCACGGGCTTCTAGCCTCTGGATTACCATCCCCTGCTCTGTTGGGGGACCATATAGGGGTTGTTTTCCGTGCGTCGTTGCCAGAACTGGTGTGCGCTCGTAAACCCGTGAAAGACTGGGCACAATCGGCACTTTCATGCGAGTACTGCACGATTTTCAATGTATTCACGCAGGCACTAAGGCAAACGTTAGGCTGGTGGCGTGGAAGCCTCGACACGGGTGGATCTGTCGAACTTTTAGGCTTACGAAGTCACTGCGAAATTCTTTCCTACTACACTCCAGTCACGCATCTCCACGAGGGCACAGGGAAATTGTGGAAAACTCGTTTCGACACAGAAGATCTTTTTACCGTCAAGGAACTCGCAACCTGCCTGACAGGTGTGAAAAACGTGTCGAAGCAAACGGACACTTTCCCGATTTAAATGTACCTTGATTTTAAGTAAATTAATCATTATCATGAAGAAAAAGGCGAAAAACTTATTTGTACACCTAATAATTCTTACCAATTGCCCTTAAGACATGATTGTCTCGGCCTGCTGGACGAATAACACGAGTGGAGCTACACGAAAAGTCCTTGTTTAATGTTAACATTAAATTACAAATTGCAAGCACGAGTGTCTACTTGGGAATTCTCCATCCTGAAAATCCTTGACTGCAAGACGTCGAGCCACACTGGTGGCAATGAGAGGTCGTTGCAGTCGCTAATAAGAAGCCGTAGACTTCCAGGTCGCACAATAGAAAGAACACTCCACCGAATCTGCGCTTGGATTTGCCTCCCTCGTGTTTTCCACGTCGTACCCACATGTACGCGCGCATGCATACACGTATGTACATATCTGTAGTTGTGCGCAGTATCTAGGAGCAGGGTCCTCGTCACAACTGCAGTAACCGTCGAGTGTATTCCCGTCGGTAGTAACACCCTCGCTTTACACTTTCCTCTCGCTCCAATTACCGCTGAAGTTTCGTTGCCGAGGTTAGTTTTACCCGCGCAACGTTCTCTCTCTTCGTTCAAAATGCCCGCTACGTCGGTTCACGTACGCTTCTCTGACGCGGTTCGTCCAGTGTTATGTGGCTGGTAGAAGGGTAGCCGTTGGTGTTGCCTGGTCATACGAGACGTTGCATCAAGGATCCAGCGAATTGTACCAATGAATATTGTTCCTGAGGTCCTGGCAAACTCCCAAACTTCCCCAGAAAACCCGCCGACTACGTTTATTCGTGAGGTTAACCAAGGGGATGATTCAGCTAGCTGTCTCCTAATTGGACATGTATTGTGGCACCATTGACCGGATTTGTTGATGGACATGCTGTACTCAGTCATGGCGACTTTGACATGGGACTAGTGTAAAGACTTTGGACAGCCGTTATTCCAATTAGTAAAGGACAAGGTACCAAGTATGGTGCAATTTTCGGGTCACCAATCACCAGTCAGACGTCTTTGAAGACAGTGATTGACAGAATGGTCGATGTTGATGGCATTGAGAACAATTGACATTGATTACTTTAATGCCAGAATAATTGACTTTGACAACATTAATATCAGGATAGTTGAGATTGATGACATTGATACCAGCCTGAGTAAAAATTGTGCTAGCCTGTCTGAGTTACGTGCCAGTAATTGGCTCGCTCAATTGAGCTCATACGAACTGACTAATAGATGCCTCGCTATGAGCTAGTAATATTCTAAATATTTTGTGATCCAGCCCTTATCTATTCACTGCCCAATCGATTTTCACTATAGATATCACTGCGTTACAATAAAAATGCCACCCAGTAATCAGGCCGTATTGGACTAGCCAACCATGGTTAAGAATAACAAAGTAAGGTTATGTGACTAAACGTACTATCATTTAGCGAATTACTCATGGCTGGCTAGCCAACTTTAGTTTCAGATGGCGTTGCGAATGAACAAAACTCTCAAGTGGGTATCTCGCCATGACCTAGCCAACACTAGCTAACTACGGATATGCACCCCACTGCCTAGCCGAACTTGATTACAGACGTCGCTGCCTTACGGTAAAAATACCACCTAATGACTAAGTCGTACCTGGCTAGCCCATGATCGTCACATATGACAAAGTGAGGTTATGAGACCACATGTAGTTCCATCGAGCGATTGGCTCATAGCTAGCTAAGCAATATGAGTTACAGATGGCGTTGCGAGTGAAGAAGAAAAATCCTCAAGGTGGGTATCTCGCGATGACCTAGCCAACACTAGCCAACTGAGGCTATGTGCTCTTCGATTAGCCACTACCCAGTCGATCGTGATTAGTTTATATAATGTTCATATCCTCGTTAGTAGTTTATATAATGGATAACATTGGTTGCAGTAATACTGTGCCCATTAATTCGTTACTAGCCAGAATAAATGTTTGGAAAAATACAATTTGAGGTTATTTTATTCTATGCGCTTATAGTTCTCAATGCAAAAAAAAAGTAATTAATCCGATAATGTCATTTAAAATTGCTAATCCACTTATTCCTTAATAACGCAACTTTTTACATGTGTAGACGATCCGAAATTAATAAATTAACTAAGAAGAACTGGCTCAGTGGACAACGTCGTGGATTTATCAACGAGAGGTACCGGGATAAAAACCGCCTCGCACGTAAGCGGTTTTTTCTGATATAATTCCAAATTAATCAATTAATATATTTGCAGCGTAAATATTGTAACCAGCATTAGCAGTTGAGGAAGAAAATCGTAATATTATGCCGCGATGTAAATAATGTAAAAAAAATGTTGCCACATTATCCGGAGAAGAAATATTATACAGCTGCGGGATATATTTTTGGGTCTAGTCACCGCCTAATTTCCTGTATCCAGTCACTAGACGACGGAAACGTTACAAGGCTGGACAGTTACTAGCTGAAACGGCTAGCTAGTGGCGATTTGAAATATAATTTTACTAGCTCAGAGCGAGACGGTGATGAGTTGTATTTTCCACTCGGGAGAATGGTTGACATCGATGATGGAATCTCCGTCAGACAATTTGTCTACGCAATGGCTCTTCTTCTGGCTGGTTTCAAATAATTCTTAAATTTATTGATATCTCTCATGATGGATTCATGAACCGTTCATTGTGGCAGACCGCAATGAAAAACTGCCATTGGGCACGGAAGTAAGAGCCATCAGTCGTACGGTCCTTGGCGCGAAGAATGCCAGTTGGAAATTTCTGAATGGTGGTCCGAAGGGCATGTAGCAGGCATTTAAAAAATGAGGAAGCCTCGTGAACGAAATTGTGGTGGCGGCGATGGTGAGCAATAAATCAAGAGCATAGAAGCGCCTTCGTACGGGACGCCCAGCGCTCTTTAACGACAATCGCGCAAGTATTGTTATTATCGTTATAGCTGGCCCCTATAGTATAACGGGCACCAGAAGTTATGACTACCGCCGTAGCGTATAATAATGGCACGCAGGAAGCTTTGATAACACGAGACTCCTACACATTGCCTTGCGAATACGTATATACACGCTCCAGGTGTAGAACACAATGTGATTCTATTCTGTAAATTTTCCACAAAACTATAACGCAGAAACTTGGCCTTACCGTACCCACCACGGCGATACGATAAATTGTCTTTTCCGTCTATTCGGTTTAAGCGCAATTCTATTAAACGATGCGCAATTTTAAAGCCATTTGTAAAATGCGGGCAAGTGGATCACATCGCGAGGCATCGCGATCTACTAAAACTCTCAAAGAGTTGCAAAAAAGCTTACGTCAAGCGCCCTCTGGCGGTACAGTAAAAGCGAAAGCAATAACGGCGTCATACGTTGGCTCCGTATGTGGTGGAAAACCCTGTCGCTTTGCTGTTCCCGTATTTATTGCATAATATTGCTTCTCGCAAAGTGCTCTGATGCCTTCCAGTAGTGGGAACTTCCTTCACACGAGTCGAATGCACGTATAGACGGAGAGAGCTTTATTCTGGAAGGGGAGTGATTGAAAGCTACTGAGAAGCTTTCTCGCAACAAGTTTCAAGTCTGCGTTTCTGAACTTCCGACATGCACAGAGCTGTAGTATTAAGGGAGAACTGTAGACACGGTGTAATATCGCTCTGAAGCACCAAGATCCTTCCCCTTCTATGGTACAGCGATGTTGGAAGAAGCACAAAAAGGTCTAGGACGAGCCATACGAGAAATGGTCTGACCCCCTTCGTACAGAGTCTCAAAGCCGGCTTCTGTATCGCAAGAACTCTAATTAATGAACCGGACGTTTCAATGGCGCCCATCAAAGAAATAGTTTTAACCCTAGAACTCATGTACGGGGGTGTGAAATCCACCCCAGTCGACTTTTAAAGTGCTCTCTTAAGCTTATAAATCAACATTGTCAACTGGGGACCACGATCACAATTCAGATTCACTACCTCGCTGTGAGGGCAGGCCAACAATGGCATCAGTTGCTCGCTGGTTTTCAGGCAAAATAGTTCTCAAGAGCGCTCGGGGTGGGTATCTACCGTAGTCTAAAGTTGCCGTTGATGGTTCATGGCGGTCAATTTTACTTTTTTTCGACCATAATCAATATATTTTACGTATTATTACATAATTTACGTGCAAATGGTCATACGTCATCTAAAGCCAGATATTTTATATTTGATATTTCGACTTCAAGGGATTTCAAATAAATCAAAGCAAAAAAGGTAAATTGGCAGGGCATCCCTAATACAATTCGGGGCCTTCAAGGCATTATTTGTGGATTCCATAGTTTGCCGTGACAGAGCCGGACCGGGCCCCTATTAGGTAATAGTAGAGTAGGGAGGTTGACTAAAACTATGGTCTAAGTACGGAGACCAAGTAAAGGCCTTTAAGGGGTGTAGTTGTAGATTCCCTAGTAGCGATTTCTCCAATAATACTAGACTTTGCTATAATGGGGGCAAATCAGTATAAATTGCTTGACTAAAGAATTTGTGGCATAATAATTACCAAGCTCGATTAAATATAATAATTAAACTATGCGGTTAGTGGCTTTTTTTGCCTTCAATGGCCCTCGGTAGCAAAGTGTAACCGGCTACTGATCGCCCATGTGAGGCTTCCAGACTAGGGCCTTAATAGAGTTAGAGGAAAATTAAGATGGGCCCGATCAAAGCCCAAACTCAATTTCCACGAGGGAGGATCTCCAGGCTTCAATCAGAATCAAGGACTGGAGGATCACATCGGATGGGATAAACGCGCGGGCCGAATCTCCATCTATTCTTGAATGGTACGTGCTTTAACCGTACGACTTACAGAGACTTCGAAGGGTTCGCATTCGAAGGGTTTTCCAGTGTGCATAGTCAATTGAGGCTTTCGTTGGTACTTTTATTCTCCTCGTGCTTGCTTTTCACTTTTACTTTCCTTCCACTTAGGCCGGTACAAAATTTCGAAACATCCGTGAGGGAGAAAGTCGTCAACGCTCAACACACTTCTCTCCGGCGATCTTTTGTACGTCTGTGCTTTCGCCGCACCAAGCGACGACGAGCGAGCTTAAGAACTACAGCCTTTAATGAATGTCTGAATTGATGTGGGTCAGGTCGAAAAAAAAAGAAAGAAAAACACGAAACTTCCCGGCCCCAAGGGAACTAAGGTTTCTTTCCTTTTCGTTGTTTTTGGCCGCGCCGTTCCGGCTGAATAATTCGT
This sequence comes from Ophion ventricosus, assembly GCA_963932345.1. Taxonomy (NCBI): domain Eukaryota; kingdom Metazoa; phylum Arthropoda; class Insecta; order Hymenoptera; family Ichneumonidae; genus Ophion; species Ophion ventricosus. The sequence continues at coordinate 21,955,244 of OZ010720.1, forward strand.
TTCATTCGGAAGTTTCGGTAAACATCAAACGACAAAAGTACGCGCACATCAGAGCCGTCGAATGAAGAACGCAAACACCATATTTGATGAGATAAATCATGAAAGAAGCGATCCTTTTATATTTATTCGGAGTCAAGAGCCTGTACCGGATGCCGAACGACCTGGAGTACCAGCTAGAACTGTACGAAGCACGGTAAATTAATTTCATTCGGCATAAAGTTGCTTGAAAACTAATTTCATTAACCTCGGAACTAAGTTGAATAATTCAATTGAATTTATCATCTTTCCTTCACGGCTGGGTAAAGGGTTAGTTAGCCTCTCAAAATGAAGGAGAAGGAATGCTATATTTGCTTCGACGTCGGTTCATTTGGTTGAGAGACTTTAGTCACATTGTTCAATTATTCGTTTGAATTATTACAGGCAATTAATAAGTGATAACTATTGGACGATGTATCTCGGTGAATGTTCGATTGGCAAATGCGAAATAATTGAAAGAACCATCGACGAAACGGATAGCTTGACATCAAGTCCACGGAGTTTCTGCCACAAATCACGTATCTCACGTGATCCCACATGGTAACTCGGTGGAAGTATCGTGAACGATGAAATCAATTTTTTTTTTATCACGATGCTTCGCCAAGTCGAAAAGCGGAGAATGCGTTCTTGGTTAAAATTCGATAAAGCTCCAACGGGTGGGAAACGTCGGGGCCGTTCGCGAGCCCATATAAGCAATTCGCAGAACGTTACTTCAACCTCGTGCTTCGTATGTGCCCGCAGGCCTGAAGCCCCGGCTGCTGTTTCCCCGGTGGAAGTATCTCCAGGCGGCAGCCGTTATGAAATCCATCTGTAGCCCATTTGACCCGAGGAGAGCTCTCTCGCAGTACCTCTCACGTACACGCAAAACTCTTACGTGACACCTGGTTGGAATATACTCATGAATGCGCCTCGCGTCTTCGTTGTAGTTTCAACATTGATGGATTTGGATGTGTGACATGGAAACGACTATTTGTCATGCCTTAGGGATCACTGCGTACAGTAAATGTTCCTAATATCATAGCTAAGATCCTTCAACAGGTAAAGCACCGAAGGTACTTCCATCAAGTGTAGGATCAGAGTGGGATCATTGGCTTATTTTTTTCAGAGGTTAGCTGCCTAACCGTTCACACAATCTGAATGAAACCTTGACTAAACGTGAGGTATGTTCAATGGCTTCATTTTGTTAAAAGACACTGAACGGCCCAACTGCACAAGACAGCAAACACGTCGTTTTGATTAAAGAACAGAATCGTCGACTTCGCAATCATCGCTGCACGCGCTTATTTCCAAGTTTCTCGGCAGATGCCAAGAAACTGGAAAGTCAATGACAACAATTGTAAATTAAGGTGAAAGACGATTGTACCACTGACACGCGAACACCTGATAATCCGATGTTCGGAAAGCAGAACGATTGGAGGCTGTGATCGCTGTAGGCCATGACTCGAGTGGGGCCAATGGTTAGATGGTGCATAAACAATGACGATGTACAAGCCCAACGGTATGAACACGGTGAAACGTGGCGTGTTGTTGCGGATTTGATTGTAACCCGTCGCCAATGAGGCAGTCTAATCATGGCTGTGTTGTTGTTTCTCAGCTCTGATATAGCGGAGTGTTCCATCCCGTAGTCGTTGTCAGTATAATACAGCTACACTTGTCCAGATACATGTATACATCAGGAAGTTACTTTCACACTATCTATAGCTGCTTCTCTATACCATGCAGCTAAGTACAGTCACCGACCTGCCAACATTCCGTCTGTACATGAACACAAGAGACCCCACATCGAATGGAACGTATTAACGGATACATGCACACGAGACCGTACATCGAATGGAACGTATTACCGGATGAGGGTTGGCAAGCAGTTCCTCGTTCCTTGCCCCCTCATCACACACCAAGACCGTGGTCAGTAGCGAGAGCTCAGGTTATAGTATCCGGGCGGGTTACCGGCTTGCGATTGTATGTCCGTGACGTGCGTGTTTACTCCGAAGGTGGTAGGAACATCCTGGGGTTCATATGCTATGTCTATGTACCCAGGGATACGCGGCCCGGAAGCCGCCTTCTAATAGAAAGACAACCCTATTGCATACTATACACAGAGTGATACACTCTGTTCAATGAAAAAGCGGAATGGATGGAAAGCTGTCGTTTCTTGAGTTCTGACGTTCTATAGTAAACAGCATTCCTTTGGTCTAGATCAGGAATCTTGTCATCATCGGCCCGTGCGGAAAAGTGACAGGGTATAATACAATTTGGGGCCTTCATTGGATTATTTGTGGATTCCATAGTACGGTTTTCCGTAAACGAGCCGGACCAGGCCCCTATTAGGGAATGGTAGGGTAGGTAGGTTGACTAAAACTATGGTCTAAGTACGGAGACCAAGGAAAAGGCATTTAAGGGGTGTAGTTGTCGATTACCTATTAGCGATTTCCTCAATACTACTAGACTTTGCTATTATAGGGACAAATCAGTATAAATTGCTTGACTAAAGAATTTCGTCGCATAATAATTATCGTGTTCGATTAAATATAATAATAAAATTATGCGTTTAGTAGACGAGCTGTGATGCCTTGAAGCAACACGCATGCAGTGCGTTCATTGGAACAACGCGAAATCAAACGTGTCAAAATATGCGACAGAATTCTAAGCCTCAAATATATTGAAATGACAATAATTTTTCACACTGCACACAAACGCACGTACGCATATGGCTGCAATAATTTGTTATGATTCACCGTATGGGAATTTTAAGGCCCTGGTCATTTTGCCTTCAATGGCGCTCGGTAGCAAAGTGTGAACGGCCATCGATGGCCCATGTGAAGCTTCCAGACTAGGGCCTTAATAAAGTTAGGGAAAATTAAGATGGGCCCGATCAAAGCTCGAACTCAATTTCCGCACGGGGATAGTTTAGATTCGCTTACCGTGGGACATGACTGCAACACGGCAAATAAAAGCGAAGCAAGTACAACTGGAGAAAATTGTTCCAAGCTCCATCCTGCTCTGATTTCGTTTTTTTGTTTTCTACTATGATATTGAATTTATTACGCATGCACAACCATGGCATGTGAGATTATCCCGTTCCAGAGATTACGCTCAAAGTGTTATTTATCTATTGCGCAGCTGTTTATCGACCCCACCCGGGGAGTCTGGGCTAGGCACGCGTTAGAGGATATCTACATCATAGAAAATTATGGACGTTGATCGGCCGTATGAATGAGAGGGATGCTGGCGTATCCCTTCAGCGGTGGATGAGAAGCTCCGGCAAACGATGTTAGCGCTGGATTTTCTCTATCTGCTCATTTTCCGTAATCCGTGTTTATACCCTCGCATACACCCACAAACCCATACGTGAGGGTGCATATCAAGCTATCCGACGTATATCGAGCTACCTGGCATGTTTCATGGTAGATATAGTGAAGAATTCATCGCATTTTATCGGTGGTGTATCGTTTAATCGAAGAACGCTGAGATATGATTCTTGCGTGTATAAAGTTTATGGGTTTTGATTACTGGAAGACTGAAGTAACATTACGTTTAAGCCTTCGTGGTCACCCTGGGTAGAATCGACCCGTCGATCAATTTTTGGCGTAAATATATATTCATTATTCATTACTCGTTCACCCAATGTTGTCAAACGCAATAAAAACTTGTAGAATCTTTAAATGTCGATCAACATCAAATAATATCAACAACAACTGATGCAACTGAGCCGAGCATTGACGCGAAAACGGCTAGATTGCGCGAAGACACGAAAAAGTCATTTTCCAGCACGACAGCGTGACAGCGATGGTCAATGTGTAACAGGGTTCGCATGACATATATCAAGTGATATATATCCGTTATATATCTATTGATATTTATATGTTGGATATATATCATTGATATTTATCCTAAAATACAACAAAAATACGCATTTTTTTTAAATCAAAATAACGTTATCTTTATGCAACTATACATGACACTGCGCTGACACGACTTTAAAATACCAAACTATGACGACTTATCTGTGTATTTGTTCTTGCTATTTGTTATCAGTAGTCTTAAAAAGGCTCCCAAAATTTCTTTTTAGTGCTGAAATTTCAAAGAAAACCATTGTCATTCGACCAGCTGCGTTTCTTCCATTGTTCTCAACGTTCTCATTTGTGGAATAACAATGATTTTAGACAAGTAAAGATGTTGGTTGCGCTATGAATTATAATAATTATATGATGTTAAATTGAGACCTCGTTGGGTAAGCTCTGATGTGCGCGTGCGCGTAACGATTATAAAGTTGTTACATTGTATACAACTCATCTGACTACACAATAAATATCAGATTCGTAGTTCGATATTTGTGATTCGATGTTTCTGTTAATTTTTTAAAAAGAGATATTTAATTATCAATATTGAAGATATTAGAGCTTATAAATGTGAGAAGTTTAATAGTAACTTTTATTTTAACTGTTAATTTATTACGTAAAATAAGAAACGTACCTAAATATTTTTTAATAAGGAAGACTTGATTTTTTAAATGTGTAAGACTGATTATCGTAAAAAAATAAGTAAATAAATAAATATTAAAATAATCCAAATTGGGTTTTAATTTCGAATCCATATTTTTTTTTAAATTCGCAACATACTCTAAACAACAGCAAAAAATACGGGTTATTTTTATGAGTATCAAAAATATCGAAAATATCAAAGAATAGGATATATATCAAAATATAGAATATTTTTGATGTTTCTAATAAATATCGGACTTTTACGCGCTCTGATTTGTAACCATTTTTTTCACAATAAAGTGAAAAACTTTACGATAAAAAAACTTCTCGAAATGAATGCACACTCCTGACGTATCAATACATAAAAACAAGATTAGATTTTGTAGTCCATTGATATAGTCGTGTTAGCGTGAAAAATAAACATAGCAAAAATAAGTATTGATAAAAGAAAAAAATGTTAGCCAGATATGCGCTGGAGCTAATAAAAACTGGCAGAACAGGGCATGTCGATACTCTCTCTCTCTCTCTCTCCTCTTTTTCTCCCCCCCCCCCCCTCTCCCACTCTCCCTCCCTCTCTCGCTCTCTCTCTCTCTCTCTCTCCCACTCTCTCTCCCTCTCTCTCTCTCTCTCTCTCTGTCTCTCCAGAGGAAACCATGGAGGCGTAAGGTGGAGGCACAAAAATATAAATAACACATTACGTCCGATGGGACTAGGGATATTACGCTCGATGAGCCTGACTATGCAGCAAGAGCGAGGAATCCAGGGAAAAAAGACAGAGAGAATAGATAGAAAGAGAGAAAGAAGTGGAGAGAGAAAGCGAGCGAGAGAGAGAGAGAGAGAGAGAGAGAGAGAGAGAGAGAGAGAGAAACGGTGGCCGTGCGGTCGTGATCGATCGGAAGTCGACGCGAACTTGAAGTAGTAGGTTTTTTCCGGTATTGCCAGAGGATAGAGCCAGGAGCGACGAGTGGAACCGACAGCCCTGCTGAACAGCTCAGGGGTTGATGTTGCACTTCGGCTATCAGAAAAGATACCCGTACCATCAGCCACTCCGCTTAGGAGGGTTGTGGATAATCGTCTTCAGCGAACGAGGGGTGAGAAGGTGGAAGGATGAGAGCAAGGGGGTGGTGAATCCACCCCGGTTAATCGGTGTCTCCAGTCTTTGTGCCCCGAGGTCCCGACGCAGAAAGGATTAAAACTTGTCGAGCCGATCGAACGAAACTATATGGAGAATAATGAGTGAGCTTAGGGAGCAAACACAATGGCAGAATAAGTTAAGAGGGCCCCGGCATCGACACAGACAGATTATCCGATAAGTCCAGATGATTCCACGCGGGAACCAAAAGAACCTACATTGGCTTCGTAAAGAGAAAGTGGAAAAAGCTGTTCGCACAATTATTCGACCTTCGACCTTTTGTTCAATGCCATATGCGGGATAAAAAGAAATGTGGCTCCGTTATCATTCGAAAGTGTTGTGTGAAAAGTGTTATTTCCGTCATAACTCGGTATAGTGATTTAGGCTTAGGGGGGAAAATAAACGTAGCGGCATAAAAAAAGGTTGGAAGTTGAAGGATAACTGTCGCCAGAACCTTCCTAGAAGACCACGCCATAAACGTCGTCGTTTTGCGATATTTTTTTATGAAAAAATTAATTTAAACAGTTGAATTGTGTAATAAATTGTACCTAAAGTTTCATAAATGTGAAACGTTTTGTTCTTTTCCAGAAAAAAAAAATCATAAGCATTGGCTATTTTTTCGTCGTCTATATGTATTTACCCCCTCAAAGCCGAGGTTCAATCCTATTGAGGTATCGCATTCATTTTGATACCTTTAAAGTCATGTTACAGTCTCGACAAACCTAACTGCATTTACGCTTGTACCCCATCCATAGGGTTGAAGTTTGGGCATCGTTGGAATACAATGAGAATTAATGTCACACGAAACTAACGCTACCCCCACTCCACTGCCGCTGTGTTGTAGCAGGGTGGGGGGAGCTGCGACATGGTAAATGCCTGTGATTTGTTGAAAAATACTGCATTACATGTAGAGTAGTAATTTGTGGTTAAAAGTTGTAAGTTTCAATTTTGGTGTGTACATTACAATGTTGGTTCAAGTTTGTTTGGGTTTGTTGAAGTTTGGTTGGATGGATGGATGGATAGTGAGAACATGAGAATTTTTAAATCCTAGAACGTAAAATACCTCTTTTACGTACCGTTTACACGCACGAAAAAAACGAGGAAAACATGGTTGTGGTATATTAACAAATATCGTCTACAATGTTAAAAATAACGTAAATAAAATATAAAAAAGAGCTTTCATTGCGTTCCAAAGATGCAAGACTTCAGCATCATCCTCTCCACATACTTGAAATTACGTCCAACTTGTCAGGAGCAATTTCGGCAGGAGTCAAATAACAACATCGACAACAACCGAACTGAGACCTTCATTACTACCTGCTCCAACCTCCAACACTCAATGAAATCGAAAGAGTCTCCTGAAGCCCAGAAGCACCAATGAGATTGAGATCTACTCGGCGTCGTGAATAATTTATGGCTCGAGCGAAGCTTCTATGTTTTCCTAGAGCCAACGATGCCAATACATCGAGGGCGCTCTAAGGTCTAAAGATATCGAATGTTCGAGTGCGCTGATCGCCGTTATGCAATCCCGGAGGGAGGGGGCATTGTCAAGCGTCGTTCAACGGTTTGACAAAACGAGAACGCGAGATGACGCCACCGTCTTATGTTTACGCATGCACAATTTCTCGCACGTAGTCTTATGTATTGTGTATTACGAGCGAGTATTGCGCAAAGTGAAGACGCAGCGACGATGAGTTAAACTGTCGTGCTACACCCATGGATCGATAGACACCTATGAGTTGACTGTAACAAGTGTACTCGAAGAACAGAGACCTTCGAGCGCCCCGTCGAGGGCGTCAACTTTGTATCATGCGGGACATTGTCGAGCGGGAGGGCAACCGAAAGTGAGAGAAAGAGAAGGACATCGATGATGGAAAGAGAGGAAGAGAGGCAGAGCTTTGATATTGCGGAAAACGATCATTCACGAGTCAACACTTGATCGAAATTTTTGAGTTCACCTGATGGGCCTGAGTGGTCACGTCAATGGTGCAATCGCGTCAATCAATTATCGGAATAAATCGATATGGAACCTTTTTTTTTACTATTTGCGACTTTTGGCCATAGCTTCCAGGAGAAAGAGACGCAAGTTATACATTTATTTTGCAACTAGCTTTTGCCCGAGTGAATTTTAGCGATGGGATCCATCAAGAATCGTAATGCTGTTGAAGTTTGCGTCGTTTATTTTGCATCGGATTATTCTCCATTTTTATTGTTAACCAAAATCTTTTTCGATAGATTTGGGTTGTACGTCTCCGAGGAATATCTTTTAAAAAGTTTGCCGTAGATTAGAACTGTCAAAAAAAAATAGGGATTATTTTCGTTGCGTTTTTGAAAAATCCTAAAATATGCGTGGCTTGTTTTGAAGAATATACCGAGTTTCAAGTTAATCCACTAAAGGAATACAATTTCCCATACAATCTTTTACACCGTATTTCAACCTTAGGAGTTGATTGTCGAAAAATTATTTCTCAGTGCACCCTACACCTTCTAAGAAACATATCTTCCAAATTTCATGTTTATATCTTCAGCTGTTTAGGCTGTGCGTTGTCTATGACAATCAGTCATTCATTCAGTCAGTCACAGAATTGTTTTACATGTATACATGACTGTGGAGCAGTTGAAGACATGAAAATTGAGATAAAGCTCTCATCTTCGTGAACTACAGCTCGTAAAGTCTCTCGGATACGGCAAACGTATCCCTGCAGTTTGATCGAGCCAGCGTAACTTTTGATCAATCGTATCAATTTGTCTTGCAGAATCAATGGAAGTGGATCAGCGGATCCGTTATAGCGAACAGTGGGAAAATCCCAAGAGTAGACTGACGCTGCATATGACAGGAGGTATTATCGAGTGTAAACGTGTGCTATACACGTTTTTCAATATCCGGATTGACAGACGTACGGACACACGGGCATCGAAGCGACAAATCATCCATAGACAAGTGTCGATAACCCTGTATGAAACGTGTTACGTTTCGAGTTAAACATTGACAGAGTCGACGACATTCCATGCTTCCGTAACTTCACTCCATCCCTTTTTCTCTCTTCTCTCGAGTCCTTCTCTTTTCCCTGCTCTCGTGCTCGTCATCCAGACAATATTTCCCATCGTTCGAGATTCCCGTAGCTCTGTGTCGTCGACGTTTGCTGCTCTCGTTCTAGAGCTCGTCCCTTCGAGCTTTCTTTCATTCCACTTTCTTTTTTTCGTTTCTCGTTCGTAGAAGGGGGCGGGCAGGGGGGCAGGGGGGGGGGGGGGGTGGTCGTCCGTGCTTTTGGCGAGAGTTATCCAACTTCTAGAACACCCTGTCTCAATACCTACTCCCCCGGTTAATAGTTTTCCTTGAAAATTCGGTGAAGGGAAATGGCTGCCGGGGCTGCCCAATCCTACTTGGAGAGCACAGGCTTGGGATTTAATTTAAGAGAGTAAGAAGCGGAGTTTCCGCAAAGAAAGAGGAGGCGGAAAGTACGAGAGTAGCTTTGGAAGAAAAGACTTCAAGATGAATCAGCCAGCACTACCAGCAAGCACCATCTTCACCACCCGCCAACTCCCTTCAAATACCTTCAATAAGCCGTCCTCGTGCTCACCCCCCTCGCGCCTTCTCAGACTCCGGGCCATCAAAATTGCACGAATATTTTACCCTCCTAGGAGTAACATTGCGAACGGAATCTGAATCTTTCACGTCATCGTACATGCTTCAGTGGCGGTTAATAAATAAGAACAAATTATACCCAGAGGGAAAACCCCGCCGAACTCAAGTAGATTGAGGCCAGCCACTGAGAGATTAATAGAATTCAAAGTCAATTTGATTCTTCCATCTTTCCAAATTATATGTAAAAAAATAATTTTTTTAAAACAAGCTTTTATTTAATGCACTGAAAAGTAGAAAATATTTTTTCTTACCAAGTCATCTATATGTGACTATAAATAAAAGCTTAGGGCGCTCAACTTTTTAAATGTTTAATTAAAGTTTATACGTCTAAATTTTGAGCGCCCCAAGCTTTTATTTATAGTCACATAAAGGTGACTTGGTGAGAAAAAACATTTTCTACTTTTCGGTGCATTAAATAAAAGCTTGTCTTTAAAAAATTATTTTTTTACGTATAAATCATTTTCTACTTTTTAGTCTTTACTTTTTTAAAGTCGAATCATGCAGTGTCACCTTTTAGATGCATGTTTGCAAAATTTCAGAGCTATAAGTAGTCGGGAAGTGGGTGGAATATCGACTTTCGATTTTGCATCTCGCAGAATCTCGTTATTTTTTTTTTTTTTTTTTTTAAGTTTAATCATGCATTGTCACCTCTTAGATGCATGTTTGCAAAATTTCAGAGCTATAAGTAGTCGGGAAGTGGGTGAAATATCAATTTTTCGTTTTGCATCTCACAACAAGTGAAGTTAAATAAAAGCTTGTAAAAAAGAAGGTTATGTCATGAAGGTTAAAGCGTTACACCACCTTTGCGCTCGGAAAAACAGGTGTAAAATAAAAAATAAAAATTACCGCGACTATTAAGGTTGGTGTCTAGTCTAGAACTTTCGGAAAATCGAAAAAAAAATTTATATCATTTTTCAACGTCTTATAGCGTCGAGAATCACCTGCTAAAATTTTGTGACGAAATTCGTAATAGAAAAAACGTTATAGCGGTGTGTGTAGGGACAAGTCCTACGCACACCGTTTCAAGTCCAAAACTTTAAACGCGCTTTTCAGGAAATCACTTTTTTTCAACTGGCGGACAAACAATCTCCGCAACCGCTCGATCGATTTTGATGAAACTTTGTACGATTCTTCATTAAGGTGTTTTGTATGGTAATTCGCCACATTTTTGGAAAAAAATGTATACTATAAAAATGTACAGGACGCAAACGGTGCAAAAATAGGTCGATTATCGTACAATGTTTTTCAAATAGCCGCCATTTTTTTTTCTATTATCGATTTTTGGCAAACGGTGGTGAATTACCACGTGGCAAACCTTCCTCTTTAAAATGTCGTTTCCTATTTTTTTTTCGGACGTGCCAATCCGGAGATTGTTTGTCCGCCATGGGAACACATTTTTTTTTTGAGGACTCGACTTTGGCACCCTCTGAAAATTGGACAAAAAACGCTGGAAGAAGTAAACAATTTTTTTTCTATTCTATAAGTATAACATTATGTCCTCGAAAAAGTTTTATTGTTATATTTAATAAAGAAGCTGAGAAAAACGTTTTCGAAAATAAGCTTGTTTTTCGCTCTCTAGACTAGACACCAACCTTAAATATATAAAATAATTTTCACAAATATTCTATATATATAAAAGCGCAATACCACTGACTGACTGACTAATCACGAAATCTCAGAAGCTATAGAGCCTACAAACTTAAAATTTGGCAAGTAAGTTTTTTATAGGGTGTAAACATTCCCTAAGAAAGATTTTTACGAAAGGGACGAATCAAGGGGGCAAAATGGGGGGTGAAAATTCGTATGGAAAATTGTATTCCATGCGTGTATGAACCGGAAACTTGGTATATATATATTCTTCAAAACGAATAATAAGAAGCATATTTTACGATTTTTTTAAACAATCCCTAATGCGGGGTGCTACTTCTAATGAAGTTTGGGCCAAATTCTACGCGGGTGGAGGCTAGTATATTATAGTTTTATGAAAAAATTTTAAAAAAATGTATAAAAATAAATAAAAAAAAATGGCATAGATATAAGTCATCTAGGAGGATCCTCATTTCAAACTGGTGATCAAAATATCTCGAGATCTATTCAACCGATTTTTATGATATTTATACCAAATATTCTTTATAATATTGTCTCGGATTTAGCATAGGATTTTCTTTCATTGGGTGACGCGTTTATTTTTTATCAATTTTCAAAACTCAACATTTTGGCAAAAAATGAGAAGCTTTTTTCGCAAATAGCTGTCATTTCTACAAAAAAAAAGTTTTAATTTTTTCCCTATGCTACACTTTAGCTATTACCTTTTTTTTTACAAAATTGTTTTGTTTATTGTTTCAGACGGTGCCTGTCAGAGAACAAAATTCCACTATGGGCAAAGATTTTCAAAAGAGAATCTTACTAGACGACTTATATCTCCGCCATTTTTAAATTTATTTATTCGTTTTTTTTTAAATTCCTTCATAAAACTTTAACGTATTTGTGAAAAATAAATATTATTTTATACATTTAATAGTCGCGTGAATTTTTTTTTTAAATGTTTATGCCTATTTTTTTCGTCTTTAAACTTTCTTATTTTTTCGCCAGAGAATAGCGACGAAATATTAATTTAAAAAAAAACGCTGACAGTAATGAGCAAATTCCCGCTTCACCGAGATTTGACTCGATTCATAAAAACTATTTAAACTGATTCGAATACTACGAGAATGTTTTTTATCCCATGTGGCCAATGACACGAGATCCAGAGTTTTAATGCTCGAGATAAAAAAAAAGAAAGAAGTATCCGGTATGTCGTAAGAATCGAACTGGGACATTTTTCGAAGCCGCCCTTCCCGAAACAAAAAAAAGTGATACAGGATTCGTGCGCGCGTGAGAGATATACACGAAGAATAGAGTTAAGGGAGAGAGTGTAAAACGTACGAGATGCACGTTAGGGCAAAAGAGAGAAGTTCGGGTGTGCTGAATCAGCGAAAAGTTTCACGTTGCTCGTCCATTGCTATCGTAAAATCGTGAGTGTGTTTGTGAACAGTTGTGGCGCGTTGGTGTGAAACACGGTTGGTCCATGTGCTCTTCAATGCGAGCGCATGAACTGAAAAGACTGTAGTGGTCGAAATATCGACTCTACCGATCCCAGGATGTTCCCCACAATCCTTCCACTTCGCCGATAATCCCCCTTTTAGCACCTAAAACTCTTCAGTCGATTTTCAAAAGTTAAGTGACGCTTGGGATGACCGCAATTGGTAGGTAATCCAATGGTGCAAGTAGCACTGAGAGTTAAAATGGATGAAAAGAGTTTCGTTCAGCGAATACCAGTCACTGCAAATGTGGAAGCAAATTAGAACCAGTATCAGGCAATTGTCTCGTCTATTATCCATCCACCCATTGCTTTTATCACGAAACAGCTTTTGTCATCGATTAGCGAAAAAAAAAAACAAAATTACGATTCACTAGATGTGCAGATAAGTTCTCAGGCTTCTTCCATGAAAATGATTTATTTACTTAAAATCCAGGCACATTTTAAGCGGGAAAGTAATCTTCGTTTGCTTCCACACGTTTCTCTCTACCTGTCAGGCAGGTTGTGAATTCCTTGACGGTAAAAAGATGGTGATTTTGAGTTGATAAAGCCGATAATGAAATTCTAAACAACATCGAACGTTTTGAAGTGGCTATCAGCCAAATAATGTTGGAGCGATCGGTTTAAGTGAAAATCCGATGGAGCCAAGTCTGGTGAACACGCCGGGTGTGACAAAACCTGCCAGCCCAATGAATCTAAAGCGTCTCCGGTCCTTTTTGCTGCATGTGGTCTGGCATTGTTATGCAGCAATATGACCGGTCTAGGCCCTTTGCCTGTGTAAGGCCGCTTACAGTCAATTTCGTCCCTCCAACGCTGCAGCTGGTGTTTATAGCGCTCAGTCGTGATGGTCTCACCAAGTTTGGGCAGCTCAAAGTACAGAACACTCTTCAAATCCCACCGTATACACCGAAGGAGTTTCTTACCGTGAATATTTGGTTTAGCGATAGATCTGGATGGTTCATCCGGGTTAATCTACTATTCACGTTTTTTTTAATTGTCATACAACACCCACTTCTCATTGCCAGTCACTGATTTCTGCACAAGGTTCTTTCCTTTTGAAACGAGACAACAAAGACAAAGCTGTGTCGCATCGTCTCGATTTGTTGCTTTTCGAAAGCACGTACGGAACGCAGCGGACCTCCTTTTGAATCTTGCCGAACTTTTTTGAACGACTGGCAATGTCTTGTTGGGTAACTCCTGATGTAGGAGCAAGCGCCAATTGCGTTTGGCAAAGACCTTCGTCCAGCAATTGCTACGGATCCTCGTCTTCAATTTTTTTTGGCCGACCTGCTCTCTCGCCATCCTCAAGGTCGAAAATTCCACTCCGGAAGCTTTGAAACCACTTTTTCATGGTACTGATGGATACGGCATGTTCCCCCAATGCCTGACCTCCATCTCCTTAGCCTGGGAAGTATTTTTTTTCAATTCGAACGCGAAAAGCAGTGCCCAATATGGACGTTATTGTAACTCATTTTGATCATTGTATTCACGATGTATATTTTGAGGTTATGTTAAGTCGTTGGTCTGGAAAAATAGTCTCCTAGCTTGGTATTATATGACACCAGACCTGGAGGGGATTTTTTTTCGTTCAAATATTCAATACAGCTGTTTTTATTATCAGGCCGAGAACTTATTTGTACACCTAATACATAATATAGAAGTTTGCATCGCAACGAAAATAATTTTTTTTCTAATTGCCAATTTTCTTTGTCACAACAAAGCTACAGAAAACTTGTTTTAAGGTTCTCTTTAGAAACTTACAACCTAAATATATCGAGAATGATGTTGGATAACAATAAACATGGAGAGAAAAAAAAAGGAAAATCGTTTTCTAGCATTTTTTAAATATAGTTTTTAGAGGGCGCACTCATGACCGTATGGTTTTCATAATAAGAGTAGATAGAAGGATTTTCGGATGACAAAAAAGAAATTATTTATCGAAGTGATCGAAAACTGACAATCCTCGGACTAACAATCGTGCCAATTGTCGCCCAATTGACCTGCATTCAATGTATTCCTGCATTGAATGCATATCGTACGTTGTAAATAAATGCGAGACATGTGTGTCGTGCTTTGTGGCACGCAATATATATGATTCGGATATTAATATAAATACGCATATATCGTGCTGTTGAGATTCCATCCTGTCAGGTCATAACAGCGATAACAGGTGAATACCCGGGAACGTGTATAGTTCGTATGCAGTAAACCCGATACGAGATTAGACCGATTAAGCATGGCTCCACGACTGATGATAACGCTGTCGCTTATCACGATAAGCCCGCGCCTATTCGTTTCTCTCACATACCCGCATATTTTCTCTTACTAAATCTCCATATATGTATATATATATATAATTATATAGATATTTGCTTTTTGCCGCGATTTCGTCCACGTGGACTTTAGTATTTGATCCAGAAAAGAGAGAAAAACGTAAGGAAAAATGAAGACCGGCATGGTGGTAGACTGCACTGCCAAATAAAAAAAATATTTAATTTAAATAGGTTCTATTTAAATCAAATAGGTTTTTTCCTTGTCTCTAAAATTTTTTAGTTTTTCACTATGAAATATCATCTATTTTATGCTGTATTGTAATCGTAGTTACCAGCATCAGCAGAGAGGAGTGTAATCCTATAACGTCAAGGAGCGTTCCTCAATTATCGCAACAGCTTGATAGTTCTCGTCACGGATTTTCCTTAACGCTAAGTTGGTAAACTTCCACGAACGGACGTTCAACGGCGGACTGTCAGGTACGAGCTGAGCAACGTTATCCAACCTGCTACCCGCAACCGCAATGAATTTATCGAGTTTGGCACCAAGTTGCATGTTTCAAGGAGGAGGGATTTGGCTTTGCTTCCGGTGAGCCAAAATTTCCTATGCATCCTCCTTCGCGATCAAGATCGTCCAGTCGCGGAAATAGGATGCGAAACAATCGAGGGTAGGACAGGCTTGTTGAAAGCGCAGCCGGATGGTGGACCGTCCATTCTGATTCTGGTTTTCGCCTTTTGAGTATCTAAATAAATATATACGTGCATATGTATCTAAAACGTTCGAACCGAGATTCGAGACCGCGTACTAGATAGATCTCGAAATTCCGAGACGAAAAGTCCTTTACCATTTTATTCCCCGAAGCGCCGTTCGTTAGATACAAACGAATTAGCGACAGCGAATACCGTGCGCCGGTAAAAACCAGAGGAGGGGGGGGGGGGGGGGGGGTGTATGACGGACATATAGAAAGCGAGAGCGCCCTACTCCGGTGAAATCGGCGGTCACGTGACCAGAGTTGGATCAGTGATTGGCTATGACCAAAATTTCAGAATATCTCGGTAACGGTAGATCGGAGAAGAAAACGACAAAGGACTTTACTCTCTAGTATTTCGTGATCTATACGTTCTTCATTTGCCGGAGCTGGATCGGTGATTGGCTATCACCAAAATTTGATAATATCTCGATAACGGTAGATCGGAGAAGAAAACCGCAAAGGCCCTTTCTCTCTGGTTTTTCATGATCTATACATTCTTCATTTGCCGGAGCTGGATCAGTGATTGGCTATCACCAAAATTTGATAATATCTCGGTAACCGTAGATCGGAGAAGAAAACGGCAAAGGACTTTTCTCTCTAGTATTTCGTGATCGATACATCCTTCATTTGCCGGAGTTTGATCAGTGATTGGCTATCACCAAAATTTGAGAATATCTCGATAACGGTAGATCGGAGAAGAAAACGGCAAAGGACTTTTCTCTCTAGTATTTCGTGATACATCCTTCATTTGCCGGAGCTTGACTTTTAATTTATTTCGTTTAATACAGAATATTCTTCGAACGCAAACGAGAAGATGATAATGCACATATTTGTCGAATCGAATTCATAGAGAAGGCGAGTTCCACGGCACGCCTGTTTGTAAATGGCATAAATTGCCGAAAATACCGTGGCCAAGCGATAAATCGGGGACATGCGAATGAACGCCGTCATAGGGGGTAGGGGAGGTGGAGCTAGTAGAATAGCAGTAGTATTAGTGGTAATAGAGGTGCGCCACTCGGCTAGAGGGATGAAAAACAGGGGGTGAAAGAGACGGAGAGTGTCCGCCTTTGGTGGGTATAGTGTATACGTACGAACTGCGGGCTTTTCCTCGTGGGCCAACCGAGGCTTGGCCGAATGATCGATCGCGCGGCAACCATGGGACGTGCCTCGCGTGCCATCCTCCATTGTCACGACACCGTGTACGTACATACAATTTATAAAATATTACCCACACGTGCTATACGATATTTTTCTACGTACGTGTACCAATGTGTGTATCTTTATAGATATTCGTGTACTCGACAGCGTGTACAGTATAGTCCCAGAGAACGAGAGAGGAAGAGAGAGAGGAAGAGATAGGATCGAAAGTATGGGCAAGCCAAATGAAAACGGAATATGGCGGGAAGTGGATTTTGTTTTAAAAAATTGACCAGCCTTGTCGCGTTCAACGAGGCTACTCGTAAAAGCATTGTTTCGGGAATTTGGCTACATATCCGTGTGCGCGACAGCCTCGCTCGAGTACTACGGAAATTGCGCACCAGCTGAAAAAAAAAGAAAAAAAAAAACAACTACAGTTGGCAAAAAACGGCCAAAGAAATCAAACGAGACCATCATTTTCGTTGCTACTGAATGATTCAAGAGCCTTGCTCGTTGAGAACGTGAATTTATTATCGTTCGCTCATAACGTTTGCCGAGAACTTTGCACAAATTCATTAAAGCCAAGTGGACGAGCGTACAGAAAGCATTGCCGGAAATTATAATAACAAAGAGACAGACTCGAACAAATTGCATCAGTCAGGCTCTTACGCATCAAGAAGTTTCAGCTGGAGTGTAGCAAATTACAGTCTCGTCACACAATCGTGGCAACTCGACGAGGCGCGTACACGGGTACTTTCATTTTCCCTCGTTATTGAACAAACAATTATGACGATAAGGCTACATCTCACCTGAACAAAAACCAATGATAGCTTTTATATTAATTTACAAGTTTCATTGGGAATCACATGCACTAACTGTACACTTCGACGAAACGTCAATTCAATTAGCAACACACAGTCGGCCATTCGATAAAATATTGCCACAGTGGCGTATTCCAATTGCGCGAGAGACGTAAAGGGGGGAATTTCAAAATCGCCGATATGTGACGTGACGCGTTTGTGGGGCGCGTATGCGTGTGATTGCGTGTGCGTGCTGCGGGGATACACGAACGAGGGGGTTACCGCAATTACACCGGATCTACGGTGACTATCCAACGGTCAATTAGAAATGCTGCGGCAATGGAAACGCCCTGGAAATACGCATCAGCGGTATAAACGAAGAGCAGTACACGGTTTTCGAGGGTGGAAAAAGGAAAATGTATTTTACAGGCTACCTTTTACTCGCAACTTCGTTCGCGTGGACTTTAGGATTTGATCCAGATAAGAGATAAACAAGGACAGAAAAAAA
>OZ010720.1:21973284-22259474 GCA_963932345.1 Ophion ventricosus
AAACTCGAGCTGACACATTATTCGACAAATGGCGCCCGTTTTCAGCGCTTGCAACCCAGAGGCCGACACAGATACCACAAACAAACGAAAAAAAATGGTCTTGAAGTTTGCATCGTTGCAAACGGAGTGGTATTTGAATGAAAAACCTGGCCAAAAAGATTCACTTACTTAAGGCCTTAAGCCACTCTAGGATTTTCCAAAAATCGACTTGAATCTTGTTTTAGCGTATTTAGTATTTGTTTCTTCATACAATCACCCTCCAGTTTTTCGACTGGATAAAAAATATCAATTTGCTATGCGAAAAACCATCTGATTTTTAAGCGTAATTTGAAACGTTTTTTTCAAAAATCCGCCATTTTGTTGGATTTTAATTTTTTTTCACAATCCTGCGTCATCGTACAGACAATTCCTTCTAGTTTAACGAACTATTTTTTTATTTTTTTATTTCAGGCACTCTGAAGGCCGCAATCACTGCAGCAGTGGGAGAACTTTTTTTTTTGAGACTCGGGAGACGGCGCATAAGTCGCTGAAAATTGAATATTTTTGTACAAAAAAAAATTACTGTATATACATAATTTATAGACAAATATATCCTCGAAATTTTAAAATATTCGATGCAATACTTTTCTTTCAATAAATTCCCGAAAATCACCTTTTATATGGGCTGTCACACTAGTGATGCCTCTTAATATATAAAAATACAATAAATTGATATAACATAAATTATTATATAAATTACAAATTATAAAATAATAAAATATTAATTAGTAGTAAAAAAATGGATTTTCGTTGCAGACCAACGCGTTGGTCTGCAACGAAAATCAATTTTTTTTCAATTATTACCTTTTTGTCCAAATTTTTTTGGCCGTTCTAAGCTACGCGAATCAATAAAACGTTTTAAAATAGTTTCCTATCTAGCTTTACACTCGCAATAAAAAAAAAATGTTTCGACTGATAACAAAAATGAAAAAAAATAAATAAATAAAACAGAATTTTCGTTACTTTCCAAAGCAAGTGGTTCTAACGTTATTTAGCGAAATGAGAAATATTGGAAGATTTCACCCTCCTGTAAGGGTGGGTTCCGAGCACACGATTTTTTCTTTAATTTTTCCCCGGATGTATTTCGTCATTCCTGATAGATGTGGAAAAGAAAAAAGCGGTCCTAACGTTATTTAGCGAAATGAGAAATATTGGAAGATTTCACCCTCCTGTAAGGGTGGGTTCCGAGCATACGATTTTTTTTTTCTTTTTTCTTCCAGATGCATTTCGTCATGACTGAAAGATATAAGAAATATAATTTTGGTTCTAATAATTATTTTGAGCAATAGAATTTTTTTCCGTTTTTATTACACGTTTTCAGGGGTAGTTTGGGGGTTAATAATTTTTTTGAAGGATTTTTTTTATCATTTTCGTCCATCTGTATTCTAAATATACCCGAAAATACCCTCAAAGATTTTTTTTTCAACTAATTTTTTCGTTCGGTTCGAACGATCCAAACTTCAGACTCATATTACTTCGCGCGTGATTCTTTTTCGATTGCAGGAGGTTCCAATTATTCAAAATAAATTTAAATAAAACTCTATAAATGTGGACAATTAAAAAAAAAACAGTTTGTAAATTTCGCTCCATTTTTCACGCGACCGTGAGTTTCCCTACAACGGAATCAAACTCCACGTCGTTGAAAAGCAACAAACGTTGTTTTTTCGTCTTTTTTAACATTGTTTAAAACTTTTGCATCTGTCCTCAAAAAAAGTTTCTGCATTTTTTCTGCAAAATTGTAATTTTTTCCTTACTTAAGGCGACAAACGAGCAAAAAAAAAATAAACAAAACCTTTCCAGCAGTACGAAGAATAAGGAAAAATTTCGTTGTTTTTTTTTTTTACACGACGTAAATTTTCAAAATTGTTTCGCGAGGAGGCTTCAAGCTCGTAGGTTGCTCGCGTAGCGGTCATGTGGCCTCAGGCCGCCGGACGAAAACAAAACAAAACAAAATACTCCCCGCCATTACCCTTTCCCTGAGTGGCGAGCAAAAAAAAAAACTACAAAAGAGGCGAAAGAACAAGCAAAACAACGAAAAACAAAAAAGACAAAAAAACGATGCATTGTCGGAGGGGATGTAGAGGGTGGGTCCGCGAGGAGCCGGAACGCAAGCAGAGGAGCTTCCTGTTTGCCTAGGGAAAGAAAAAAAGGAAAAAAAAAAAATTTGCACACTCAGGCAAACGCAAATCCTCAGGTTTAGCGTAGAGGATTAGCCGTGTGTGGTATCCGAGGTATGATATATTTTTCATCCGTGTAACGTGCGCGCACGCGGGGACACGGAACCTTCCACGTCGACTCGGGTCGAGCCTTCAACGTAATTTTTTCAACGTCCGCGATTCCAAATTTGCTTATTAAACGTGCACAAATATAATTGCTAATTAATTATGACTTTTTTAATTTTTGCGACAACGAGACGTATCGACAATTCCATTTTGCACTTTTTCATTGCCTTGGCCCTCTTTGAGAATTTCTCGTGTGAGGATATTATTTTAAAAAAAGACAAAAAAAAAAAAAAATCTCGCAGTCGCGCGAATAATTGCGAATCTTTGAAAATTTGTAAAAATTCTTCATTTTTTATTTTCAGTACTTTCTAAATTCTTTTTTTTTTTTTGCATGACGTTGAAGTTTGCATCGTTGGAATGTAACGATTTTGTTTGTTCATTTCTTTTTTTTTTTCATTTTTATACTTACACGGAGAGAATTAAAAAGTAATTTTTGTCGTGAATTTCACGGTAAAAATTACCGTGATATATTTCAATGTGGTGACAAGTGAGAAAAGCATAATAATTCGTATGCGACAAGGTTTTTTTAACTCACGTTACAGAAAATTTTAAATACGTAGCTAAAATTTTACCATACAAGAAGGGTAGCGCGCACGATAATTTTTACCGAGAGCACAATACATTTTCCTATAACACTCATTAAATTTTATAATAAATCTTAAAATAACTGTTATAAAGACGATACTTTTTTATAGAAATTTTTGAAAGGCATAAAATAATAAAATGCACGGTAAAATTTCGCTGATATTATATATTTTTTAAATTTAAGTTTTGCGTATTTTGTTACACATGAAAATTTACTAGAAAATTTGGTAAAATTTTGCTATCTGAAGAAGAAATTTTATTTTATTTTCGTGAAAATGTGTGTTTTACTCAATAATAATAAGCGAAGTTTCAGGGTTGTCATCTGGTTACCGTTACTGCACGGTAATTTTTAACATTTAATTCTCTCCGTGTACCCAAAGCCTTCGTATTTTTTTTTTTTTTTTAATTGTCTTCGTAAATCTTTAATAAGAATACATGAAAACGTTTGCGTGATTTTCACAGACAAAACAAATTCGAATTAGAAACAATTAATTTTCGTTGCATTGCAACGATGCAAACTTCGACGTCATTTTTTTTTTTTTGCAGGTTTAAATTGTGTATCCCTGATAAGGATCTTTAATAAGAATGTTACAGTGATTTTAATCCGCGTACATTGGTAGATACAATTTTTTTCAATTCAGCCCATCCTAGGGGTGAGTTTCGGAACTCGAAAATGACGTAATTTTTTTTTTTTGATCCGGCTTTTTGACCTCCCTGATGTAAATATTGAAAAAGTAAATGTGCAATCTACGTACATCGATAGATACAATTTTTTCAATTTTCACCCCCTCCTAGGGTGAATTCCGGAACTAAAAAATGGTCTAAATTTTGTTTGGGTTTCCATTTTCGAGCTCCCTCGTGTAAATGTCGAAAAAGTAAATGTGCAATCTCCGTAGATCGGTAGACACCGTTTTTTCGATTTCTACGTGTTTTTTGTACACCACACACACAGAGCAACTACTTTACTATCAGCAATTACGAATTAAGATTAAAAAAAAAATTGTTCCTTGCAACGATGCAAACTTCGACATCATAATTTCCGTAGGCTAAATAAGCAACAAAAAAATTGAGCGATACGAAAAAAAGATATTTTTATTGCATTCCAACGATGCAAACTTCAATTCATTCCAGTTTTTTTTTTTTTTTTTTCAAGCTCGAAATACTCGAGCCGTTTTCTCGTGTCACTAAATTCATTCGGAATGTCCCGTTTACACTTCGAATCCGGCAACGGGAAGCCCTGGTGGATCGAAGCACTAAAAATATCGACAAATTGCATCGGCTATTCGTGGCGATTTGTTTTTTCGGCTGTCGCGCGAAAATACTGCGAGAGCTCGTATCCTCGCGGCTCGCGAATCGATATCCTTTGTTTTTTATTTTATTTTTTTATTTTTTCAAATTTTTTCTCTTTCTTTCCGTTGCGTTTCCGGAGCATTTTAGGAGTAGTGCGTAAGTCCGCCTGAATTTGTAAATGACCGTATCGGATTTGCCTTTAATAACGAGAGGGGGTGGGGAAGGGGGAGGGGGTGGGAGAAAAACAAAACGAGCGCAATATGAATGATTAAAAATTAGGTTCACGCGAGTTCGTTGACTTTTGTGCGACATGCAAAACTCCTGCGCAAGTTTTGCGCTTGTTTCATAGTACCAGAGTGCGAGCAGAGACTCGTCGGGGGAGGAAATAAAATATACGCGTTGCGCGAAAGTGATCGGTGACCAGTTATAGTTGCGAAACCGATTCCGACGGATTTAATTACAACTTCGCGACCATTGGGTAGAACATACGATATTGAAATTTTGCATAATGATGCAAAATAAAATGATATACATTCCAACGGGAATGCAACGTTCTTTGGAAATCTTAATTTTTTAATTTTTTTTTTAATTTTCATTTTCTTTTTGATATCATTTTTCCTAATAAACGAAAAAAAAAAATCCCTTACTGGGATTAGAAAATTGTCGTTTTACGAAATTGAAAGAAAAAAAAAAAAGAACGATGTAGGGGAGCTGCGATGAAGATGACACAGTCGTTGAAAGAAGGTCGTTCGATCTTCGTGATGTTGAAGTTTGCATCATTGGAAAAAAACGATTGTTTTTTTTTTTTTGTTTATTTTCCATTTCGTTATTTTTATGCTCAGCCAAAAGCTTCTTTTTTGAATATAAACGTCGTAAATCCCTAACAAAAATACGTAAAAAAACGTTTGAGTGATTTTCACAGCAAAAAAAAATTAAACAATTGATAAGAATTAATTTTCGTTGTATTCCAATGATGCAAACTTGATCATCGACCTTCTTCGCTTGACTTACAATCAGTACTTTGTTGCCATGCCCTTAGCAGCGATCACTGCGGCACTTCGACGAGATATTGACGCTATTAAATGTTCGTGGTCACACTTCCAAAATCAATCGCGGTGGTCACATTTGGGCCGATTCTGACCAGTCAGTTTTCAAAAAAGTATTTTGACTAAACTATCCGCCCGAAGTGATTCAAAAAATTACGGAACATGCTTTGAACTTTCTAGATGATGTAAGAAAAATTTATTTATAAGAAATAAAATGGCGACATGGCGAAAAAAAGATTCATAAAGAGGTGAAAAGTCAAGACACTTTTTTGCTAAAAAAAAAATCATAGTTCCGTGAATTTTCAACATTTTTACCTAAAATTTAGACGTGATACTCCTTAGATACGGTACTCTTGGGAAAGAAAATAGTAGCGCAGTGCACGTTCCAAAAAAAGGTATTTATATTCCGACATGTGAAAAGGGTAAATTTTGTGGTATGCACGGAGAGAATTAAATGTTAAAAATTACCGTGCAGTAACGGTAACCAGATATAAATATTTATTATTCATTAAAATATTTATCGTAAAATAAAAAAAAAGTATGTCATCTTAAGGGATTACGTGGGTTTGAAAATATTAAAAAATCCATTTTTTAAATTGTATTATGTAATAGTACAATATGTCTAGAATATTCTCCCAAAGTTTTAAATCAATCGGAGTAAAAGTCTAGGAGAGAGAGCCTTTGGGAATTCCCCCCGTTGGGAAAGACCGACCGGGAGCGACGCAGGTATACGCATTTTTCTCAAAACACTATTTTTGAAGTCGGTGGACACGCTTTCTCAAAAACTAATGCACCGATCTTATTGAAATTTTGCACACTTCCAAAATAGCATTGACTAGTGATTGAACGAAGGTTTTTTTTTCGATTACAACTAATTTTACAAGGCTATACGTAGTGTAAATTGTACCAAAAATTGAACTATTTTGCATAGAACTCTGCAAAAAATTCAAATTTCAATTTTTTTAAAAATCCTTCGTTCAATCACGAGCTATACTTATCTACGAACAGAAAAAATTTGGTTTTTTTATTTCAGATAAAGCTATCATGAGTTATCCTGACCACCACGAGGACACTTTTTTTTTGAGGGGTCTTCGGAAACCAGGTCCGACCGGCTGAATTGCCCAAATTTTTGGATGAAATTTTAAAAAAATATTGTTGAAATGTTGCTCTTTTATGTGCTTAACATTTTGAATAAAATAATTTATATATTATATTTTTTTAAAAATAGAGAAAATATGCTTTTTTTTTTGACTTCGAAAAACATAACTCCCCTACGACATTTTTTCGGGTCAATTTCCGGTCTTTTCACGTTAATTTTCTAATATGAGTAGGATTGCACGTGTTTTTTATTTATTTTTTATTTAATAATAATTTTTTTCATCGCGCTTCAAAGACAGCCAGCGCAGGCCAAACTCAGCATTATCGCCCTGAATAACCGGGTGCACCTACACTTTCAATGTATATAGTCGAGCGTATGAAACATACATGGCTCACTTGTGCATCGCTTATGACTTGCCCGGCTCGTCGACTCTAACACCGCGTATCATTGCGCAATCGATAGCGAGAGTTATTATCGGCTTAGGTGCTCACTATCTACACACACACACATATATATATATATATACACAGACAATCTGTACTGTATGCGCGAAGTCTTCCATCTCGAATAGACCAAACAGTACTACCGCGACATATTAACGAAGAGCAAAATGACCAACCGAATACACTTACACAAAAATACTTTTGATATTAAGTAGATGCGTCTATTTGATTTTTTTTAAATATGAATTAACTACACGGAGAGAATTAAAAAGTAATTTTGGTCGTGAATTTCACGGTAAAAATTACCGTAATATATTTCAATGTGGTGACAAGTGAGAAAAGCATAATAATTCGTATGCGACAAGTTTTTTTTTAACTCACGTTACAGAAAATTTCAAATACGTAGCTAAAATTTTACTATACAAGAAGGGTAGCGCGCACGATAATTTTTACCGAGAGCACAATACATTTTCCTATAACACTCATTAAATTTTATAATAAATCTTAAAATAACTGTTATAAAGACGATACTTTTTTATAGACATTTTTAAACGGCATAAAATAATCAAATGCGCAGTAAAATTTCGCTGATATTATATATTTTTTAAATTTAAGTTTTGCGTATTTTGTTACACATGAAAATTTACTAGAAAATCTGGTAAAATTTTCTATCTGAAGAAGAAATTTGATTTTATTTTCGTGAAAATCTGTGTTTTACTCAGTAATAATAAGCGAAGTTTCAGGGTTGTCATCTAGTTACCGTTACTGCACGGTAATTTTTAACATTTAATTCTCTCCGTGTAGATTTTTCGTCAAATCAAGATCTATTTAATATCGTCTAATAACTCAATATTTTATTTATTCCTAATAAATCTGTGATTTGGTTTCGGCTGGTAGTATAAGACAAAAGAGACAGATGGAAAAATGGTACACGATTCAGTCCCTCAAAAATCTCATGGCTTTGTTTTCATTAGAAGACTGCTGTAACATTCTGCAGTTGAGGAAAAGGGTTAGTCTTTCTATGCATAAATAGTCGCGCCTGTTAATAAAAGGCACGACGATACCTTTCTTTTTTTTCCAAACAACATCCTTGTTAGAGAAAAAAAGAAAAACAATTTACCTTTTTTTCACCGCACTTTTATGTCATGAACCTATATTCCTTTCTCGTATTCGTGCGATATATCTTGTTTTACTTTTATTTATTTAATTTCAATATATATATTATTTTAAAAGAATAGCTCGAAAAAATAAAAAAAATATATTCGAAACAAATAGGGTCGTAGTAGGCTATGAGACAAGGAAAAAACCTGTTTGATTTAAATACATCCTATTTAAATTAAATATATTTTTAGCAGTGTAAGAAAATTAATCTTCTTCTATATTAATATACTTATATTAATAATATTGGGTACAATTCTATTCCCGAGCCATTGATATCCCTGGAAACGCTCTGACATCTCGTACCCTCCAAACCAGAACGAAAAAAAAAGAGCTCGGTGGTCAGGATATCTCTAGCTATATGATCTCTGGAAGTTTGCATCGTTGGAACGCAACGAAAATGAATTCTTGTCAATTGATAACATTACTTTTTCGCCAATTCGGACTCGAAAAGTCACTGGAATACTTTTACGTATTCTCATCGAAGATTCGCGTCCACATTTTGAAAAAGGAAGGTTTTTCATGATAAAAAAGAAATATAAGGGAAAATACATCGTTGCACTCCAGCTATAGAAATTTCAACGTCATCTGGCCATCATCATATGCGTGACGATGCATATGAAACGTGTGTGGGTTGTCGACGAAGAATCGTGACGAGAACGGAGCTCTTGCAATAATGGGATAAATTCCATGCAACAGGGAGACCGCTTGTCCAGCTCTGGAAAATCCTTTTTTCAACATGATATTAGCACGATGGTAAAAAAATATGCATATCATCATCGCCTCGAAGTTATGTATATATATATATATATATATATATATATATATATATATATATATATATGTGTGTGCGTGTGAAGGAAAAATAAAACATAAGCTCGTGGAGATGATGATATACAGGGTGTCCCAGGCCGGAATGTCATATATCGGAATGAAAAATGAAACATAACCTCAAGACGAAAAATATAGACGAGCACGGCAGAGAGTGGAAGAGGGAGAGGGGGGGGGGGGGGAGGTCTTCAGCTGCGAGCGTGGCGAAAAACCGCGACGAAGAAACGAATGAAAAAGAGTGCGCGTTGAACGGGGCGAGTAGTGGGCGAAAGTCACGCGACGATGGACGCTCGTACATCACTCTCACCTTCCCCCCCCCCCCCCCCCCCCGCCGGGCTTCGTCGTCGCCCATCACCCTCTGCCCTTTGGCGTTGTCTTTTTCTCGGTCTATACCTCTCGCGCTTGCTCGCCCAGTGTTCTCTATAGCCGCGCTTGTATAGACAATATCGGATATGTTTACGAGTATACAATTTCCAAAGGGATGCCCTTTCTCTGTCGTGCTGTATGGGTTTATTTCGCTCCGAAAAAAAAAGACATGTTTGCATCATGTGTGTGTGTGTGTGTGTGTGTGTGTGTGTACGCGAGGCGTGTGGCACGAGGCACGCCGTGCTTCGAATTAATAGCCTCGAAAGGTATAGTTGTCTCTGAGACGGACGCCCTTCCTGTTGCTCTATCTGTCTTACTTGTATTATAAAATTCCAGTGTCTGGCTGCACACATTTCGTTCCTTTCGTCAGACTGACATTAAGGGGCCAGTCCACTTTGAAAATTTCAAAAAATCGATTTTTTTTATACTGTTTTCGAAAGTACATACATTCAGAAATATTGTGTCAAAATTTTATGAAAATCCGAGCTCTCTAAGTACTTTTTTTTTTTTTACCTGAACGTCAGGACCTCATTTCGTCTACCTGAGCGTATAGCGCGCTCGGCCGACCCATCGGCCACAAACATCCTCCTGCTCTTTCTGAGGAAGTACAGGAAGTTTTAAAACCTATTTACGAGGATCTCACCAAAACAGAACTGCTCGAAAGGTGTTTAGGTGGGCATACGCAAAACAATAATGAAAGTTTTAACAACTGCGTATGGAATATGGCACCTAAACGCATGTTCAACGGCAAAAAAATCGTAGACATTGCCTGCAAAGTTTCCGCGTGTGTCTTTAATGAAGGATTTGGTCCAGTGCTTAAAATAATGGAAATAATGGGCGTCAAACTCGGCCCGATCGCCATCGGATTCGCCGACAATCGCGATGACGAGCGTGTTCGCTCTGCAAACCGCCGCAGTTCTGAGTGCTCAAAAGAGACCAGAAGCAAACGAAAGCAAGCAAGACTTGAAGAAATCGACGATGATGAGCAATCAGAAGGGATTTTGTACGGTGCAGGAATTGCCGATTGAGTTTAGGTAAGAGTTTTTCATAGTGTAACACTGCAAACGCGTTTTTCTCGAAACAACGTTTTCAAAATCTAGCTCCATCGTATCTCTAAAACTAATGAACCGATTCTCTTGAAATTTGAACCACATGTTGTAAACATGATTCGCAACAAGATGACCCTCGATGGTTTTAAAATTTTGATTTTTACTCTTTTTTTTGCGAAAAACTGCGAAAAAAACGCGTTTTTTTTTACTTTTTTCGTTTTTCATCTGCCATTTTTTTATTTTTTGATAAAACTTTATATCCGAGGGTCATTTTGTAGCTGGTGTCATACTGAATCTAATGGACTTTGATTTTTTTGTTTCGGACAAGCCGTTGCCGAGTTGTGATGGAGCTACCTAGCCCACCTATTTTTGAGGCGTTACGTTAAACTATAGTTTTTGTACTTAAAAATGAATTAAAATAAATTTTAAAAATTTTTTAAATTTATTTCAAGACTTTGTTTATCAAGCCGAACAACTTTTATATTCATATCTTTTATAAAATCCTCAAAAAAAAATCGCGAAAATAGCCTTTTTTTCATGGCTCCAAAGTGGACTGACCCCTTAATTCAGATGAAAAAAAAAAATCAAATAGACGCATCTAGTTAATATCAAAATAGTTTTTCCGTCAGTGTAGGTTAATAGCCCGGGATCTTAACTTCAATTTGCAGCAAAGATTTGGTAAAAATTCGAAAAATTGACCAAGCGTTTTGGAGTTTGCACCCTTGACACGCAACGAATGTTTCGTAGCCCAATTTTTTGTGGAAAATTTAGGCCTACGAAATCATTCGAACGTTTTACAGGATATACTTATTAGAGATCGCCTGAATATGGAAGAAAAGATTTTTGATGATAATGAAAATGAGGTAATGAAAAAAATGAAAAAGAATATTCGTTGCATTCCAACAATGCAAAGTTCAACACCGTCAGAAACTATGGTGTGTGCATCTGGTTGGAACGCAACGAAAGCTCTTTTTTTACATTTTATTTCCCTTTTTACTCATTTTATTTCCCTTATTTTTATTGTTCTAGAAAATGTTTTTTCGAGGATTTATGTTGTGGATTGCAAAATAAGTATCGTGACAAATAATTGAGAGATTTTTGTAGGCAAAATCTGTAAAAAGACATTGAAGGAATTCAGAATGATTAATTTCCATTGCATTCCAACGATGCAAACTGTGCAACCTCATCAGAAACATGACGTTGAAGTTTGCACCGTAGGAATGCAAAAAATGTTTTGTTCATTTTTTATTTCCTTAATTTTCTTCATTATCCAAAGCCAATTTTTTTTTTTTTTCTTGCAAATTCGAATCTCTAATCTCCAATAAGAATTCCCAAAAATGTTTGAATAACTTTCGTAGCCTGAATCGACAAAAAAAAACATGTAATTTGAAGAAAAAAATAATTTTCGTTGCGCTCCAACGATGCAAACTTCAACCTCATTAGAAACATGACGTTGAAGTTTGCACCGTAGGAATGCAAAAAGTTTTTTGTTCATTTTTTAATTCCTTAATTTATTTCATTATCCAGAGCCTATTTTTTTTTTTTGCAAATTCGAATCGTTTATCTTCAATAAGAATTCGTAAAAACGTTTGAGCAACTTTCTAGTCTAAAACGACAAAAAAAAAACATTTTAAAATTTGAAAAAAATTAATTTTCGTTGCATTTCAACGATGCAAACGTCAACATCATTACATGTGAAATATATGATTGATCACGTTGCATTGATTAAAAAAGAAAACAACATGGACATCGATCAAACCGCATCAATACGAATAATTAATGGAGCAATAGTCTATCTCATGCAGTGCACTCTATCGTGCTCGTGTCTCGATCGATTTGGCGTGGAACGCCCCATGTTCGTGCCTGCACCAACGTGGAAAAATAAAACGCGGGTTAGTGCGAAGTACATCGAAATTGCGCGAGCGTGGACCAACCGAGGCCTCGAATTTTCGTATATGTGTGTGGCTGTGCGCACGTGTGCGTACACCCAGGCATTCAAAACGCGACATCCTGCATTTATGTACTTTTTTATACGTGAACGAAAAAAAAAAAAAAAGAAAAAAATTATTATCGTTCCTCGCCACAAAAGATTTATGAGGCTATGTTTATCCGAAACGGTAGGATCGCGTACTCGAAACGAAACTCTAGGACACGTATTTTCAAAATATATTTTTCGTACACTGCGAAAAAAAAATTAATTGAAATAGAATCTATTTAAATCAAATAGGTTTTTTCCTTGTCTCGCGGCCTACTGCGACCCTATTTGTTTCAAATATATATATATTTTTATTTGTTCAAGCTATTCTTTTTATATATTAAATAAATTCAAATTAAATGAATAAAGATAAAACACGATATTTCTCGCACGAATACGAGAAGGGAATTTAGGTTCGTGAAATAAAAGTGCATGTTGAACTTTGAATCGTTTTTGCCAATTTTTTTTTCTTCAAGTTCGTAATTTTTTCTAACTATTTTCTTTGTGTGTTCGGTGTACAAAAAATACGTATCAGCCATATACGCGTCCCGGAACTCAGCCTTAGGAGGGGTTGAAGCCTGAAAAAAATCGTATCTACGAATGTACGTAGATTGCACATTTACTTTTTCGACATTTAAGGGGGAATATATCTTTGTAAATTGTTTTATTGGCTTAAAAGGTCCCTTAACTATCCAAAAATGATACACGGAGATAATTAGAAAGTAATTTTCGTCGTGAATTTCACGGTAAAAATTATCGTGATATATTTCAATGTGGTGACAAGTGAGAAAAGCATAATAATTCGTATGCGACTAGTTTTTTTTAACTCACGTTACAGAAAATTTCAAACACGTAGCTAAAATTTTACTATACAAGAAGGGTAGCGCGCACGATAATTTTTACCGAGAGCACAATACATTTTCCTATAACACTCATTAAATTTTATAATAAATCTTAAAATAACTGTTATAAAGACGATACTTTTTTATAGACATTTTTGAAAGGCATAAAATAATAAAATGCATAGTAAAATTTCGCTGATATTATATATTTTTTAAATTTAAGTTTTGCGCATTTTGTTACACATGAAAATTTACTAGAAAATCTGGTAAAATTTTCTATCCGAAGAAGAAATTTTATTTTATTTTCGTGAATATCTGTGTTTTACTCAGTAATAATAAGCGAAGTTTTAGGGTTGTCATCTAGTTACCGTTACTGCACGGTAATTTTTAACATTTAATTCTCTCCGTGTATCAAAAGAATTTTACTGTCAGTGTGGTGTTGAAGCTTGCATCGTTCGGATGCAACGCAAATTTGCCTTTTGTTTTCATCCAAGGCAAAAAAGGATTGAAAAATTTCGAAACGTGAAAACAATTATTTGAAACAGTAATAAATATTTATGACAAATTGAAGAATTCGATTAAATTTTACACAAAAAAAAATGTACACGAATCGTTAACAAGGTGTAACTTTTGGATCTTCTCGGCGCATTGACCCGAGCAAATGATCTTGAAAGTGCAACGAGCACGATACTCTTGGAGGAGAGTAAAACCTTAAAATTGTCCACCTGGCCACTTTCCTCGCTATGAATTTCACAACTAAAAATAGCCAAAAAAAATTCTTTCCATGGAGATATTTAAAAAAAAACGCCCAAAACCATACTTCGCTCTGATCGATGACAATCAGCATTGAAAATACTCCATGTAAATCGCAAACGGAGAAACGTGCCATTACTCCAGAGCTAAAAACAATGTTTTTCTTGCATACTTGATAGAGAGAGAAGATAAGGTGTGATAAGATTTGTGAGAAAAAAAAATCAGAGCTCAGAAGCATTTCAATAAATTTTCCTCTGGTGGACTTTGTGATAATTTTCGTGACGTATACATCGAATAATTCCTGTCGAACTTATTTCACAAGCACAATTTTTTCGTTTAAACATGCATAGAAAATAATTTCGATTCTTGTACAGAAATTTTGTTTCATATAAAAGCCTTAAAAAAAAATGTTAAAAAAAAATGACGCATATATTGGCAACATTTTTCTTTACTTTCGAACGAGCACCTTTTTTTTTTTTAAATCGATCTTTCTGACCTACCCAGGTGTACGTAAGCCCTTAAACATAGATAAAAAAAAAAAACACTCGTGGGCTAACGTAACATTTAGTCTCTTTGTAGACCCTGAACTAATCGTACCTCCTTGAATCGAGACTAGATTGAGATACGTAAGAAATGTCCGAAAATTGCCAAGTATTGTTTGTTAATTTCGTCGAAAGCGCCGATAAACGCAATTTGCCACGAAAAAAAAACTCAACTTCCCGTCATGCTCGTCGACAATCCACGGCGCGTCCTCAAATACGTTTTTTTTTCTTTCTCAAGCTTTCAACCTGTAAGAGATAAAAAAAAAATATGCGAAGCGTTTCGCTGAAATATAGTAATTCGTGAAAAGTGATTTTTTTTTTCTTTCTTCTTCTTTTTCATCGTGTCGAGCAATAAAAACGCACACAAGGATTCCCCGGCACCGCGCGACGATTGTTCGATGTCACGCTTGCTTCGTTGTCAAACCGCGTGTCGTGTGCCCCCCCCTCCCAACCCGCCGACCCTCCCCCCCACCAGCCCCTTCCCGTCTCCGCAGCCGCGCCAGTAGTCGCTCGGCGTGTAAGTAAAATGATCGATAACTCGGCGAAAACCGGGCGCTCCGGCTACAATTTCATTTCCGTACGCAAAACGTAAACTTGACATTTTGCGTAAATTTACGAATTTATTCGTAAGCCTGGACCATCGAACGCGAGTTCACGAATATATGTCCAAGAAATTTCAATACCGGAAGTCTTTTTTTTTTTCAATCGTTCCTCACACTCATCAAAGGTTTTCTTTTGCTCTTGATCGAAGAACGAAAAGTTAACGCACATGTGTCAGATGAGGAGAAAGATTTTTTCTGTTTTTTTTTTTTTTTTTTTTTTTTTTTTGGAGTTTGACGTCACTTACCAGATGTAGAACGGTGTTGACGACTTCGCGATTGGACACCTGTCCGACCTCGATTAAGCCGATCAAGACGGCAAATTTGAGGCTGTCGTTCATCGCCATGGCCACAACTTCCTCCGGTCTCTTGATGTCACTGAACGGTGGACTCTTCATGTCCGCCATCGTTATTAAAACGTAATGACGTTGTTTTCTTTTATTTTTTTTTTTTTTCGTTTTTTTTTCACAGAGAAACACGACGTCGTCGACGTGAACGTCGACGAGGGGGGAGGAGGGAGGGGGAGAGGGGGGAAACGTCGCAAATTCACGCACGCACACAAAACCCACACGATTTATCAAAAAATTAGGAAAGAAAACAAAGGGAAAAAAAACAAACGAACAAAAAAAATAAACAAACGTATCTTTCGTAACGCGTAAAGGACCACCACTTAAAAGTCACCGTGTCTCGCTACCCCGTCACATGATAATACAACACAAATTGATCTGCCATGTTAGAAAGTGGACACTGTTGTGTGAGATGTCTGCCAGTACGCCGAGGCCAAATGTCCCTAGTTGCACGGGCGCGCGGGGCCGACTGACGCGCCCCTTTTCCAGACTGCGGCCTTCGCTGGAACTCCCCCCCACCACTGTGTCATCGCCGCCACTGTCGCCGCCGCCCGATCATCGCTATCATCGCTCTTCGCACGGCTGTACGCTGCTCCGACGATAGTCGTCGCGATCCTTTTACCGCACGATACAATTACTACTTTAACCGCGGCTACTTCTTCGGCTTATTCTTATCGGTAGTATTTGTAACTCGCTGGAAAATAATTAACAAGGGAAATTTTCTTTCGCGTGAAAATAGGACGTGCCATTTTGCTGTCATCGCTTTATCGCAATTTTTTCACATCGGAGCGACGAATTTTAAACGCTGAGTAAACGAATTTTGGACAGGTGTGTTACAGACTAAGCGGCGATTTTTCGAATGATTGGAGCTGGACTGAATGTCGAGTATTAAAATTAAAAAAAAAGATATGAATGTGTTATCGTCCTGGGGTAAATATATCGGTTGGGGATCCTACTTATCTACAGGCACTCTCTGCATTCTCATCCAATTTTTCCTACGTTATCCAGATAGCTGCGTACTGTGCCGATGGAGTACGCTGTACCAGGACCACGGTCTTACATACAGGTCTGAAAACTCTATGGCAGCCGCGATCAGGTGCGTCGTTTAGCGTGGCAAATTTCGGCCCTAGCGCCGCCACTAGTTGTCGCTGCGGTTCCGAAACCCGGACATACATAACCTCAATACGGCGAGCAACGGAGTGAGCGGTTGAAAACGTGTGTCGCTGAGTTTCGCCGATAACTGTTGTTTTTTCTGCGTTTTGGACACAGTACCGTTGACAACCGAAACACTTGCAACAATAAAAAAAAACATGAAGGGGCAACATAAAAAAGTTTGAAAGGATTCATTCTGCTTACCTCGATATGAAAAACAAATGCACGTACACGAATAAAAAACATCAGAGAATTTTTTGCATTTGTATTTTTTATTAAATTGCATAAAAAACACGGGAATGAGGGATGGAAGAAAAAAAAATTGAGCCTAGTGGCTTTGAACCTACAACGCGAGTATGAGGGGAGTACGGAACCACTCCGTCAAAGCTTACATGTAATTTGACAGCTTCAGAATCGTATGTATATGCTTATTACGCTCGCTTGGATTTAGAAAGTTTACGGTTTGATTACGATTAGGATCATATTTTTTTTATTGTATTAAGGCGCCAGTCCACTTTGAAAATTTCAAAAAATCGATTTTTTTTACTGTTTTCGAAAGTACAGATATTCAGAAATATTGTGTCAAAATTTTATGACAATCCGAGCTCTCTAAGTATTTTTTTGTTTGACCTGAACCATCGGCCGAGCGCGATGGGTCGACCGATCAGAAAAGTGACCAGAACCAAACGAAAGCAAGCAAGACTTGAAGAAATCGACGATGATGAGCAATCAGAAGGGATTTTGTATGGTTCAGGAATTGCCGATTGAGTTTAGGTAAGAGTTTTTCATAGTATAACTCTTCAAACGCGTTTTTCTCGAAACAACGTTTTCAAAATCTAGCTCCATCGTATCTCTGAAACTAATAAACCGATTCTCTTGAAATTTGAACCACATATTGTAAACATGATTCGCAACAAGATGACCCTCGATGGTTTTAAAATTTTGATTTTTACTCTTTTTTTTGCGAAAAACTGCGAGAAAACGTGTTTTTTTTTACTTTTTTCGTTTTTCATCTGCCATTTTTTTATTTTTTGATAAAACTTTATATCCGAGGGTCATTTTGTAGCTGGTGTCATACTGAATCTAATGGACTTTGATTTTTTTGTTTCAGACAAGCCGTTGCCGAGTTGTGATGGAGCTACCTAGCCCACCTATTTTTGAGGCGTTACGTTAAACTATAGTTTTTGTACTTAAAAATGAATAAAAATGAATTAAAATTTTTTTTTAATGTATTTCAAGACCTTATTTATCAAGCCCAACAACTTTTATATTCATATCTTTTATAAAATCCTCAAAAAAAAATCGCGAAAATAGCCTTTTTTTCGTGGCTCCAAAGTGGACTGGCCCCTTAATCGAAACTGACAGGACTAAGGTCTTTTCCTGGCCGTGTTAAAAGTGTTTCGAACTCATAATAAATATCCCCGTAACGAACACGAAGGTGGGACAGAGATAGAAAAATAGAAGCATGGCCGACTAGTGCTGTCTCTGTCTGACCCCCCCGGCCGCGCCGCAACGAGTATTCTGATCGTAACGAACCTAGTGGCGACTAGTGAACTACCAACTCTCTTCAATAAGCTACCTACCCCTTCCACTTGAGCTTCCAGACCTGTATGTACGAGCGCGGTCAGTGGGCTGCTCGGGAGATTCGATAAGCCAATAGGAAGCCGCGTTACACAAGAACAAAAAGTTCCGTAGACTTTTGCCGTCGCAGGGAGACGCGTCAACATCGGTCCGCCTCGTCTTTCAGTGACACATCAGAAATGGCTGCCGTCGACGTTGAACGTATTAAGGTGAGTAATGTTATGTCAATTATTTACTCTACTTTTCCTCCCTGTTCAATGATTTTTCATACATTTTTATTAAAAATTAAATTCCCAACGTCGCGCGAATAATTGAAGAAAATAAAAGCTCCCACGAAATGTAAATATTGATGGAATAATCGAATTTTCGTAAGGGCGTTGGTTCACTTTTCGTCCCTTTTTGGGTATGTAATACCACGTAACATAACGGTGTCCGGATATGGCTTATCGCAAATTATATTTTAGGCTCGTTTGTTACATTGGAATATTAACGAAGCGTCCTTTTTGAGGTTATAGACAGCTTCGATAAAGATTTTGTTCGTATTTCTTTCATTTCAGTTGGAATCAAATCTTCGAAATCTCAAACTCTCGGGTCACGTAGGTTTCGATAGTTTGCCCGATCAGCTGGTCAATAAATCGGTCCAGAATGGCTTCGTGTTCAATATCTTGTGCATTGGTGAGTCACTCGTTCGAATTAGTGTCGTTTTGTACATTTTTTTGGCAATGTGCAGTTAAGACTGCATGGTTTTTTTTTAGTTGATGTAAACAAACATTGCTATGATGACATTTTCATTTGAAAAATAAATTTTACGTGAATTCTCGTTTGTTTTTAGCTAAATAAAACTATTTTTCTCAACTCAAAATTAACGTGAACGAATTTACGTTGTGTTTTTAACCGACAAGAAACGTCACTCAAGTGTCAGCCTTCGATTTTGTTGAAACTCATATATGTGATAAAGCGTTAAGAACAGGGTTCGTGACAATCCGATATTTACGATAAATATCGAAAATATCCGATATTTTGATATATTAGGTGTAGTAAAAAGAAATCCATTATTTTTGCAATAGATGGCTTTAGTAATCTGTATCTCGCGTTGTATAAGTGCGATCGGATTACGCTAGACGGCGTTAGAAACATAAGATTTCGTACTAAAATAAATATCTCAGACCGTTTTGTGATTGCTTGACTCAATATTGGTTGAGCGCGCGTCAAAGATGGCCACCAGCAAAGTGAAAATAAGCCATATTTTAGTTTTTCCTCGATAAAGGCAAAAACGCAAGCCAGGCGGCTGAAAATGTGAATAGTGTTTATGGTCCTGATACTGTAACAGCCAATCACGCGCAATTTTGGTTTCGTCGATTTCGTTCCGGTAATTTTTATGTCAAAGATGCACCACGCTCTGGAAGGCCAATTGTCGAAAATGTCGATAAAATAATGGAAATCGTCGAGTCCGACCGTCATGTAAGCACTGTTTCGATTGCCCAGGAGCAAAACATTGCACAAAAAACCGTTTGGAACCACTTGAATAAGGTTGGATACAAAAAGAAGTTCGATCTGTGGGTGCCACACGAGTCAATGCAAAAAAACCTCATGAGAATTTCCATCTGCAAATCACTGCTGAATCGCAACAAAATCGACCCATTTCTGAAGCGGATGGTGACTGGTGATGAAAAGTGGGTCACTTACGACAACGTGAAGCAAAAACGGTCGTGATCGAATCGCGGTGAGCCGGCGCAAACGGTGGCCAAGCCAGGATTGACGGTCAGGAAGATTTTGCTGTGTGTTTGGTGGGATTGGCAGGGAATCATCTACTATGAGCTGCTCCCCTATGGCCAAACTCTTAATTCGGACCTGTACTGTCAACAATTTGACCGTCTGAAGGAAGCAATCGCCCAGAAGCGGCCAGCTTTGGCCAATAGGAGAGGAATTGTGTTCCATCGGGACAACGCCAGGCCACACACATCGATAGTGACTCGCCAGAAGCTCCCGGAGCTTGGTTGGGAGGTTCTTATGCATCCACCTTATAGTCCGGATCTGGCACCAAGTGATTACCACCTGTTCCTGTCTATGGCGAATGATTTTGCTGGTGAAAAATTCGCCTCAAGAGAAGCTTGTGAAAATCGACTGTCCCAGTTTTTTGCCAATAGGGACGAGGGTTTCTATGAGAAAGGCATAATGAAATTACCTTCAAAGTGGCAACAAGTTATCGATCAAAACGGTGCATATTTGACCTAAATCGGATCATTCAAACTATGCTAAATAAAGCCTTCAATTTCATGCAAAAATAATGGATTTCTTTTTACTACACCTTATATATCCGATTTTTTTATATTTTCGATATTTTTGATATTTATAAAAAGAAGCCTTATTTTTTTTGCACTGTTTTGGCAAGAGTACGATATCCGAGGTACCAATATTTGACGGTGAATTTAGGGTTATCGAGTCAAAATAAACAAAATATGAAGAGTGGTAAAAGTGAATATTTTGCTTATTTTGCATTAAAATTAGAATTTTTCGTTAATTATCGAAAGTTACATTTTTTTTCTTCGGATTTGAAAATTTCAAGGAACATCAGGCAAGGTAACTTGGAAATATATAGTTTCAACAGTATCTCAGAAGCCAAAAATATATTTTAAATACGACTACCATGTTTTCCTCGCTTATAGGTGCGATTAGACAGAGAGTAAAGTAGCACTTTTATTCGCTAGAAGTCCGAAGAAGGATTAAAAGTATACCGTTCAGCCTTCTTCGGACTTGTAAGGCTCCAAGTTTATGTAAAATATATCGTTTAGTAATTTGTTGCAGTAATTATATGGAACAATTCTTATTGTTATAAATAAACAAAGAATATAAATAAATAAAGCATTACAATCTCGGTTGTTGAAAATAATATAAATACTGCGTTTAGTGTCCTTGGAGGGGTTCTGCCTCCTCCGCCTCCACAAGGGGCCCTGCTCCTTAGCCCCGAGGGAGGGTTGTATCCCCTGGATGCCCTGCGCTCCAGTGGCAAACACCTTTCACATGCGACACACCTTCTACGTACATACCATTTTCCCAATAGAGAAGCTCGGAAAAAATGGCTATATTAAAGTATAACTTTTTGTATCTCAGCCAAATAAGAGAAAAACTTTTTGCCCTTCAGGCAATACTAAACAAATACTTTTTGATGCTCGCCCGGTCAATTGCCATTATTTGTGAAAAAATAAAGATATTCCACTCATGAGCCAACAACTATCGTTGAATTTTGGCGTTTTTCCAATTACCGCTAAAAGCGCTCATAATTCCTTAAGGAAGCTGAAACGGCAAATTTTTTATTCGTGAAATTCTCATTATTTTGGTTCGAATATCAAGAATCAGCGGTCCAAACTTGGCGCCTCGGATATCGTACTATCCACACTGTTTTTTAGAGCTACTTTTTTAGAGTGTGTTGTGGCTTTAAAAAAATTAGGATGTGAAATTAAACCCCAACTTTGATTATTAAAATATTTATTTACTTCAATAAGCAAAATTTCAATAAAATCGGTGCATTAGTTTTTGTGAAATCGTGTCCACCGACTTCAAAAATAGTGTTTTGAGAAAAATGCGTATACCTGCGTTGCTCCCGGCCGGTCTTTCCCGACGGGGGGAATTCCCAAAGGCTCTCTCCTGGACTTTTACTCCGATTGACTTAAAACTTTGGGAGAATATTCTAGACATATTTTACTATTAGATAATAGAAATTTAAAGAAATGGATTTTTTGAAATTTTCAAACCCACGTAATCCCTTAACGATGCGTTGTTCGAAAGTGCGAATATCTAGCGAATGTAATTTAACAGGTGAGACGGGACTGGGCAAATCCACTCTCATGGATTCACTGTTCAATACGAGCTTCGAGTCCAATCAGAGTCCCCATAATTTGCCGTCGGTAAAACTAAAGGCCCACACTTACGAGCTACAAGAGAGCAACGTAAGGCTCAAACTGACGATAGTCGATACCGTCGGTTATGGCGATCAGATCAACAAGGAGGACAGTTTCAAGGCTGTAGTGGATTACATAGACGCGCAGTTCGAGGCGTATCTGCAGGAGGAGCTCAAGATCAAACGGTCCTTGTCAACTTACCACGACAGTCGCATTCACGTCTGTCTTTACTTCATTTGCCCCACTGGACATGGGTGAGTTCTTTTAATATTTTTTATGCGTTATACCTCGACTCGATACTCTGGAATTTTCATACTCCACAGTTTTTAGTTTCTCGACGACGAAATTACAATCGTAATATAATTACGTTTCAGCTTGAAATCCATCGATCTCGTGTGCATGAAGAAACTGGACACGAAAGTCAACATAATTCCCATAATAGCCAAGGCCGACACTATATCGAAGACCGAGTTACAAAAGTTCAAAGTATTTATCAAGTAATTCTTCGTACAACGATATATCGAGTTCTAACGTATATTCGTACCGTTTTTTTTTTGTTCCGGTGTTTTGAGGGATCGTCACAGTGTAACGGGTCGAAAATAGCTGATTTTCGCGATTTTTTTTTATTTTTTTAAATTAAAATACGCTAGTCTGATTTTTTTATGTCAAATCAAAGCACTCACGAAGAACAGAAAATACATTTTTAAACGTTTATTTTTATTTTTTACATTTTTTTAACGGTTGAAAGTGTCTTCGAAAAAAAGGAGTCCTCACGGTGTACACGGTTGTGGCCGTAAATATTATATAAAACAAAATTTGTAAAAAGATTATTAATCAGTATGAAAGCCGCTTTCTTGCTATGGAGATTTTTTTAAATCAAAATTGACAAAATGGCGGCGCTTTGAAAAAAAATTATCGAATTTAGCCTATTTTTTCGACAGTTTTTCGTTAAAAAAAAAGTATGAAGACTTAAAAAAAAATTTCCATAGCAAGATAAAGAATGGCGTGAAGAATGTTGTGTCAAAATTTGAGACGGATAGCTTGAAAACTCTTCCTTTGAGAGTGTGTACCATGTTGAAAAACGCGTTTAAAGTTTCGAGTGCGGAACTTTCATATAAATTGTAATGTAGCATCATAATTTATATGAATATTCATATAAATTGTAAAGGTAACAGCATTTTTATAACCGTCTAAACTATCGGATAATGCAAACAGAAAGAAATCGATTTTTCGAAAATTTTACACTGTGATGATCCCTTAAAAATAATTTATTTGCCACTCCAGAAATGGCTTCAGTCAATTATGGACGCATCTTTTAGAGCGATAATCTTTCACCTCTAACCGATAGCTGACGGATTCCTCTCTCTCATTGAATTCCTGCAACTTAGTAATGAAAGATCGCTCGAAGTAGGTTTGGCGGGATTTCGAGTCTGTGCCAATTTACACCACTAAGGAAATTGTTCAAAGCTCGAAAAAAAAAGGTTATCGGTAGGCGCAAAGTACGGATTATAAATGCAAAGTAGCGCTATCGGTCGGCAAAAAACAGAACGAATTTATATTACTAGTTTCTGCCCGCGACTTCCGCGTGGACTTTAGGACTTGATCCAGAGAGAAGAGAAAAAAAGTAAGAAATAAAGAAAGAAAGTAGAGTATTATATTTTTGAGGCACTGTGGTAGACTGACTGACTAAGACAAGGCTTGGTAATTAACGGGTTACGTGGGTTTCGAAGCTAAAAAAAAGCATATTTTCTCTATTTTATATATATATATATATTATTTTATTCAAATTGTTAAGCACATAAAAGAGCAACATTTCAACAATATTTTAAAAAATTTCCATCCAAAAATTTGGAAAATTCAGCCAGTTGGGACCTGGTTTCCGGAGACCCCTAAAAAAAAAGTGTCCTCGTGGTGGTCAGGATAACTCATGATAGCTTTATCTGAAATTAAAAAACCAAATTTTTTCCGTTAGTAAACATATTGTACTATTAGATAATAAAATTTGAAAAAATGGATTTTTTGAAATTTTCAAATCCACGTAACCCCTTAACTGACGGGTATTTCAAAATCAGGGGATATTTAAAACCTACACAGTATTACAGCACTTGAACTTTATAATTTATTTATTCTCCCGCTAGACATTTTTAACATCTTCTCGACTTTGCCGAAACAAAAACTCTTTATAAAACGTACGTTGAACCTTTTTTACCATGCAAATAACCTGGAGCCGACAATGTTTTAGTGATAGTCCTGCCAATGGCAGAGAATGCCGCTGTTGCCAAGTCTATCGGTTATTTTTTCTTGAATAAAATTGCAACACATATTTAATTGCCAAAACGATAAGTATTAATATCATTTGCCGGCTACGAAATATTTTTCAACAATATTATGAATTGGAAATTGCCCAATAATAATTTATTTTCATATTAAATTTCATTCGAAACAAGTTGGCAGGCTGCCGAAAACTCATTGCATCTTTATCCCCACTTTTGCAGCTAAAGAACGGTATCGAAACTCCTTAAGGAACATATCTTTCGAATTTCATTGACATAAAAGCAGGGAATTACATTTTTCCACCCCTAATGTTTTGTTGTTTTAAAAAATCCGAAAATATGCGTTTTATTATTGGTTTTGAAAAATATTTATACGGTGTTGAAGTTTGCATCGTTAGAACGCAACGAAAGTTTTTTTTTACATTTTCATTTCCTTATTTTTATCATTATACTACATCTTTTTTTCGTGGATTTACATAGTAGATCGCTGAATAAGTATCTTCAAAAATAATTGTGTGCTTTTCGTAAACAAAATATGTCAAAATAGAATAAAGGAA
Organism: Ophion ventricosus; assembly: GCA_963932345.1. Classification (NCBI taxonomy): domain Eukaryota; kingdom Metazoa; phylum Arthropoda; class Insecta; order Hymenoptera; family Ichneumonidae; genus Ophion; species Ophion ventricosus. The sequence continues at coordinate 21,997,993 of OZ010720.1, forward strand.
TTCTGAAATATTAATTTTCATTGCGTTCCAACGTGGCAAATTTCAACCTCATATATTTATACCAAGTTTCAAGTTGATGCACGTACGGAATACAATTTTTCATACAAATTTTTACACCCTGTTTCACTCCCGTAAGAGTTGATTTTCGAAAAATCCTTAGTGCACCTCTACACCTTCTAGGGATAAAATCTTCCAAACTTCATGTTTCTATCTTCAGCGTTTTAGGCTGTGCGTTGTCGATATGTCAGTCACTCAATCACGAAACTGCTTCATATGTATAAATAAACTTGCACAATAAACGTTTGAAGCAATTATTAATTCACGCAAACTTTCGAAGCTATTTAGCTTTGGAGATAAATTTATACGAGCATTTAATGTTGCAGAGTAAAATAATATCAGAGCTGCAGAACAACGGTGTGCACATTTATCAATTTCCCACGGACGACGAGAGCGTCTCGGACGTAAATTCCAGCATGAACAATCACGTGCCATTCGCAGTTGTCGGCAGCACGGATTTCGTTCGTGTCGGCAACAAGATGATGCGTTCACGACAATATCCCTGGGGCACTGTACAAGTCGAGAACGAGTCGCACTGCGACTTTGTCAAGTTGCGTGAAATGCTCATACGCACCAACATGGAGGACATGAGGGAAAAAACTCACCGTCGCCATTACGAACTTTATCGAAAGAAACGCCTCGAACAGGTACGATTTGTTGTCTTTTGCGATGCTGGCGAGCCGGCGAGACACCATCTTCATGATGATGATTTAAGTCTCCGCAAATTGACATTACTTTTGAGATAATTCATTAAAAGATTATAGTAACGCTTAAGGTAGTAGTTTCGCCAAGGCATTTTTCTATAGATTTTTTTATTTATCTTGAGGATCTATTCAGGACACTGAAGTAATTACCTGCAAAATTTCAAAAGTATTCACCGTTGTTTATTCGAGATATTGGCAATTAAAGATTGCACGGTTTTACACGTGTTCTTATGGGGAGCAGTGGAAAATTTCACATTTCATGCAATAACTTCGAAACTTTTTTACAGATTTTTTTTTTATTCTCAATTACAGAGAAACATATGACGAAGTGAATTTAAAAAAATCATGAATTTTAACCGCCTAGTTTCAGAGATATAGCGATTTAAATAAAGCAATGTCTAGCGACGCTAGCGCAAAATATCACGAGAAAAATTCGCTGGGCTTGCGACGTTGCCACGATCTCCGCACTCGCTAGACTACAGTAGTGTGTGCATATCCGTATACGTAGAGTATCTACGTATTAGTAGCCGTAATGGATAGTCCGATACAAACGTGAGGGTTAGATGATGGACGGAACGTTATTTTTTGAAACTCTAAACATTATATTAGGCGTTTTCATCATTACTCTATAAATTTTTACATCCCGGTAAGAGGTACAACCTATATTATAAGGATATTTCGCAATATTTCGAAGCTTTCGTCGATTGAGCGGGGAATAAACTTTTTAACGTGACTGTGGCGAGACTACGATCTCAAAGTTCGGTAACTCAGCTTGAAATTTTACCATTGTACTGGACTGTATTATTACTTGTAGACGAAAATCAGTTAATTGTTAAATATTCGGGTTCGCGAAAAGAATTATCCTTACGGAGGTACGATCATGGGGACGAATCCAACTTTCGGGTCTGGAATTTTTTATGTCGACGAATACGTTATGCACCCGTTGGAAAAATTTGAGCTATATTGACCGTTCAGGTTTTTCGTAATAAAATTGCAAAGTCGCGGACTTTAAGCTAGTGAAGCACGTCGTCTTATGGAGACGGCCGACCGGAAGTGCGGTGATCACGGTTTTGCTGCTCACGTATCCAACTAAGGTCGTTGGAAAACTGTAATTTGATAAATTAGACATAATAAATATTGTAAAAAATCGAAAATTCGAACACCGTGTAGTTCAAGCACTGCATTATAAAACGGTTTCAACTTCCGGTTGAATATTATCATAATGACGAAATAGTACCCATAGACTTGCCAACGTCGGGCGTAACAGCTGATTCGTTTGGCGAGCATAATCTAGCTCTGTAGTGAGATTCTGTAACTCGGTAGCGACAGCCAATCGCATGCACGATCAGAAGGAAGGGAGCCTCTTATTGGCTGTCGCTAGCTAACGATAACGAAAATAGTCGCTACCGAGTTACAGAATCTCGCTACTGCTTGGAAATCGTCGTGAAGACTCCAGAGTCGTTGAGGATCTGATTTTTCAGTTTTTATTAGTAAATATGCAATAAATAAAATATTTACCACAAATTTGGCACTTTGAGATTGACAATACGAATATTCAACATAAGTTAACGTAAATCAGAACACCCGTGGGCTAACGTAACATTTAGTCTCTTTGTTGACCCTGAGGGAGTAGTCGTACCTCCTTAAGGAAACTCGTTCGCGCTATCGCACTACGGTACGTTAACATTACCTTTTTCTTCTTTTCCCATGGCCAGATGGGTTTCAGCGACGTCGACAGCGAAAACAAGCCGGTCAGTTTTCAGCAGACCTGCGAGGCGAAACGTTCGACTCATTTGCAAGAATTGCAGCAAAAGGAGGACGAGATGCGTCAGATGTTCGTCGCTCGCGTCAAGGAGACCGAGGCCGAGCTCAAGGAAGCCGAAAAAGAGGTGAAGATCATCGATTTTATTCTTTCTTTATCGCGTTTTAGCTCATTCCATTTCGATTACCGTTCGCAAATCTAAGAAAATGTGTCCATAATTTTCGCCCATACCGTACTTCCGATTCATCGTTCTTCTTTTTTTTTTAAATAATTTCCTCTTTATCTTTGAACGCAGCTGCACACCAAATTCGACAAGCTCAAGAAGGATCACACGGAGGAGAAGAAAAAAGTCGAGGAGAGTCGAAAGAAGCTCGAGGACGACATACTCGAGTTCAACAGACGAAAAAATCAGATAGCACAACAGGCGCAGCATCACACTCTCACGTTAGGCAAAAACAAAAAGAAATAAGATATCCCGAGGCAACAAAAAAAAAGAGAGTCTCCACCGAAGCGGCCATTCTTCCGACAAGTCACGCGATATTCGTTCAAGCTTCGATCAAGCGATTCGGATAGATTTTCTCGAGTGGCTCTAAATGCTCGTCGAAAATCCGGCCTCCAAAGTTAACGAGACAAATTTCTCTCACCCTACCAAATGCATTTAAACATTTTTCTAAGATTTTTTTAGCCTTTTTTTTATAGTACGAGATAGTTCTCGAGTATTATTAGCCTATTGACCCAACGACAGCGATTGGCGTAGAGTCTCATTTTCGAAAGAACGCCGACATTTCGAGCGGATGCTCGAATTTATCGAGATCCTTAATTTTTTAAGTGCTCTCTCTTCCTCCTCCTCTCTCTCTCTCTCTCCCCCCTCTCTCTGTATTTTACATCGAAAATATATTTAAATACTTGAATATGCGAAGAATACTTGTTTATTGATTCTATATTTGAATGAACGGAGAATCATTCTTCGTACGAAGTATCCCACTCGAATATCTTTGAAATTCTTCTCGATACGAAAATACGTTTGCAACAAAAATTAAACGGTTTCAGGTGGCGAATCTCCTGTAAGTTTTTAGTTTAGATGCAGTTCAAACGTGTTGCGACGGGGATAAACTTCCGAAAAGCTGTTTACACCCGATTTGGTTGAAATTTTGCACAGATGGTCCATTTAATATATAAAGACATGCCCGAAAAGGATTTTTGGCACATTCCAATGTTTTACGAGAATAGTTCCAATAGTTTACGAGAAATCGAATTTTTCAGTTTATTTTTTATTTGCTACACTAAAAGTTAGACAACGGACTCAAAAATAAAGATAATCGAATTTCCCAAGCGGCGTTTTAAAGAGGACAAATTTATCTTTATTTTTATAGAAAATTCTCTACGATTTTTTTTCGCCCCGATACGCACTTTTGAACGTGGCCCTTTTTTTTTGACTATTCTTTGGCCCGCGAAAATTAATTGCAAAATTTGTGGAAAAATTTTTCCTCGGGTTTTTCCATGGGAAACTTAAAAAGAATATCAAAACCGACATTTTTATTTTTTAGAAAGTCTCGTACGATTTTTTTCGCCCGAGTATTGCATTTTTAGCTAAAAAATACATGTTTTAGGAAAACAAGGCGTAATCGAAGCACTACAGCGTTTCAGAGGAAATGTCAAGAGTGTAAAAAGTTGTATTGGTTCACACTGGAGCGGCTAGAATTTTTTCAGAATTTTTTTTGGACTGTTTTTTACCATTTTTGGTTGGAACTTTGATACGTGGAGAGGTTTCCACTTGGGAATTATTGGGTCTAGGACAATATATTAACCCTTCGTGGTCACCCTGTCCAAATTTTAGGTAAAAATGTTGAAAATTCACGGAACTATGATTTTTTTCAGCGAAAAAGTGTCTTTTTTGCGTTTTCACCTCTTTATGATTTTTTTTTAACATGTCGCCATTTTATTTCTTATAAATAAATTTTTCGTACATCATCTAGAAAGTTCAAAACATATTCCGTAATTTTTTGAACCACTTCGGACGGATAGTTTGGTCACAATACTTTTTTAAAAATTGACTGGGTAGAATCGACCCAAGTGTGACTACCGCGATGGAATTTGAAAGTGTGACCACCAATGGAAGAAAGGAAATTTGTTTACATTTTTATTTTTAATTAACTACAATTTTTTCGAATAAAAATTAAAACGCCACTTGGGCAATTCAATTATCTTAATTTTTGAGTCCGCTATCTTTTAGTGCGGTAAGGAATTTCGACTAGTGTACCCAAACTTTTGGCCGGAAGTTTATATCGATGTTGCTCGCTCACACGTATGCGCACTACGATTTTCGACACGATACTTCGTGCCGAGTAAATTCACGTAAATAATCTCACATTTTCACTAAGGTAAAAGAAAAACAATGATCGGGTGAGCTGCTAACTTTTGTCATTTTCACCCAAAGCGTAAAAACATTCCGAAATCAACATTCGCACCACTAAATCTCTACAGCACCAAGCAAAGTGCTCTTTTTCAAATGTTGTCCGTAGCATGTTTTAGAATAATGAACAGTTTCGAAGACACGAATAGGTCGTCGACTGTCGCTTCAATCGTCCATTACTTTTCGATATCTAGATACGCGACAATAACAACAGCACCAAGATTTTGCAATTAAACATTTTATTTCATTACTCAACAAAGGGTAACAATCGAGGTGACAGTGATCATTAAAAATTAATCTCAATGCGCCCAGACTCTCGAGTGTGTATCGAATAGCGTGTTGCGTTCGTACTTCAGCACGAGCCTGGAGCCCTTCGTGAGGAGGGAAAGAAAAAAAAAACAAAAAATCGTCGACGTGCCGAAGTACATTAATTACGAAGGTCGTAAAAAATAGAAACGGAAGCGAGTACGCTCGATGCAAAAACAATCGAGTGTTTTAATCCTATTAACTAAGTCTACGAACTTGAATCTAATTTAAACGTACTGCCTTCTCTCTGTCCTTCGCTTCGCTCTTCTCTCTTCTTCTCTTCTCTTTAAACACAATTATGGCGACAACGTCGATTGACTCAACAACCGCGACCGCACATCTTTTCGCCACAGTCAACAGTCGTCAATCGCACACTTTAGCGGCAAAAAAAAAATCAAACGCAGCACATAGCTTCGTGATGAAAATACGCAGCGAGAGTTTCGCTTCACTCTTATACGGCCGGTTCGCTTTTCGTAGTGATAATTTATTTCCTTTTTGCATATTTTTTTCCCAATTTGCATTTCTAAATGAAAAAAAAAAGAAAAAAAAAAACAAGAACAACGTAAATAGCCTCAACGCGCGGACAAGACTCGTCTCGTGTTCCTTTGCTTTGGTATTCCTTTGCACAGTGTACTCTTGCATTTCTGGAAAAAAAAAATAGAAAATCCAAGACATGTCGTTCCACGTGGTTTACGTTATTTCTCTTGCGCTCTCCATTCTTCTTTTTTTATTCTTCGTTTTGTTTTTTTCTTTTTCATTTCTTCCAAAACGCTCTTTCATCCCGCGCCTTAACCCTAGGCATTTATATAAAAATACAAAAGGTAGATTACGGGCAGTTGTGTGTGCATATGTATAGATATATATATATATACAGGGTGTTTTATGAGTTGCAAGCTGCAAGCACAAACTTCCAAATTAAAATTGTCGGTAGGGAGGTAGGACCTTGGGTTTAGCGGCTAAGATCATGTAAAGATTAAGAGACCATTCTACTGTGATGGCTCAAAGAATCAGCGATTTTTAATAATCTTTTTTTCGAAAACTGTTGCATGTATCGGTACAAACGTGTTTTTTTTTCGCTTAAGGCTACACTCTTACAGAATAGAAAACAATTTTTTTATTGTTGCATATAAATGTATATTTAACAATTGATAATCGTGTAAAGGCATGCAAAAAAAAAAATATGTCGCTGGCGTTGATAATTTGCGCTCTCCAGGTAATCTGAAATCAAAAAATTCCAAAAGATTCGTAATCTCTATGAGTGTCGCTATCGCCTGAACTAGAATTATTATTTTATATTGCAAAATAACAAAATAGCGTCGTCTTTTGCAAAAATGTTCGAAAAACACGTTTTTTTTTTCGTCATAATTCGCGCTAAAGTATAAGTAAAAATTAATATTTTTTAAAATAATTCTAGTTCGGGCGACAGCGACACTCATACAGATTATTAATCTATTTGCATTTTTTTTTGTTTCAGATTACCTCGAGAGCGCGAATCATCAACGCCAGCGACATACTTTTTTTCATGCCTTTACACGATCATAAATTGTTAAATAAATATATACATTTATATTGCAACAACAAAAAATTGTTTTCTATTGTATAAGAGTGTACCTTTGAGCGAAAAAAAAGTTTGTACCGATACATGCAATAGTTGGCAAAAAAAAAAATCATTAAAAAATAGTTTATTTTTTAAGCCTTCACAGTAAAATAGCCTCTTAACTTCAACATTTTTAATGAGAATCTTCATTTAATTTTTTATTCTTGTGGCCCACCTCGAGATTTTTTCATCGAGTACCTTTTGAGCCGAGTAACTTTCAAGCCTCATAGCTCAAGAAGTATCCAAAACATGTATAGTGTTTTGAAAAGCTCTCGAGCTAGACTGTGCGAACAGACGGAGAGTTGGATTGTTGCTTGAAATTTATAAATTGACCTTCGTATGGCCTTAACCGTTAAACCCAAGGTCAAATTGAGAGGCCCCTTTTTTCTTTACTCAGCACCGAACAACTTCTATTTGAATTTTTGTTTTTTTTTTTTAATTATTAGGACGCGTACTTTTTGAGATAGCGGCTTTTGTAACGCTCGAAATGGGGCACCCTGTATATTGGGCACGATATCAAGCATATACGGTGCCTTAGGCAATAGAGTGAACTACAATTAGCATTGATTGATTGTAACGTCGACGAACTAATCGTGACGCACTTTTCTTTTTCCCCCCATAACGTCATATCGCGGGATTTATTGCTCATTTGTCCCGTGTGGAACATGCAAGGGGGACGGATGTAATGGAAAGAAAAAAAATGTATTCGGTCGGTAGAGCAAGAATCCGTACCAAAAAATCATATTTTGAGATTTCACGAGCTTTTCGTTACTTTTATTCTGTTTTTTTTTGCAATTAAATATCTCCGTATCTTATCGTTCGGTGAAAAAATAAACGTAACTTGTAAAAAAAAAGTGCCGTACAATTTACCCTGATAATCGGAGTAGACGCGTAAATAATTGCAATTGCTTCGAATACTCCCACAATTATTCTTTTCTTTTTTCTTTCTTGCCGGAAAGATATTACGAACTCTTTCGCGTTCCTGCGATTTTCAAGTTGCGGAGTTCTGCTTCATCGACGGGGAGGCAAAGTCACATAAATAATTAAAAAAAAAATAAAAACTGAAAAAAAACAAAAGTATTTCGTCGAAGGTTCGACAGACTCAATGTACAGTATGAATTCGAGGCATACGATAAAAGAGCCTGGAATTTGTCAAATACGCTGGTCGTGTCAGTCATATTCTTTCTTTTTTTTTTTTGCTCCCTCCCGATGCACTTGTGACTTTGAGCTTGCTGTTTTGAGCATTTTGTGTCAAAATCCTTTCACCGTATTTTGCCGTTTATACAGCCCGCGTGTCGCAACGTTATTAAAGAATTACGGTGCTCTCTTATGTCACAAAAGTTTATGTATACGTGTGTGAGTTTGTGTACGTATGTGTATGCATAGGAGGTGTGTAAATTAAGTAACGAGACTGGCAACGACGAGTTAACATGTGATACGCCTTCAGTACGAGTTTCAACTCGCTACAGTCTTTTGGCTGTCGGTAACGATTTTTTTTTTCGGGAGTTTTTTCTAGTGCGTTCGAAAAATAAGTGACGTCAATTTCGAGAAACGGTGTGCCATCAGGTTTCGCTTCAAACTCGGGCACAGTGCAACGGAAACTTTTGCAAAACTTCAGCAGGCCAACGGAGACAGTTTTTCGTCAAGGGTCCAGATTTTTCAGTGGCTTAAGGCATTTTCAGAAGGAAAAGAGTCGATTGAAGATAAGCCAGGTAAAATTCCAAAAAAAAAAAGATTTAATTTGAATAGGATCTAAATAAAATATTTTTTCCTTGTCTCGCGGCCTACTACGACCCTATTTGCTGCAAACATTTGATGATAAAAACACGGAATATCTAGATTACGAATAATTCAAAATTTTGTACATTTAACGTAATAAACTCATACGAGTTTCGCTATTTGGTGCAAAAGTCCAAAAAAAAACCTATAAAAAAGGAAAATCGCGGATGTCTCGAAAACCGTTTGGGTTTCGATAATACTGTTTTAGGCCAAATCGATCCTAAATCATCTCCTCTAGTACCCTATTCAGTTTTCTGCTCTACCTCCCTAACACCCTGCATATACAGGGTGGTCCAATAACTATTAGCACCTTGGATATCTTCGAAACTATAAGGTTCACAGAAATATTTGCTGAAATGAAATTGCACGAGTACGAAAGGGGCCATCCGATAGCGATAATAGTTTTTTTTGCAGGTGAATGTACTTCGGACATTTGAAGGTCAACTCCATTTTTTTAAATGGATCGGTATGTTTTTTTTCTGTATCATGAAAGAGGAGCTTAAAACGAGTTCAACGACCTATAACATAAGGTCATTGAAGGTCATAGAAAGTACAGAAAGGCGATGATACTTACAGTTTCGGTAGTAAATAAAATTACTACGTTTATAGTAAGATAAACGCCTTTCTGTACTTTCTATTACCTTCAATGACCTTATGTTATAGGTCGTTGAAATCATTTTAAGCTCCTCTTTCATGATACAGAAGAAAAAAAACATACCGATCCATTTAAAAAAATGGAGTTGACCTTCAAATGTCCGAAGTACCTCCACCTGCAAAAAAACTATTATCGCTATCGGATGGCCCCTTTCGTACTGTGCAATTTCATTTCAGCAAATATTTCTGTGAACCTTATAGTTTCGAAGATATCCAAGGTGCTAATAGTTATTGGACCACCCTGTATATACAGTCGAAACCGTTTATAACGACATTGCTTACAACCACGAATCAGCTATGGCTTCGTTACTGCATGGTCACTTCAATGTCATTATAACCAGTCCATATATCGCTTATAACGACGATATATCGTGTTTTACATTTATCCAATTTAAATCTCATCTTTAACTTTTTAATTTGTATATATTTAATGTTCAAAAAGAATAGCTTGAACGAATACAAATATATTTGCAACAAATAGGGTCCGTAGTAGGCCGCGAGACACAAAATCTATTTGATTTAAATAGATCCTAATTGAATGAATTTTTTTTTGCCAGTATGCGTGGCTCATCTTCAATCGACTTTTTTCCTTCCGAAAATGCCTTAAACCACCGAAAAACCTGGACCCTTGACAAAACACTGTCTCTGTAGGCCTGCTGAAGTTTTGCAAAAGTTTCCGTTGCGCTGTGTCCAAGTCTGAAGCAAAACCTTACAGCACATCGTTTCTCGAAATTGCTGTCACTCACTTTTAGAACACACTAGAAAAAAACTGTTTCACAAAAAAAAATCGCCACGGACAACCAAATGACTCTAGCGAGTTCAAACTCGTACTGAAGGCGTATCATATGTTCACGTGTTCGCCCTTCCAAGTCCCGCATCCCAAGTGTTGCCATGTCGAAGGCTACGTTGGCCAGTCTCATTACTTCATTTACACACCTCGTATATACGTCAAAAAGTGCACCGCATGCGTCCAACAGCGATCGGCAATGGCCAACAGCGCAATGAGTCATTTTTCTCACGTCGATGCCGAGTTTTTAAAAATAGTTTTTGTCTTTTCTGTCTACTTTTTTTTTCGTCGTTGAAAGGGATCATTACGAAATTTCGTCAACGATCTTTATCACATTGTGAAAATACGAAAATTAGTCATATGTGATTTTCTCTCTCTCTCTCACACACTCTCTCTCTCTCTCTCTCTCTCTCTCTCTCTCTCTCGCTCACGTTTTCTTTTCCTAAGACGCTCCGTATGCGCTTTAAGGGGGATGGAGTGCTTGAACGATAAATGTTGAAGGACACTGATTCTCTTCACCACGTAGATCGATCAAATTTTAATTTCGAATTTTCCGAAAGTTCCACTACCTTTTTTTTCAGGCAAAAAAAATAGAATCTACCCAATTAAAAAAAAAGTTTTTCAGTGGATATCGTGAATTGAACCGCGATTAATATTTCTCAATGACATATGGACGGTCGTCATTGAAAATGAAAATCCGGCTCAATGTGTTAAATTCTGGAAGTTTAGGTCATAATTTTTGTTTTTCCTTGCAAGCAATGTAGTGGAACTACGAAGTTGAAATTTCATTGGACGTAGTAGCTGTGTCCAAAAATGAGAATCATTATCATTAAACTCTTATCGTTGAAACGCTGGGCCTCCCCTTAACAATCACTGTGTTTCGGATCTTCACGCTTGGCCATATATTTCATTACTTATGCATTCGTTTAGCGATTATCAGTAATTCACGTGCATCTCAAAATGCATTCCCCGCGTCCATACAAGCTCTAGTGTATCATTGCCGGTGCATTATATTATAATTTCGATTATTTCGACGAACGCGAAACGAATGGCGAACGTCAACGATCATTGGCGGAAACGTTACTCGCCAAGGCAAAAGAAGATGAAAACTTTTCGTGTGCTGTCATTCGTTTCGTTTCGTTCTCGATTCGACGATTCGGTGCATCACGACTTTTTTTACGGTGTCTATGTGATTAGCATGAAGAAAAAAATAGCGATGATACGATGTACATCGCGTGTGCTGTCGTACTCCGAGCCTTTCTCGTTCTATTTTGCCGATCTCTTTTGCCACTGGGTGTAACAACACTGGGTTCGATTGCAATGGGCCCGTATAGAATGTCCAAGAACCCGACAGGAAGCCTAGTTTCAAAATTGAAGTTACTGCGAAATCTATTGCGTTTATAGTCACTTTTGCATGGAAATTAGGCCTTTGCCGGTGATTCTAACTAGAAGTTACCTGAAATGAATTTTCTAGTGATCTCTAGTTCGAATTTTGGCTGGAGTTTTTATTCCCTGCTGGAAGTAAATACTGCTGCGTTTTTAGTAACCCCGGGATTCGAAAATAGAAGTTACTGCGCAATCTATTGCGTTTGTAGTAACTTTTCCATGGAAATTAGGCCTTTGCCGGAGGTGTTTCTAACTAGAAGTTACCAGAAATTAATTTTGTGATGGATTCTGCTTCGAATCTTGGTCGAAGTTCTTATTCCCAGCAAGAAATGAATTCCCCTGCGTTTTTTAGTAACCCCTAGATTCAAAAATGGAAGTTACTGCAAAATCCATTGAGTTTCTAGTAACTTTTATGGGAATTATGCTCCTGACAAAGGTCTTGTTTCTAGCTAGTCAGAAACTAGACCTTTGTCAGGAGTCTAATTGTTTCTGGTAACTTCTAGAAGTTATCAGAAATACGATGAATGTTCTGGTGAATTCTAGTTCGAATCTTATTCGGATTTCTTATACCCAGCTAGAAGTAAATTTCGCTGCATTTTTACTAACCCCTAGATTCGAAAATGGAAGTTACTGCGAAATCCATTGCGTTTGTAATAACTCTTCATGGAAATCATGCTCCTGACAAAGGTCTTGTTCCTAGCTAGTCAGAAACTAGACCTTTGTCAGGAGTCTAATTGTTTCTGGTAACTTCTAGAAGTTACCAGAAATACGATGAATGTTCTGGTGAATTCTAGTTCGAATCTTATTCGGATTTCTTATACCCAGCTAGAAGTAAATTTCGCTGCATTTTTACTAACCCCTAGATTCGAAAATGGAAGTTACTGTGAAATCCATTTCGTTTGTAGTGAATTTTATGAAAACTAGGCTTCTGCCAGAGGCCTAGTTTTTAACCAAAAGTTACCAGAAATGAATGTTCTGGTGAATTCTAATTCGAATCTTGGCCGGAGTTCTCACTCCCATCTAGATGTGAATTCTCCTGAATTTTTTTTAGCGATCCCCAGATTCCAAAATAAAAGTTACTGCGAAATCCATTGCGTTTATAGAAACTTTTTCATGGAAGTTAGACCTCTGTCGGAGGTCTAGTTTCTAACTAGAATTTACCAGAAATACGATGAATTTTCTTGTTTCGGAGTTGTTATTCCCAGTTAGAAGTGACTTTCACTGCGTTTGCAATAATCCTCAGACACAATGTACTAGTAACTGGTAAGTTCTAATTGAAAACTAGAAGTCGCGTCGAGTTCTTGGATCGACAGTGCTTAACCTCGTTTCTCTAAGGTATCGATCTTGCGCCCCAGTGATGAGAGATGCGAACCAATAAAACGCGAAAGACTCGCTACAATACAAGTGCCGTATTTCTGTTCACAAATACGAATGTATATACAGGGTGTTACGAAAGGTAGTGCAGAAAAACTGAAGAGGGTGCTAGAGGAGATGATTTACGATCGGTTTGACCTAAAACAATATTATCCGAAGTCTAACAGTTTTCGAGATAGCCGCGATTTACTTTTTTTATAGGTAGGTTTTTTTTCTGATTTTAGCACTAAATTGCGAAATTTCGTACGAGTTCGTTACGTTAAATGTAATTTTTTTTTGTATTCATAATCTAGAGATTCTGTGTGTTCCATCAAATATAAACTTTATCGACATTTTATTTTCCAGTCGTCAGTATGCTCACCCGAATACTCAAAATAATTTTAACAAAACAAAACTGTAACTTTGAACACGCATAGAAAAAAATAGACGCGCTACTGGCATTCAATTTATTTCAAAAACTTATCTACTTAGTGAGATTTCACTCGAACCAAAATTTTTTGCTACAAATCATAAAAAATGGAAGAATTCACTCTCAAAGTTGAAAGTTGAAACGAATGACAATTTGATGGGACACTCGGAATATCTAGATTACGAATAATAGAAAATTTTGCACATTTAACGTGATAAATTCATACGAGTTTCGCTATTTGGTGCAAAAACCCGAAAAAAGCCTATAAAAAATGGAAGAATTTACTTTCAATGTTAAAAGGTCGATTTATTCATAATTTTCTGTAGAGCTACTTGAGTTGACAAAAAGCAGAAATGAAACGAATGAAAATTTGATGAAACACACGGAATTTCAAGATTATGAATAATTCAAAATTTTGTACATTTAACGAAATAAACCCATACGAGTTTCGCTATTTGGTGCAAAAGTAAAAAAAAACCTATAAGAAGGGAAAATCGCGGATATCTCGAAAACCGTTTGGGTTTGGATAATACTGTTTTAGGCCAAATCGATCCTAAATCACCTCATCTAGCACCCTTTCCAGTTTTCTGCTCTACCTCCCTAACAACCTGTGTGTATATATATATATATAGTGTATATATATATATATATACAGTGGGTAAAAAAAGTATTTGCACACCTCGTGTTTTTCAAATTATACTTCGACAAAAAATATAATGCGTTAACATTTTTTTTTCGAATATTTTATTTTTCTTCGAAAAAAAAATGTTAACGCCTTATATTTTTTTATCGAAGTATAATTTGAAAAACACGAGGTGACATTTTTTTTTCGAATATTTTATTTTTCTTAGAAAAAAAATAAAAAACATTTAATTTTTTTACGAAGAAAAATAAAATATACGAAAAAAAAATGTTAACGCCTTATATTTTTTATCGAAGTATAATTTGAAAAACACGAGGTGACATTTTTTTTCGAATATTTTATTTTTCTTAGAAAAAAAAAATAAAAAACATTTAATTTTTTTACGAAGAAAAATAAAATATTCGAAAAAAAAATGTTAACGCCTTATATTTTTTATCGAAGTATAATTTGAAAAACACGAGGTGACATTTTTTTTCGAATATTTTATTTTTCTTCGAAAAAAAAATAAAAAACATTTAATTTTTTTACGAAGAAAAATCAAATATTCGAAAAAAAAATGTTAACGCCTAATATTTTTTGTCGAAGTATAATTTGAAAAACACGAGGTGTGCAAATACTTTTTTTACCCACTGTATATATATATATATATATATATATATATATATACTGTGTTTACATAATTTTATATACATATGAATTTATGTATCGTAAATAATTAGGCAGGCTGCGTGAAGTATAGGCTACGATGATTTGAACATGGGTACGTGTCGTGGGTGGATTAGTCGAGAATCGGCGGACGTACCAAAGTGACTCGTCGATATATCTCGCGATGTATACATACATGTATTTACAAAATAGGGTGTGATATATGTATAGCGAGATATGGCGGGCTAGGCACTGTGCTCTCTCGTGTTATATATATATATATATATATGTATGTATATGGAAAAAAGTGACATACATATGTATACATAAGAAAGTGGAAAAAAAAAGTGTGATCTCAGTGGCCGGAAACAGGCTCGGACGGTGGGCTCCGATATTTGGCCCGAATGTGAAGGAAGCTGTGCTTGCCGTTGCGCGGTGGGGGTGTACTTTCACGGCTGAGGACCCTCACCTGACATGGGTCGTGCCTCGACAAAAAGTGCTCGAGGGTGTCCCAACCGCCGCCGACCCTCACCATCATGTGTCGTCCCTTGAGGAGCTGAAAATATATCCATGATTTACCAATCCTGATACAACGTCTGGGTGCCTGGATAAATTCGATTTGCAATTTTTCTTGCCCCTTTGATTTTCGATCCTTTTCCATTCCGATGGATGTTAACTGTGACGAATTGCAACGTCAGAGTTGCAATTGCCGTTTGCTGACGGGAAAGAATTATCTTTTTTTTTTTTTGGGATAAACTTCCGAAAAGCGGAAACCGAATTACGATCTGAAATTTGGCACACACCTTCATTTTAATCCTGTAAGACTTGCCTTAAGGTAGTACTCTCGTCAAGGCGTTTTTCTATAGATTTTTTATTTTTTATTCTGAGGACCCATTCAGGATACTATTAAGTGATTACCTGCAGAATGTCAAAAGAATTCACCGTTGTGTATTCGAGATATTGGCAATCAAAGATTGCACGGTTTTACACGTGTTCTTATGGGGAGCATTGGAAAATTTCACATTTCACGCAATAACTTCGAAACTTTTCTACAGATTTTTTTTTTTAATTCTCAATTACAGAGGAACATATGACGAAGTGGATAAAAAAAAGATCATGAATTTTGACCGTCTAGTTTCAGAGATATAGCGATTAAAGGCCTTATATACGCGAAAAATTTCAAAATTTTTCATTTTTTTTAAATTTCTGATTCCATTAGCCTGAACGGATAGGAATATTTTAAGCTTTACAGGATTGAAATAGCGCAGGACGCTATTAAATAAGGCAAGATTGCATTTATAATAGATACCGCGCGGCGCGCCCGACCGCCAACTTCAAAGCCGTTTTTCCACGATTCACTTTTTTGAACCTTGTGAAAGTTCTAACTCTTGAACGAAGGTTAAGATCGCTTTGAAATTTTTACAACATATTCTTAGTATCGTCACCTATCGTGTGAACCACAGAAACAAAAATTTCAATGACACAAAAAAATATAAAAAATAAAATACCGACAGATAATTGAGTAAAAAAATTTTAAGTTTCGAATTTTTATTATAATAATTTTTTTTAAATAATATTGTTGGTTCGCACTGAAGATACATTCATTATGCAATTATAAATATGTTCATTTTTTTTTTCAGACACCCACATCGATGCCGAGAACTTTCACCATCAACGCGCGCGCAAAAAAAAATACATTGCTTTATTATGTTATATCTCCGCCATTTGTTAATATTTCTGATTTTTTTTTTTTACGTATACATAACCATGTGCATAAATGATCTGTAAAAAAAATGTTGTCAATATATGCGTCATTTTTTTTTAACCGCGTCTAGAAAAGTACCTTCGAAAATCGGCGAAATCGCGTATATAAGGCCTTAAATAAAGCAAAAGTGAGGGTTAGATGATGGAGGAAACGTTATTTTTTGAAACTGTAAACATTATATTAGGCATTGTTCAGCATTACTTTATAAGTTTTTACATCTCGATAAGATGTACAACCTACATTATAAGGATATTTCGCAATATTTCGAAGCTTTCGTCGATTGAGCGGAGAAGAAACTTTTCAACGTGACTGTGGCGAGACTACTACCTTAAAAGCATTTTTGCATTGACCAATATTTTCGGGCACTATTGGGCTATGAAGATCACTGAAACGTTTTTTTTTTAGGGTCTGTATGATCGGAGGTCTACGAAATGAGGATTATGGCGACATTTTTCAAAAACTTTCATACGGAAATAATTATATTAATTATTTACTGTATCTGAGAGTATGCCCCGTTAAAGTGCATACCGCTGCAAATTAAAAATGTTATAATTCTTCACCACATTTCGTGAAACGAAGCCGAATTTTTATTTAATTAAATTTTAAATAATTCAAATAAAGAAAGAAATTAATTCCTGCAAAACTGTCGTACGAATAAAAGAAGTAACGATCACAAATGTTTATTCAATTAATTTGTTTTTAATAAAATAAAGAAAGAAATGATTTCTCTACACGGAGAGAATTAAAAAGTAATTTTTGTCGTGAATTTCACGGTAAAAAGTACCGTGATATATTTCAATGTGGTGACAAGTGAGAAAAGCATAATAATTCGTATGCGACAAGTTTTTTTTAACTCACGTTACAGAAAATTTCAAATACGTAGCTAAAATTTTACTATACAAGAAGGGTAGCGCGCACGATAATTTTTACCGAGAGCACAATACATTTTCCTATAACACTCATTACATTTTATAATAAATCTTAAAATAACTGTTATAAAGACGATACTTTTTTATAGACATTTTTGAAAGGCATAAAATAATGAAATGCACAGTAAAATTTCGCTGATATTATATATTTTTTAAATTTAAGTTTTGCGTATTTTGTTACACATGAAAATTTACTAGAAAATCTGGTAAAATTTTCTATCTGAAGAAGAAATTTTATTTTATTTTCGTGAAAATCTGTGTTTTACTCAGTAATAATAAGCGAAGTTTCAGGGTTGTCATCTGGTTACCGTTACTGCACGGTAATTTTTAACATTTAATTCTCTCCGTGTAAGACTCTCATAGTAAAAAAAAAAAAGGTTACGATCCGTTCTCTTACCCTGATAAAAACGTTTCGCCCGGCGATGTAGTAACGGCCTTCGCCGACCTTGCGCACTTTGAGCTTGGAGCACTTTTCCGAAGGGCACTGGCAGAGTCTTTGTACAGCCTCGGCTGCCCTCCTAACCTGTACATGTTAAAATTGCTTCGTTCAATATCGTTTTGCGTCAGGAAAAGTTGGTTTCCACTCCAAAGTGGAATAAAAAAAAGGAGATTATTTTCCTTCGAGACGATTGCGTGTAAATTACAAAACAATTCTTATTGGGAAGACCGCGCGTTGATCTCGCGAAGGGACGTTATCATTGAATTGGATATATGAGGGAAAAATAAAAAAAAAACCTTTCGATCAAGTTCGGTGATCGGCCCTGTGTGCTCGGGAGGCTCGGCAGGTGAGGGTGAACTGGACGGGGACGGAACCTCGTCCGGATCTTCGGCGCTTCCGCGCGACCAATCGTCCTCGGTAGTGTCGCTTGGCACTCCGTCACTTCCGGTCGGCCCGTTGTCGCTTACCGAACGACGCATCTCCGGCTCGTGGTTAACCGTGGCCGGGGGATCGAGCCATCGATTTGCCACCACTGTCACTTCCGATGCCGAGCTTGAAAAAAAATTATCAATTTCATTATTATAATAAACAAATAACTATAAATTACAAAATTATCAATTTAATTGTTATAATAAAAATTATAAGTGTTAAAATATTGGGTATATATGCATAATTCCGTAGAGTAATTCCAACAGATGTCGTTCGCAGTTGTTTCTCCGCTCGCACATGTTTCAACCATATGAAGTGTCGTGTATTAAGTGAAAGCTGAAACTTGTGCCAACATTTAAAAAAGTATCCATTGAGATCTGTGATGTATAGGAAGTTTAATTATATTTCGAACATGGCAGGAAAAAAAAACCTGTATTTTCCATGCACGGAGAGAATTAAAAAGTAATTTTTGTCGTGAATTTCACGGTAAAAATTACCGTGATATATTTCAATGTGGTGACAAGTGAGAAAAGCATAATAATTCGTATGCGACAAGTTTTTTTTTTTAACTCACGTTACAGAAAATTTCAAATACGTAGCTAAAATTTTACTATACAAGAAGGGTAGCGCGCACGATAATTTTTACCGAGAGCACAATACATTTTCCTATAACACTCATTAAATTTTATAATAAATCTTAAAATAACTGTTATAAGGACGATACTTTTTTATAGACATTTTTGAAAGGCATAAAATAATAAAATGCACAGTAAAATTTCGCTGATATTATATATTTTTTAAATTTAAATGTTGCGTATTTCGTTACACATCAAAATTTACTAGAAAATCTGGTAAAATTTTCTATCTGAAGAAGAAATTTTATTTTATTTTCGTGAAAATCTGTGTTTTACTCAGTAATAATAAGCGAAGTTTCAGGGTTGTCATCTGGTTACCGTTACTGCACGGTAATTTTTAACATTTAATTCTCTCCGTGTGTCATTCCTTTCTCGTATTCGTGCGGTATATCGTATTTTATCTTTATTTATTTAACTTGAATCTAATCTTTATTCATTTAATTTGTATATATTTAATATTTAAAAAGAATAGCTTGAACAAATTTTAAAAAATATTTGAAACAAATAGGGTCGTAGTCGACCGTGAGACAAGGCGAAACCTATTTAATTTAAATAGATCGTATTTAAATTAAAAGTTTTTTTTGCAGTGTGACTTTTTCGTCCAAAGATCTCAGGACTTCTATAAAAAAGTGATAATGAAGCTCGTGGAGGAATGGTTGAGAGTCATTGAACAGAATGGAACATAGCTCATTAAAATCGCTTTTTTAGTAAATATTTTGCGTTTGAAATTTACTTAATTTTCGTTATGGAATTATGCATAGACCCAATACAACATCCAATATACCCAAACAAACACCTCATTTAATTAACCACAATACAATTAATGAATTAATCATTACAAAAATGTTAAAGTATAGCACGCGATAACAAAGAAATGTACGCTTATCTAATAAAATAGTGTCTCGTTTTTTTCTTCTATTTTTTAGCACTATCGGGAAAGTGTAATTAGCCGTATATATGTTCACGAATTGACGGATTCACCATACGTTTAACCGATGCATATACGGATACAATAACGGAACCAATGAACGTAATGCCTTTATAAGGCTGCCGCAAACTAACAGCACGTAAATTAATTGCAAAACGGTGTCCGGTGTCTGGCGTTCGTAAAAGCGCTGCGGATTAATTTATTCGAGTGTGCGCTCGTGCATGCTGTGTGAGTGTACACGCTTGTGCGCGCGCGCGCGCGCGTGTGTGTGTGTGTGTGTGTGTGTGTGTGTGTGTGTGCCATTATCATCGAGGCTTACCACGCGAAGAAACAAGAACCGAGAGATCGCGTGCGATGCGAATGCCTTATCGTCCTTTTAAGCTATTTATCCATATATTGACAGATATGGGAAATTTTTAGCTGAGCGAAAAAAATCATGGTTCTTTACCGTTGGAAGTACAATTTTTTAAATTGTTTTTCATTTTAATTGACTATATCTGGTTTTAAATAAATTCTTCAATTAAAATTTATAGAATTCATAGAATGTTTTTAATTTTTCTTTTTTTCATATTTCATATTTCAATGAACATTTTAAGGAGGTTGAGGATACAAAAAAAAAAACAAATTTCAGCTAATAAATATGTGGAATGTATACAGGGTGAGGCACACAAAGTGTTACAGAGCAATAGCACTCAAACTATTGATCATATCCAAAAATGTTTTAGACAAAAGTTTCAGTGTTCGAGAAGGCCGTCATACCGGACCACCCTATTTTTTTATCGGTGGAGGCGCTGAAGCTACGTCAAGGTCAACTCCACTCTTTTTAAATGGAACCGTGTATTTTTTTTTTCGATGACATTATTACCGATTTTAAGACGAATTCAGCGACCTACAACACAAGGTCATTCTAGTCACGCAAAGTATGAAAATAGTTGAAAAATAGAAAAATATCGGAATAATCAATTTCAAAGGATCTTTGGTTTGGGTCTACCTACAGAAGATGCTCGAAGTGAGCTGAGAGAGAGAGAGAGCGAGAGAGTAATGCATACATTGTCCACGATCGTCGACTTACCTGCTGTGCTTGATTTTCTCCGGTTGCGGTCGTGGCGACGGACTCGGCGAAGGTGGTTGAAATTGCCAGGAGACGAGGCTGCTGTGCGAAATTCCACTGTCCGATAAGCAGTGCAGATCTCTCTCCTGCTCGGCTGCGATCTCACGCTCGAGTTGCACGATACCAGGTGGCTCGAGCGAGTACTTGGATGCGAGTCTCGCGACCTCGAGGAGACATAGGACCACGTTGCGCGGCTGACCGTGCAGTACTGCAAAATACATCCGATAACTATATCTGATGAACCGAATCCTCATTTTCATTTTTATTTATTACGTTTTATTATTTTTTTAAATGATTTTTATTGTTTTTTTTTTAAATTATTTGTATTATTTTTTAAAATTATTTTCCATAATCTTTCGGAATATAATTTTAAAGGTACTAAGGTACATTTTTAACAAAAAAAAAATCGATTTTTCGAAAATCCTAGAGTGACCTAAGGCCTCAAGGGGTGAAAGAAAGAAAAAAAGAAACTCGGTATAAATATTCTTCAAAACAAATAATAAAATGTATATTTTAGGATTTTTTAAAAAACAACCCCTAACGCGGGGTGCAACTTCTAATGAGGTTTCTATGAGCCAAGTTCTACGCGGGCGGAAGCTAGTATATATATATACGCACACACATTAGATATGAAAATATATCAAAGTCGAGGATGGAAGCGCCGTCGAGATGAGGGGGCGTATACAGTAACGATCCGCACACTCTCATCGGCTATTGTCGCGGTCCTGTGCGCGAATTTGCCCCGGCCGACGCTCCGCGGTGCTTTCATCTTTTGCCCGAGCCGACGTATAGATATGCGCCGAACAGGGACGCAATTGTGATAGCGGTGACGAGGACGAACCGAGTAAACTTTCCCGAAAAATGAAGGGCGACGGATAACGAAAGAGGAGAGATGAGAGGAAAAAAAGAGAAAGACCCGCACGTTGCAACAACAGCGTATGGCGAATAACAGTTATAGATATTTGTTCCGACATCTGAAGAGGGTAAATTTTATGGTATGAGGATACTTCAAACTCCAGGTAAGATGGTGAATACAGTCCCATTCGAAGCCGGGAACTATTATATATTTACGCCAAAAATTGATCAACGGGTCGATTCTACCCAGGATGACCACGAAGGATTAAGGCCGGATCCTGAATTGGAAGGTCCAAAAAATCGATTTTTTTTTAATTGTTTAAATCTATTCCTGATGTATCTAAGAATGTCTAGACAAAGTTTTATAGCCCAATTCGAAATATTTCCAAAGATACAGCACTGAACGTAGTGGAGTGTCGAGCAGGTATACGGGCGCTCGGGCAGTTAGGGCGCCCGTTTTCTCGAGTTTTCGTTTTTACGATTTTTCTAATTTGGCGTATCTGATTACAAAAAAACTAGAAGTCCAATCGAAGCAAACCAAAGCTTGTTCGCTTCAGTATCGTTTTCTTTTCTATTTGAACTAAAAACATTGTCGAAAAAAAAATTCTTAACAATTTTTTTAGCAAGTTGAAATAATTTTTTTTTTCACAAAAAGCACATTTTCTACTTCAAACCCGAAAAAACATTCAAATTTCAAAATTTTTTTCGTTTTTTTTAGTTCATATAGAAGAAAAATATGTCACAATTAAAATGGTTTTTGGTTTTTTTGTTTCAGATGAAAATTACGAGCTCCATTCGTCACGCCGCATGGAAACAGCAGTGGCACGAATGTGCATAAAAATCGGTTGCCTGTTGATATTTTTCTTTTAAAAAAATTGTTTTCTTATGTTCAGACATGTAATAAAATAATCTGAAAATTTCGCTAAACTTGCTTTTTTTTTTACCCGAAAAAAATTCCTCAAAATATCGATTTTTCGAACCGGCTAATTCAGGATCCCGCCTTAAATTAGCTATTTGTAAGGCTCAACATGTACGAAATGATCTAGACTACTAAATCCACGATTCATCCATTTTGGACTAACTTTTTGCTCGACGGTCCGTCCAATAATACCTCAAGAGGGGAAATACATGTACGGCATAAAAAATAACGTCGCCATATTGTAATATATGTTAATTTAAAAAAAATTCATTTACATAGTTTAATCGTGTAAAAAATTGTACCTAAATTTCACAAATTTAAAAGCTTTCGTTTCTTAAAAAAAAAAAATTAATAAAATGGGCTATTTTTTCCCTCGTCTACATGTATTTCCGCCTTAATTTTCACGGTAAAAGATCATTTTTCGGCAAGGTTGCGTTTGCTCTTAGATATGGCGCGAACGAAAGTATAATTCGATGGTAAGCATTACGACTGTGTGCGTGTCCAGTGGAAATGATAGTATTCAACGATTCTTCGAACCATAGCTTTTTCATTGTTGTGTCTATAAAACGATTTGCGTGGGTGGAACGCGAGGAAAATGTGTAATAGCCCGGAATAAAAGCGGAATTATACCTAATGTACGCATTAGAGTTGCTCGCGGCCAGAAGAAATTACGACGAATGACATTTGAACCCGATCGCATGCAGTCGGCGAGAAACAAAAGGTCTCGCTTGTGTGCTTGTTCTTAGTTAGTCGCCAGTACAGACTCCGTAGCTCCATTTCCATTCGCTTGTTGCTCAATCTGAGCCTCACTCTGTTCTCGAGTACTTTGTCGTAGCGAAATATGTACTCTTGTGGAATGCGAGCATATTTTTTACTTCATCATTTATATATATATATATATATATATATATATATATATATATATATATCGTTAGAAAAGATCTGTTAGATTTGGGAATTTTCGATCCGAACGAAAAGTTATAGATCACGGTCAAAAAAGGGCGCGAGGAATGTTCGAGGTACTGGTCGAAAGATATTTTTTTATAATGAATGTAGAAGTTGACAGTTTTCATACATTTACACATTTTTAAGACTTTGGAAGCTCATGAGTCATTTTCTTGAAACCAATTGTATCGAATAATTATTTATTTATAATAAACATACATTGCAGGATACAACGAAAGTTATTTCGTGCTATTACAACGACAAACAAAAAGTTATGACGATTTAAAGGCGAAATTGTGGGTAAATAAAAAAAAAGAAAAAATCATGTCTCGATTACTGTGATACTTAGGTCATAGAGTCTAAGGGTGAAAAAACTAGTAAATGAGTCCCCCAATCCCTCAAACACCCTGTATATATATATATATATATATATATATATATATATATATATATTAGGTGTAGTCAAAAGAAATCCATTATTTTTGCAATAGATGGCTTTAGTAATCTGTATCTCGCGTTGTATAAGTGCAATCGGATTACGCTTGATGGCGTTAGAAAGATAATATTTCGTACTAAAATAAACATCTCAGACAGTTTTGTGATTGCTTGACTCAATATTTTTTGAGCGCGTGTCAAAGATGGCCACCAGCAAAGTGAAAATACACCATATTTTACAGTTTTTCTTCGATAAAGGGGAAAACGCAAGTCAGGCAGCTGAAAATGTGAATAGTGTTTATGGTCCTGATACTGTAACAGCCAATCACGCGCAATTTTGGTTTTGTCGATTCCATTCCGCTAATTTTGATGTGAAAGATGCACCACACTCTGGAAGGCCAATTGTCGAAAATGTCGATAAAATAATGGAAATCGTCGAGTCTGACCCTCATGTAAGCACTGTTTCGATTACCCAGGAGCTAAACATTGCACAAAAAACCGTTTAGAACCACTTGAATAAGGCTGGATACAAAAAGAAGCTCGATGGGTGCCACACGAGTTAACGCAAAAAAACCTCATGGACCGAATTTCCATCTGCGAATCGCTGCTGAATCGCAACAAAATCGACCCATTTCTGAAGCGGATGGTGACCGGTGATGAAAAGTGGGTAACTTACGACAACGTCAAGCGAAAACGGTCGTGGTCGAATCGCGGTGAGCCGGCGCAAACGGTGGCCAAGGCAGGATTGGCGGTCAGGAAGATTTTACTGTGTGTTTGGTGGGATTGGCAGGGAATCATCTACTATGAGCTGCTCCCCTACGGCCAAACTCTTAATTCGGACCTGTACTGTCAACAATTGGACCGTCTGAAGGAAGCAATCGCCCAAAAGTGGCCAGCTTTGGCCAATAGGAGAGGAATTGTATTCCATCAGGACAACGCCAGGCCACACACATCGATAGTGACTCGCCAGAAGCTCCGGGAGCTTGGTTGGGAGGTTCTTATGCATCCACCTTATAGTCCGGATCTGGCACCAAGTGATTACCCCCTGTTCCTGTCTATGGCGAAAGATTTTGCTGGTGAAAAATTCGCCTCAAGAGAAGCTTGTGAAAATCGACTGTCCCAGTTTTTTGCCAATAGTGACGAGGGTTTCTATGAGAAAGGCATAATGAAATTACCTTCAAAGTGGCAACAAGTTATCGATCAAAACGGTGCATATTAGACCTAAATCGGATCATTCTAACTATGCTAAATAAAGCCTTCAATTTCATGCAAAAATAATGGATTTCTTTTTACTACACCTTATATATATACGCCGAATTCTAAATTAATAAAATTATATATACTTTTATTTTTAATCGAACCAAAAAATTCATTAGTTTCTTACCAAGATCGTCGCTCTCGAACAAAAGATTCTCGTGAACGCCGAGGCGTCGACAAAATTGTATAAAATTCTCCATGTTGTCCCTCGAGAAGAAGCTTCGTCTCGCCGCATTTTCCCAACATCTTCCGCGTATAACGGGAGTTGGCTGCAACGAAAGAAAGGCCATTTTCCAAAACATAGAAACATTTTAAAAAATCGTGATAGTACGATAAAAAATTCAGATCTTCATTCTACAATAGAGCACGATCGAAAGAAAAATCGAGCAAGTGTAACAAGCGAGGAAAAAAAGCTGAAAAAATAACGCACGAGACGTCTGGCAGGGGCTTTGCCTGTTGATGAAAAAGCGATTAAAAGCTCCAATTGTACGTATAATAAGATCAAGGGATAATTATCGTCGGAATTGGCGGCTCGCGAGATTCGACGTATCTTTTATTTTTTAAAAACTTTTTCGCGTTTTTTTTATGCACTGAAAAAAATCCATTTCCACAAGTGGACGAGGCGGACCGTTGTAACGAGCTCTGCGGCTGGCCAGAGCTAATTAGAGAGAATTTTCGAGAGCTCGACGAAAAGGGGTTGGAAAAAAAACTTACTCCCTTAACGCGGCCGGCATCCACTGCGGTTCTCGCTTTTTCCTGAATCACTCGAGCCAATTTGCACACCACGGCTCCGTTGTCTAGAGCGTCGAAAAAATTGTCCCCCGTCACGTGATCCGTGTCTGCAATCAGAGGAAAATGTTCGATGTGAAAAAACACGTTTTTTTGTTCGTATTTATTTGAGTGTATAGGTGTACAGATGTAGCATAGGATATTGTTTAATTGGAAACCGCATTAAGGCCTTAGCCCACTCTAGAGGCCAAAAAAGGCCATATTTTGTGATTTTTTTTCAGCGAAACCATAAAATAAATCGGAATTACAAAATAGGGGTTTTATTATACACGTAATTGACTATAAAAAATTATTTTTTCACAGCGATACATGTCAAAATGACGACTGTGCAGCATTTTTCCGATGACGCCTTTATTTCTGGAAGGTCAACGGCCGGACCAACAGCTCCTATAATTTTTGAGTTATGATGAGACACTAAAGTTTTTTCGATTATATATAAAAATAGCTATAGAAGTACGTAGGATTTTTTTGATATATTGTTTTTTGTTAAAATGGCGCATTTCTAAAACAAAAAGTATAAAATGCCATGGGAAAATCGTCAGAAAATTGTTTATAAAAAAGGAACTATGCAATATAATTTTAAAAATCCTACGTAGTGCCTCAGAAAATGTAATTCTAAAAATACAGTTAAAATTTCAAGTGAATCGGTTGAAATTTGTTTGAGTTATGAGTCCGGCCGACTTGAAAAATGTAGTTTTCAGAAAAACGCGTTTAAAGTTAGTAGAAAGTCACGACATGAATCAAGAGGGGTTGCGCTAGAATTCAAAAATAGAGTACTTAGAGATTTTTCACACCCATAATCTTTTGGAATATAATTTTATAAGTACTAAGGTACATTTTTAACAAAAATAAATCGATTTTCGGAAAACCCTAAAGTGGCCTAAGGCCTTAATAGCATATGATATTCTTCAACATTCATTTGGTCCTCGTTAAAAAAAAAATTGAAAAATCTAAAGAATTGTCGTTGCGTTTCAATGCTGTCGACCTTCACTGCCATCTGCGCCATTCATTGACATACAATTCGATCTTCGTTCGCGAAACTCACAATTTTCCGACTATATATACGAATACGATTCTCTTTCAAACCGCAAACTAGATTTGAATGTTAATCGATCTGTCAGAGAAGATGATAGGAGGAGAAGCAAGGGGGAGGAGGAAAACAGAGGGGTAAAAAAATATATATCAGTAAATAAATGAATGAACATATATATATATATATATACATAAAAATTTTAATCGTCCAAGCACGAAAGCCTCGAGAAATGTATCCAGTCTGTGGTAACGCAAAACCCATCGTAGTGTCGTACAGATGCAGATGAACTCGAGAATGACGAGAAAATCAATTGAATTCCATCGGAAAGCCTTTGAACCGCGACCGCCGCGAAGCCTGAATACCTACAATTCCATTGCAATGTAAATATTGACTGCTCTCCCTGACGTCACACGAAACTGTGACAGCAATGGATTGCACTATTCTCACCTCTATACTTCCCTTCTCTCCGTGCACTGCCAAAAAAAAAAAAATTAATTTACATAGGATCTATTTAACCTTTCGCGATCACACTTCCAAATTCAATCGCAGTGGTCACACTCAGGTCGATTCTACCGAGTCAGTTTTCAAAAAAGTATTGTGACCAAACTATCCGTCCGAAGTGGTTAAAAAAATTACGGAACATGCTTTGCACTTTCTAGATGATGCCCGATAAAATTTATTCATAAGAAATAAAATGGCGACATGCTAAAAAAAATCATAAAGAGGTGAAAACGCAAATAAGACACTTTTTTGCTAAAAAAATATTAGTTCCGTGAATTTTCAACATTTTTACCTAAAATTTAGAGTAGATACTCCCTAGATATGCTACTTTTGGAAAAAAAATAGTAGCACAGTGAGCGTTCCAAAAAAGGTATTTATTCCGACATGTGAAGAGGGGAAATTTTATGGTTAGAGGATATTTCAAACTCCAGGTAAGACGATGAATACAGTCGCATTCGAAGCCGGGAACTGTTATAGATTTACGCCGAGAATTGATTGACGGGTCGATTCTACCCAGAGTGACCACGAAGGGTTAAATCAACTAGGTTTTTTCCTTGTCTCACAGTCTACTACGACCCTATTTATTTCAAATATTTCTTGAAATTTATTCAAGCTATTTTTTTTTAATATTAAATATATTGAAATTAAATAAATAAAGGTTAGATTCAAATTAAATAAATAAAGATAAAGCACGATATATCGCATAATCACGAGAAAGGAATCCGTCTGTCTCTTTTGTCTTATACTACCAGATGAAACCAAATCACAGATTTATTAGGAGTAAATAAAATATTTAGTTATCAGAAGATATTAAGTAGATCTTGATTTGAATAAATAATTATCTTTAAAATCAATAATAATGGAATGCAATAGGAAAAATTTGATTTCACAAAAAATCTAATTAATTCAAATTTAAAAAAATCAAATAGACG
Organism: Ophion ventricosus; assembly: GCA_963932345.1. Classification (NCBI taxonomy): domain Eukaryota; kingdom Metazoa; phylum Arthropoda; class Insecta; order Hymenoptera; family Ichneumonidae; genus Ophion; species Ophion ventricosus. The sequence goes on from OZ010720.1 coordinate 22,026,411, forward strand.
CATCTAATTAATATCAAAAGAACTTTTCCGTCGGTGTATTTTTGAAAGAATTATTCTTCGTAATTTGCCACTGTGCGTGGATTTCTCAATAATCAAAGATTCAATCTTCAAGTGGTCTTCGAGCTCATTGTTTTAAAACAAGTTTTCGTAAGTATCGGTTCTTTGGACGACAACAGGAAATACAATGTACACGTGTATGATAATGTATGTACACGAAATTGAAAACAAAAAAAAAAACTAACGATATTGTTGCAACGAAAATAATGATTTGCGAATGCTCAAGCGGTCCTTACGAAGTTGAAATACAATAAAAAGTAGAAGGAATTGTTGTACAGTTTCAAGTGCCGTAAATGTATTCGCCATATGTCTGACAGGAGTTCCGGAATAAGCATCTCTCCACGCTGATCCTTAGGAAAAAATATCGAATAAACAGCTGCGTCGTTATATCCATGTGGAACTCGAACACCTGGCTTTCCTTTTTTCTCCCTACCTTATATATATATATATATGAGGAAAGAATTTTGTTAAACGAATTGTTGATTTCAAAGACAAAACGGTTCGCACAACGATTTTTGTATAATATTTAAATTTATCTAGAAATGATCTCTAAGCCTAACGTTTCAAAAGGATTTGCATAACGCTGAGTACGGAATAGTTTGGCTACTATGAAGACGATCCTCGAAGTCAAATACCTTCGAAATCATTTTTCATCATATATATTATATATATATCAGGGTGATCAAAAAATGGACTATTTTATTTTTCTTGAAATTTCGTTATTCAGTAGTTGCAGTAAGTTAAAATAAGACGCCTCTCAAAATATGAGCCCTTAATACTAATATTTAGAGGTTGAATATTGAAACATCTTTGCGTGCTACTTTTGTATTTTTTGGTTGCAATTTCTTATTTATTTTTGACATTTTCAAAGCATTACAAGTACGAAACACAGTTTACTTTGTTCAAAAAGAACTATTAATTTCGTACGCCGGTTTACTAAGGTTATTGTTCAAAATAAAAGAAATTTCGCATCTCATCAATAAATGGCAGTAACAGTAGGTTTGTTAAAAAAGTGCAGGTCGTATAAGAGTACGCAGTGCTTAGGTGTGTAGGAGTACGCGCGTACTCTTATACGATTGTTGTTAAAGATGATGTTTTTTTTTTACTTTCAGCATGTCCCGAAGGAAACGGACTGCCGAGCGAAGACTATGGTCAATTACGGATCTTGAAAATGCAAGGAACCGAGTTAAGGGGCCAGTCCACTTTGAAAATTTCAAAAAATCGATTTTTTTTTTACTGTTTTCGAAATTACATACATTCAGAAATATTGCGTCAAAATTTTATGAAAATCCGAGCTCTCTAAGTATTTTTTTTTTTTACCCGAACGTCAAGACCTCATTTCGTCTACCTGAGCGTATAGCGCGCTCGGCCGACCCATCGGCCAAAAGAAACCAGAACCAAACGAAAGCAAGCAAGAGTTGAAGAAATCGACGATGATGAGCAATCAGAAGGGATTTTGTACGGTGCAGGAATTGCCGATTGAGTTTAGGTAAGAGTTTTTCATAGTATAACACTTCAAACGCGTTTTTCTCGAAACAACGTTTTTAAAATCTAGCTCCATCGTATCTCTAAAACTAATAAACCGATTCTCTTGAAATTTGAACCACATATTGTAAACACGATTCGCAACAAGATGACCCTCGATGGTTTTAAAATTTTGATTTTTACTCTTTTTTTTGTTGCGAAAAACTGCGAAAAAAACGCGTTTTTTTTACTTTTTTCGTTTTTCATCTGCCATTTTTTTATTTTTTGATAAAACTTTATATCCGAGGGTCATTTTGCAGCTGGTGTCATACTGAATCTAATGGACTTTGATTTTTTTGTTTCAGACAAGCCGTTGCCGAGTTGTGATGGAGCTACCTAGCCCACCTATTTTTGAGGCGTTACGTTAAACTAGAGTTTTTGTACTTAAAAATGAATAAAAATTTTATTTATCAAGCCCAACAACTTTTATATTCATATCGTTTATAAAATCCTCAAAAAAAATCGCGAAAATAGCCTTTTTTTCGTGGCTCCAAAGTGGACCGGCCCCTTAATGATGGTGAATCTATAAGGGCGGTAGCACGTTCATTGGAAGCGACTGAAGCCACTCTTCGTAAGAGGCTAAAGAGATACACGCCAGCTATATTTCCGGGGCGATACGAACTCTCGAACTTCACGATCCTCACGAACTTTGAGAACTTCACGAATTTTGGGAACTTCGAGAAACTTTGCGAACTTCACGGACTTCACGACTCTCTCTCTCTCTCTCTCTCCAGTTCTCCAGCTCTCCAGGTCCCCAACACTCATACAAATGTGGGCAACTTTATTTACGATTTATGTGTCGATTGAAGCTTGCGTACTCTTCTCGACCCTCGTGTCTAAGAGTTCGCAAATCCCTTTTTGTAGTTTTTAGTTTTTTGTAAAAAAAAAATTAACATTCCTAATTGTCGCTCATAATTTAATCAGAATGCTAGATATTCTTTCAATAGAAAAAAGAACTGATTCGTAAAATGATCTGTTTTTTTTTCATGGCTTTGAAGCTTAGATGCGTACTCCTATACCACCTTACCCTACCATCGAAATAATTTTTTCCCCATATATATATTAAGGTATATATAAGATATATATTATCATTAGGGTGATAAAAAAATGAACTATTTTTTTTCTTCAAATGTCCTTATTCAGTAGTTGCAGTAAGTTGAATTAAGACGCCTCTCGAAATATGAGAAAAAATCTTGTCGATTTTTTTTAATCACCCTAATATATATACACATACATGAGGAAATATGAAAAATCACGAAAACGATCTATCCGAGACTTTAATAAATACATTGTAATCGATCCCGATCGAGTCGACCCGAGACGATTCTTGTCCCACGATCGATTCTACTCCAAAACGGGATCTCTCGCGGTCTCGCACCGTGACAGAGCAGAGTAAAAAAAGAAACAGAGAAAAGAAAATGATTCAAAAAATAAATAAATCTCCAAGGGTCGAGCACGATCGGTGCGGAGAGACTGTCTCTTGTCTCCGCTGCACACGGGAGTTGCATCGGTGCAATAAGAATGGGTTATCCGTGCACTGTATACACGAGGCTTTCCACGTCACGTCGTACTGAATTTCATTCCCAGGCATGGGTGAGAAAATAATTGTACTTGGCGGGACGAAGCGTTGCGACAGTGTGAACGAGACGTAATCGTGAAAAATGAATTCCGCATAAAAAATCTGAATTACAATTACGCCATTTGTAAAGAAAAAAAAAAGCTTTCGGATATTACCAAAAAAAAACACAATAAGCCGGCTAGTTTTTTTAAATTTCAGTTTCTGCGTCGCGAAATAGACAGGCTGATACAAAGTCTGGGGACGATGGGAAGCGGGAACTAGGTTGGGCAACTTTATGGAGCAAAATAGGCGAGAGAGCACGAGAGAATGATAGAGTGTTGCAGATACGGATGGTAATGAGAGACCGCGGCGTGAGGGCTACGTTCGTACTCTCGTGACTCTCTCGACTCTCGTTCTCTGTACATGAAAATCTCAGTCAGCTTCATATATATGTATATATATACATGTGTACGAGGAAAGGTGAATTTAAAGACATTGGACTACGAGGACCACACTGACAGAAAAATTCTTCTGATATTAACTAGATTCGTCTGTTTTTTTTTTTTTTAATTAACTCGATTTTTCATCAAATTTAATTTTTCCTATTTCATTCCATTATTAAGATTATTTCTTTAAAAATATATGTATTTATTCAAATCAAGATCTATTTAATATCGTCTAAGAATTGAATATTTTATTTATTCCTAATAAATCTGTGATTTGGGTTCATCTGGTAGTATAAGACAAAAGAGACAGACGGAAAAATGGTACAGGATTCACTCTCTCAAAAATCTCATGGCTTTGTTTTCGTTAGAAGACTGTTGTAACATTTTACAGTTGAGGAGAAGTCTTTCTATCCATAAATAGTTGCGCCTGTTAACCCTAGAACGGTAACCTGGGGTGAAAAACGACCCCAGGCGAGCATAAACCTCGCGCCCTTTCTCCCTTCCTCACGTTTACGACTGACTTCTTTTAAATTCCCAGAATTCGATTCCCGGAATATATAGACTTTTTCGAAAATCGAGTAAAACTAACCATCATGTCTCAAAACTGTATATTTTCACTTTGTAATGCCGTTGGATTTATTCAATTTCGTTAAAAATCAACGGAGATATTGCAAATTCAATCAAAAAAGTCATTTTACGAATTTTTCATGTTTTTCACCCTTTTACCTCATTTTTTACTAACTTTCCCTACTTCAAGTGTAGTAGCGAATGAGCCTAAGTTGAACCCTTTTCGTAAAATTTTACCGGAGATATGAATTTTTCAAAATTGGGGTGGTTTATCATCCCAGCTTACCATAATAGGTCAAAACAAATAAGGTTACCATTCTACGGTTAATAAAAGGCACGATGATACCTTTTTTTCCAAATAACAGCCTTGTTAGTGGGAAAAAAAGAAAAATAATTTAACTTTTTTTCACCGTTTTATCTTTATTTATTTAATTTGAATCTAATCTTTATTTAGTTAATTTCAATATAGTTAATATTTAAAAAGAATAGCTTGAACAAATTAAAAAAAATTGAAACAAATAGGATCGTAATAGGTTGTGAGACAAGGAAAAAAACTATTTGATTTAAATTGATCCCATTTAAATTAAATATGTTTTTTTTTTGGCAGTGCATCCTCGTAGCAGCCAATTATACTAATATCCTCAACATTTGAAATTACTTTTAGATAAATACAAGCACCGTGTATTAAGGCCTTTTATACCTTTGGATGATCGGAAAACAAGTTTTTTTTTCGGGGATTTTTTTTCATCCTAATAAAACAATAGAAATGAGATTTGAAGAATTTATTCTAAATATCTGTAGGTACTCGAATAAAATTTTTATTTCCAAAAAAATACAGAATCATGGTCCAGTGGCCGGTAGAAAAAGAACGCCTTTTTTTTTGGGCCATCCACGGGCGGAGTTGGAGACGCACAATGAGCAAGTAGAACAAAAAATAAAAAATTCTTCCCAATCTACATGAGTTTTGCTAGCGAATTACACACGATTATTACAAAATATTGATTTTTGCAAATTTGGTAGAATTTTGAAGAAAAAAAAAAACGTTGCATTTTCGACTAAAAAAACAGCCTTAACTTGTTTATAAAAACCGTAATTGCTGATCGATCGTAAAAATCGTGGGTACTCCGCTAGCAAATTTCTATAAGATGCTGCACTTGAAATTTGAAGTAAATCGGTTAAAAAGTGTCGGAGCTCCGAGTTCGTCCGATTTTGAAAAAATGGTTTCGAGAAAAACGCGTTTGAAGTTTTTAAACCGTCGGCGGAATATTTCTAAAAAATTTTATTCCACCTAAAATAACGTTTCCATATAATTCTTGGGATTTTCTAAATCATTTGAGCCAAACAAAAAAAGGCTCTATTTTTTTTTCAAAGTTCCAAGGCCTTCAGAAAGGACCGAACGGGGGCTATCCTGTCCTAAAATCAATTAATCGTTGAGAATTAATCATTATGAGAATGAAAATGAGAAACGAAATGAGAATGAAAATAAATTGAAAAAAAAAAACAGACCTCAATGAGTTTTTACATTAAATTTCTCTAGTTCTATGTTACGTGAGCAATTATGAAAATTATCGGTATCGATTTTTATCATGATTGCAATTGAAATTGCATGCTATTGTTGTATTATTGTTCAATATATATTTATATATATATTCTTGAATATACATATATATTTCCCACGATCGAGGCTCGAAAGGAGATAGATTTGTATCAAGGAGCCGAGGCCAACCGCAGGAGGAAACGGGAGATTGCTTTGGGTCACGCCTTTCCTCATTAAAGAGTATCGATATGTACGAGTAAAGTTGTACGTGCCAAATGATTTTTTCCGTTGCTCATTGACCTTTTTTTTTTTCGTGAACATCAACGACACTTCGGTAATAACATTTATAACGAGGATGAAATTATCCCCAATGCATCGACGTTTGGCCCAATCGAAACCGGAAGTGTATGCATTCGTTGACTGAATCGGTCGAAAAAAAAAAACCAAAAAGAAAAAATCGGAAACGTGTCCAAACTATTCCTGTTTCCTCGAGAAATGTCGTAGCTTTTTTCGCGATCGTGGACACTTCGTTATTATTTACTGCTTGTTTTCTTTTTGCACCGTGGAAACAAGGTCCCTGAGAAAGTCCCCTTAAACGGTGCACCGACGCGAGACGCTTATTGGCTCTTTATAGATCGAGTCAGTCTCACGTGTCACTGGATCGGGGCAACGTGCATTTAATAGTGCACTCTGTATGCAGTGACACGATTGTCCACGTATATATAAACACGGTTCTCGTAGCCCGTAATAACCTTAAATATATGGCGATATCGGTAAGGCACACACGTACGATAAGTATATGTATATATAAACCACTGTCTGCCGATCGGAACGAATGTATTAGCAATCTTGCTCTATGTAGCCGATTATTTTATTTCATTTTATTGCGACGATTGTTTTTCAATTCCTCGCTATATAATAAAGTCATTGATACGAGTTGTACCGATCGAACTATATCTATACATAAAGGGTGTCCCAAAAATCACGCAAGAAGTAATTTTGATAGAAAACACAGGTTTTTAATAAAAAATTGTTAATTTTTTTTATCGATTCATAAAGTATACAGGGTTATGTATGGAATAGCATATACATTTGTTTCTCAACAATCACTCGTGGATTTTCTGAACGCCAAATGCGACAATTCTGTCGATTAACGAAGCCATCAAGATGAAAATGAGCCACTTCTCGTTGTTCCATAATCCATTAAATGAAGCCTCTTCGCTGTGCGTGTTCAGTAGGCTTCAGTTCTTGAGTCAATTGAACTTTGTAAGCATGAAGATGCAAATCTTTCGTGAGAATACGCTGTAGAGAGCTTCTCGAAATGTCCAATTCTTGACCACGGTGCCGAATTGATGTTCCTGGATACTCAGCAACACTCTCACGAACTGCTTCGATGTTTTGTGTTGAACGACTTGTTGACGGACGGTCAGAGTGTCTAAGATCACTAATTGATCAAGTCTTCCTGAATTTTTAAATTAATCACTTCACAGTTGATGAAGTTAAAGCACTATTACAACCATATTTTGTACGAAAATTGCGAAATGTAGCTGCCAAAGCTTCATTAGTTTAAAAATATTGCTCAACAATGAAATCGCGTCGTTCTTTCGTATAGCGCTCCATTTTTAATAACCCTGAACTGTCGGCTGTCACGCTGTCTTTTTTTTGTTGGCAACACTTTACCGCACAAATGGCGCAAAATTCAAATCTTGCGTGAATTTTGGTACACCCTTTATATATATATGGTCATACGCACATTTGTATGGATATATATTATCGAAGCAATCCTTCCTGGACTGTAGTGAGTGGCAATGATAATGTTAACGCCTGTACTTACTACTTATGTATAGAGAAAGGATACTTTGTACCCGTTATATCTACTTGATGTTCACTGCTTTGAGGACAGTCCTTAACATTTTTAAACGTGTGAGTGTGTGTGTTTGGTTTTGTTTGGGATATATATATATATACAGTACTGCACAAAAAAAGTACGCACTAGTCGAAATTTCTTACCGCACTAATATTTACATAGCGGACTCAAAAATAAAGGTAATCGAATTTCCCAAGTGGCGTTTCAAAGAGGACAAGTTTACCTTCATTTTGCTTTTTTAGAAAATTCTCTACGATTTTTTTTCGCTCCGGTGCGCACTTTTGAACGTGGCCATTTTTAGGCTATTTTTTGGCCGTCGAAAATTAACTGCAAAGTTTGTAGAAAATATTTTCCTCGGTTTTTTTCATGACAAACTTAAAAAGGATATCAAAACCTACATTTTTATTTTTTAGAAAGTCTCGTACGATTTTTTTTCGTCCCAGTATTGCATTTTTAGCTAAAAAAGACATGTTTCAGAAAAACAGGTGTCCTCGAAGAACTATAGGGTTTCAGAGGAAATGTCAAGAGGATAAAAAGTTGCATGGGTTCACACTGGAGTGGCTAGAATTTTTTCAATAATAAGTAAACCTTATTATTGGATTGAATAATAAGGTGTATTGAATAATAAAAACTTTAGTTTCCTGGATGTCCTTAAAAACCACTTGGATTACTTCTCTGCCCAAAGATCGCAGGGCTTCTATGAAAGGGGAATAATAAATAAAGAGAGATGCCAAAGAGTCATTGAACAAAATGGAACATATTTAGTTGATTAAAATCGCTTTTTTGGTAAATATTTTGCATTTAAAATTTACTCCATTTTCGCTATGGAATTATGCATAGAACTTATATAGATATATGAAATAATTCAGCCTAATCCTCTATGCATAGGAGTGCAATGAAACGGCCCCAGTCGCACGTAATAACTCCTCGTGCAGGATGTGCAAAGTTCCCTGAGAGCATTTCCTGAAGCAAACGTGGGCCCCTCGCCGTATAATGTCGCTATATATATCTACCTAAGATACATCTGCGGTTTCTGGATTTATTTTGTACTTAAGCTTCAGGGAAACGTCCGTGGCTACATCGTTTTCTCGAAACTGGATGAAACATTTTTTTATGTCGAATAGTGAAGCCCTATGCATCGGAAAAAAGAAATGATTGCGAAAAAGTGACAGAAAAGTGAAAAGTGCAGGAAATCCCTCTCTTTTCGGCTCTCTTTCTCTCTCTCTCTCTCTGACACTCGTCTGACCTTCTCTTCCGTCCACCCCTGCCTGCCCTTCTCTCACTCTCTCTCGCTCTCTCTCTCTTTCTCTCTCTCTCTCTCTCTCTCTCTCTCTCTCTCTCTCTCTCTCTCTCTCTCTCTCTCTCTCTCTCTCTCTCTCTCTCTCTCTCTCTCTCTCTTTCTCTCTCTCTCTCTCTATCTCTCTCTCTGGCTCTCTCTCTCCCTCGCTCTCTTTCTCTTCTTTCAGCTTTTTTATGTATAATCTACGCATGTACACTTCGAGAGGACCACACGTGTCTTTTGAATTACTATACAGGCACGTATCCATAGATATACACGTCCAGTTCACTGAAAAATTTATTATATGGGCACGCCATGACCCATATGCAAAACTCGATTTTAATTGGGTCACCGTAAAAGATTGAAAGTGTTTTTTTTCGCGTTTTTTGAAGCGCACACGCTCGCGAGACGAAATTGCAATGCTGTGCTCTCAATGTTCAGCATTCTTATCCAAAGCTCCAAAAATGTAATTTTTTTTTTTCAGTTATTCGTTACATTTTTGTGCACCATGTTATAAAATTTGTCGTGCGTCGGTCAAGTCAAGAATAGCGTAGAGACGAAGAAGTGTCAGGAGGATGTAAATGTAGTGGGCAAAATAAAAGAAATTTGGACAAGATTGAGATGTGGAAATGTAGGAAAAGAAGGAACTCAGCGCATATATGTACACGCAAGAACACCATGAAAAAAAAAGAAATAGTAGAAGATTTGGCAAAATGGATAGGAACCAAAGAGGGAGAGCAAATCGACAAAAAGATACAGTTGGCGCTAAAAAAGAAGCTCGTGACTCAACTATGCATGTATAAGCATTTCGAGCATTTCGAGAAATTAATTGGAAACATTTAAAACTAGCCCGTGCGGAATATTGAGTTCGGGCTTTGATCGGGCCGATGTTAATTTTCCCTAATTTTAATAAGGCTCTAGTCTGGAAGCCTCACTTTGGCCATCAGTGGCCGGTCACACTTTGCTACCGAGGGCCATTGAAATCAAAATAACCAGGGCCTTTAACAATTGCCTCAACGGTTCCTCGCAAAAATTGTTGCAACCGTATGCGTACGTGCATGTGTGTGCACTGTGAAAAAGAAGTGAGTTATTTAAATATATTTGAGGCTTAGAATTCTGTCGTTGTTTCAATGAACACGCTGCATGCGTGTTGGTTCAAGGCATCACAGCTCGTCTACTAAACGCATAGTTTAATTATTATATTTAATCGATCTCGAGAATTATTATGCCACAAATTCTTTTGTCAAGCAATTTATACTGATTTGCCCCTATAATAGCAAAGTCTAGTAGTATTGGGGAAATCGCTACTAGGGAATCTACAACTACACCCCTTAAAGGCCTTTACTTGGTTTCCGTACTTAGACCATAGTTTTAGTCAACCTACCTATCCTACTATTCCCTAATAGGGGCCCGGTCCGACTCATTTGAGAAAAACCCTACTATGGAATCAAGAAGTAATTCATTGAAGGCCCCGAATTGTATTAGGTATATCCTGCCAATTTTCCGCACGGAAGAAAACGAAAGTCAAAACGACAGTAGAGTCAAAATTTAGAAATAAGGAAGTTTCGTAAGGGGGAACTTATAAGCAGGGTGGCATTTTCTGTGTAAACGTCCTAAACGGGTATACCTAGAATAATAAATACAACTATTACTACTCTCGCTTCAATAGGCAAGCAAAATAGAATAACCGATGTAGAAATTTCGATAGGGTCCGATTCAGGAAGCTTTCAGGTTGCCAGACTGCACTGGTAGGGCACTTATAATGTAACCCGATATTGCCCTGCTAGAAAGTGTTACGTTCTGTCACATTTGGGCTTTATTTGGTTGCCTGATCAGGCGTTTATAATGCTGCCTAATCAGATCATTGTAATCTTGCCTGACCATTATATTACTGCCTTACTTACGATGGGAAAAAAATATAGAAATAACAATGAAAAAATAAAATAAAAGATACTATCGTAATCATGTAAATTAATTATTAATATTATTACTAACTAAACATCCATATTATTAATAATTCATTATTAATATTATTAATAATTCATTACCATATTAATATTATTAATAAAATTTAATTTATATTACTATCGTAATCATGAAAAATCCAAGCGGGCATTGCGTCTAACGTTCAGCCCTTGATTGAACAGCGTCCCGATCCTTTTTCCAAAGCGTTGGAAAATGTTCTCCCATGACGACCATATTTTATCTTCTCACAGACGTGCGTTTGAATTTTCCGCGTTACACTTCGATGCACCTGTGAGAACATTCCGAAAGATTCTTGCTCTCTCTCTCTCTCTCTCTCTCTCTCTCTCTCTCCTCTCACTTTCTCTCTCTCTCTCTCTCTCTCTCTCTCTCTCTCTCTCTCTCTCTCTCTCTCCCTCTCTCTCTCTCTCTCTCTCTCTCTCCCTCTCTCTCTCTCTCTCTCTCTCTCTCTCTCTCTCTCTCTCTCTCTCTCTCTCTCTCTCTCTCTCTCTCTCCCTCTCTCTCTCTCTCTCTCTTTTTCTCCAAGCAGGAAAAAAGTTCACGGAACCGCCCCCGCGTGGCGAGGCTGCGAAATTTTCATCGCGGAAGGAAGTGCACGTCGTTGCGACGGTAACGACGTGCACAGCTTTTAGGGTCCCTCGCGGAAGAAACGCTACGACGAGAGTCCCTTTTGATTCATGATACGGGCCCCGGAGAGGATTACGGGGCATTCGCGAGGAAGCAATCGCGGGGTGGGCCGGGCTTGACTTCCGGTGACTCACGTCGAAGACGCAGCAACGTGCAAAAATCAAGCTATTACACACACTCAGCGAGGACAGTTTGCGTTGGAACGCGTCAAGGAGTATATTCAACGACCGCACATAGCTACAGTTACGGCGTAGGATTATTGCCTCCGCGATATTTTGCATTCTCTCGAAGACTTACATACATACGTACAGTATTTTTTAACGACGTTACGCGTCGCGAATGATCGATGGTCTCTTTCCTTCTTCACGTCAATCACACTTTCTCCCCTTGCGATCACTCGTCGTGAATGTGTCTTCGAATATTGAAATCAGTTTAAGGGGTAACACCACTGTAAACGTCTAAAATTAAGCGATTTTTCGTGATTTTTTTTTTTGGTGGAAGGACAAGTAAGAGGATAGTAGTATTCAAGGATATTATTAGTCAGATCTTCAAGTGAACGAAAAAAAAAATTATATTAAAAAATTATACAAAATGGTGTCGCTGGAGCCATTTTCACAAGACATGTCGAATCTAAGACGCTCTGCAGCACTCATTGTTAGTTAAGATGCTGATAAAATTTTTTTACAATTATTTGACAACAATTAGGAGCCAGAACTCTTTTCGAATACATCAAACAATACAAATACTATAGTATCCTACCCAGAAAGAACCCAGAACTAACGCCTATCCATCAGCAGATCACACTTGCATAGTTAAGATGTTGATAACATTTTTTTACAATTATTTGACAACGGTTAGGAGCCAGAACTCTTTTCGAATACATCAAACAATAGAAATACCATAGTATCCTACCCAGAAAGTACCTAGAACTAACGCCTATCCATCAGCAGATCACACTTGCATAGTTAAGATGGTGATAAAATTTTTTTACAATTATTTGACAACAGTTAGGAGCCAGAACTCTTTTCGAATACATCAAACAATACAAATACCATAGTATCCTACCCAGAAAGCACCTAGAACTAACGCCTAGCCATCAACAGATCACACTTGCATAGTTAAGATGTTGATAAAATTTTTTTACAATTATTTGACAACGGTTAGTAGCCAGAACTCTTTTCGAATACATCAAACAATACAAATACCATAGTATCCTACCCAGAAAGCACCTAGAACTAACGCCTAGCCATCAGCAGATCACACTTGCTTATTTAAGATGTTGATAAAATTTTTTTACAAGTATTTGACAACGGTTAGGAGCCAGAACTCTTTTCGAATACATCAAACAATACAAATACCATAGTATCCTACCCAGAAAGTACCTAGAACTAACGCCTATCCATCAGCAGATCACACTTGCATAGTTAAGATGCTGATAAAAATTTTTTACAATTATTTGACAACAGTTAGGAGCCAGAACTCTTTTCGAATACATCAAACAATACAAATACCATAGTATCCTACCCAGAAAGCACCTAGAACTAACGCCTAGCCATCAGTAGATCACACTTGCATAGTTAAGATGTTGATAACATTTTTTTACAATTATTTGACAACGGTTAGGAGCCAGAACTCTTTTCGAATACATCAAACAATACAAATACCATAGTATCCTACCCAGAAAGTACCTAGAACTAACGCCTATCCATCAGCAGATCACGCTTGCATAGTTAAGATGCTGATAAAATTTTTTTACAATTATTTGACAACAGTTAGGAGCCAGAACTCTTTTCGAATACATCAAACAATACAAATACTATAGTATCCTACCCAGAAAGCACCTAGAACTAACGCCTATCCATCAGCAGATCACACTTGCATAGTTAAGATGTTGATAACATTTTTTTACAATTATTTGACAACGGTTAGGAGCCAGAACTCTTTTCGAATACATCAAACAATAGAAATACCATAGTATCCTACCCAGAAAGTATCTAGAACTAACGCCTATCCATCAGCAGATCACACTTGCATAGTTAAGATGCTGGTAAATTTTTTTTACAATTATTTGACAACAGTTAGGAGCCAGAACTCTTTTCGAATACATCAAACAATACAAATACCATAGTATCCTACCCAGAAAGTACGTAGAACTAACGCCTATCCATCAGCAGATCACACTTGCATAGTTAAGATGCTGATAACATTTTTTTAAATTATTTGACAACAGTTCGGAGCCAGAACTCTTTTCGAATACATCAAACAATACAAATACCATAGTATCCTACCCAGAAAGTACCTAGAACTTACGCCTATCCATCAGCAGATCACACTTGCATAGTTAAGATGCTGATAAAAATTTTTTACAATTATTTGACAACAGTTAGGAGCCAGAACTCTTTTCGAATACATCAAACAATACAAATACCATAGTATCCTACCCAGAAAGCACCTAGAACTAACGCCTAGCCATCAGCAGATCACACTTGCATAGTTAAGATGTTGATAACATTTTTTTACAATTATTTGACAACGGTTAGGAGCCAGAACTCTTTTCGAATACATCAAACAATACAAATACCATAGTATCCTACCCAGAAAGTACCTAGAACTAACGCCTATCCATCAGCAGATCACGCTTGCATAGTTAAGATGCTGATAAAATTTTTTTACAATTATTTGACAACAGTTAGGAGCCAGAACTCTTTTCGAATACATCAAACAATACAAATACTATAGTATCCTACCCAGAAGGCACCTAGAACTAACGCCTATCCATCAGCAGATCACACTTGCATAGTTAAGATGTTGATAACATTTTTTTACAATTATTTGACAACGGTTAGGAGCCAGAACTCTTTTCGAATACATCAAACAATAGAAATACCATAGTATCCTACCCAGAAAGTACCTAGAACTAATGCCTATCCATCAGCAGATCACACTTGCATATTTGAGATGCTGATAACATTTGTTTACAATTATTTGACAACAGTTAGGAGCCAGAACTCTTTTCGAATACATCAAACAATACAAATACCATAGTATCCTACCCAGAAAGTACCTAGAACTAACGCCTATCCATCAGCAGATCACACTTGCATAGTTAAAATGCTGGTAAATTTTTTTTACAATTATTTGACAACGGTTAGGAGCCAGAACTCTTTTCGAATACATCAAACAATACAAATACCATAGTATCCTACCCAGAAAGTACGTAGAACTAACGCCTATCCATCAGCAGATCACACTTGCATAGTTAAGATGCTGATAACATTTTTTTAAATTATTTGACAACAGTTAGGAGCCAGAACTCTTTTCGAATACATCAAACAATACAAATACCATAGTATCCTACCCAGAAAGCACCTAGAATTAACGCCTATCCATCAGCAGATCACACTTGCTTAGTTTAGATGCTGATAAAAATTGTTTATAATTATTTGACAACAGTTAGGAGCCAGAACTCTTTTCGAATACATCAAACAATACAAATACCGTAGTATCCTACCCAGAAAGTACCTAGAACTAACGCCTATCCATCAGCAGATCACACTTGCGTAGTGAAGATGCTGATAAAATTTTTTTACAATTATTTGACAACAGTTAGGAGCCAGAACTCTTTTCGAATACATCAAACAATACAAATACCATAGTATCCTACCCAGAAAGCACCTAGAATTAACGCCTATCCATCAGCAGATCACACTTGCTTAGTTTAGATGCTGATAAAAATTGTTTATAATTATTTGACAACAGTGAGGAGCCAGAACTCTTTTCGAATACATCAAACAATACAAATACCATAGTATCCTACCCAGAAAGCACCTAGAACTAACGCCTAGCCATCAACAGATCACACTTGCATAGTTAAGATGTTGATAAAATTTTTTTACAATTATTTGACAACGGTTAGGAGCCAGAACTCTTTTCGAATACATCAAACAATACAAATACCATAGTATCCTACCCAGAAAGCACCTAGAACTAACGCCTAGCCATCAGCAGATCACACTTGCTTATTTAAGATGTTGATAAAATTTTTTTACAAGTATTTGACAACGGTTAGGAGCCAGAACTCTTTTCGAATACATCAAACAATACAAATACCATAGTATCCTACCCAGAAAGTACCTAGAACTAACGCCTATCCATCAGCAGATCACACTTGCATAGTTAAGATGCTGATAAAAATTTTTTACAATTATTTGACAACAGTTAGGAGCCAGAACTCTTTTCGAATACATCAAACAATACAAATACCATAGTATCCTACCCAGAAAGCACCTAGAACTAACGCCTAGCCATCAGTAGATCACACTTGCATAGTTAAGATGTTGATAACATTTTTTTACAATTATTTGACAACGGTTAGGAGCCAGAACTCTTTTCGAATACATCAAACAATACAAATACCATAGTATCCTACCCAGAAAGTACCTAGAACTAACGCCTATCCATCAGCAGATCACGCTTGCATAGTTAAGATGCTGATAAAATTTTTTTACAATTATTTGACAACAGTTAGGAGCCAGAACTCTTTTCGAATACATCAAACAATACAAATACTATAGTATCCTACCCAGAAAGCACCTAGAACTAACGCCTATCCATCAGCAGATCACACTTGCATAGTTAAGATGTTGATAACATTTTTTTACAATTATTTGACAACGGTTAGGAGCCAGAACTCTTTTCGAATACATCAAACAATAGAAATACCATAGTATCCTACCCAGAAAGTATCTAGAACTAACGCCTATCCATCAGCAGATCACACTTGCATAGTTAAGATGCTGGTAAATTTTTTTTACAATTATTTGACAACAGTTAGGAGCCAGAACTCTTTTCGAATACATCAAACAATACAAATACCATAGTATCCTACCCAGAAAGTACGTAGAACTAACGCCTATCCATCAGCAGATCACACTTGCATAGTTAAGATGCTGATAACATTTTTTTAAATTATTTGACAACAGTTAGGAGCCAGAACTCTTTTCGAATACATCAAACAATACAAATACCATAGTATCCTACCCAGAAAGTACCTAGAACTTACGCCTATCCATCAGCAGATCACACTTGCATAGTTAAGATGCTGATAAAAATTTTTTACAATTATTTGACAACAGTTAGGAGCCAGAACTCTTTTCGAATACATCAAACAATACAAATACCATAGTATCCTACCCAGAAAGCACCTAGAACTAACGCCTAGCCATCAGCAGATCACACTTGCATAGTTAAGATGTTGATAACATTTTTTTACAATTATTTGACAACGGTTAGGAGCCAGAACTCTTTTCGAATACATCAAACAATACAAATACCATAGTATCCTACCCAGAAAGCACCTAGAATTAACGCCTATCCATCAGCAGATCACACTTGCTTATTGTCAGTGAAACTGACGGAAATTTGAATCTACAAAATTAAAAAAAAATCCTATTCATTTACATGAGTATAGCTAGTAAAATACGTAGGGGATTTTGAAAATATTAATTTTTGTGTAATTGGCAAGCATTTAAGGTAAAAATTCAATTTTCGACCGAAAAAAAGGACAATCATATGTTAATAAATAATGTTATAATTAACTCATGGAAAATCCCGTACGTAGTTCTCTTCGGAATGTTATTCTACACACGCGTTCAAAATTTGGAGTGAATAGAATGAAAATTGTTGGAGTTAGGCTGCGTGCCGTTTTGAAAAATTGTGTTCCGAGAAAAACGCGTTTAAAGTTTTGAGATGTACTAAGGCTACAAATAAATGGTAGAAAAAAATTTCATCAAGGCTTGTTGCCAGCCGAGCAGTGGCTGGCGCGTGTGCAGGCCTTTTTTTACAGGTACCAAACTTTTTCAAAAAAATTTCATCAAAAATCGAAATGTCTAATTAAAAATTGTATAATTCTTCCAGTTTTTACTTTCTTTTTAGGCTTACAGACAAACTACGAATGTTTTCAATAAAAATCTTTAATCGTATTGGTTTCAGATGAAACCAACGAGCACCAGAGTGTCCGCCATTTTCAAAGTCCCGAGTCGACCTGCTCCAAAGCTAGCGCGATATCTCAGCCATTTTTTATTTTTTTTTGTAACTTAAAAAATACGCTTTGGTAGATCAAAGTCCACCTTAATAAATACCAAAGTTTCAAAAATCTGAAATAATTATTTCCCTTCCAAAAAAATTCCATAAAATCATTGATTTTTAGCCTTGTAAATGTATCTCCCCCTTTAATGAATGGACCCATGAAACCATTTTTATGAGATTGTCGTTACTTCGAAATATACGACTTTTCGTCGAACGTGATTGAAAGATTTTCTTCTACCATTGTATGAGAAAAAATATTTCAAAGTTCATTGCAATTAATGTTAATGTCTCAAAACCTAACTAATTAACAAGCAACTGTTGGTTTATTACTGCATTGTACCAAATCATGTTGCATACGTCTGAATTTTTTATGCAATTCTTACTTTGCCCAACTTACCTCATACTCATGCTCAACTTACCCCACTATCGGGGTAGGTTGAGCAAATATGGCCTTAGTTGTTTGAGAGCGATTATCTGTGAAACAATAAAGATAACAGGAATTTCGTCTACAGACGTTTTTTTTCCTAGTTAAATTTCCTATTGACCGTAGTAGGTTTCATTTTTATACGACAGACTGTTGAGGAATTACAGGGCGATAATTCCAAACTCGCTCAACATGCCCCTCCCTATCCTATTGTTTTTTTTTCAGACGTACAGATACGTTCGATAAAAGTTCAACTTCGAAATATGTGGGTGTATATATTAAAATCTACTCAGAGATCGCTGATTAAACACTTTCTCGCTATCGGGCTGGCTAGCGTGGGCAAAGTTGCTCTTTGCGCCGCTAGATGGCGAGCGGCGCGAGCCTCTCGCGTATGACAAGCGCGCGAGTCCTGAGGTATAAGAGGCGTGCGACTCGATGACACTGATTGCGTATTGGCGCCATGACGCCCATACCCACGCAAGTTCTATCAACTTTTCATCCTTATAGAGCGTTGCTGCTTTATTTGTATACGCCACAATTTTGTTATGTCTCCTTTTGAAAGCACCGATGACCAAGCTCATCTGGATCGTAACATCGACGACCGGTTGCGATCGGCTCGCCCCATCCTTGAAACACAGCCTTCCTGCCACACCTTCACATCTTCAGAGACATCTGCCAAGCTCGATGAAGGCGATCGGGAACAGTCGGAGCGCGGCGAGTTTCTACGCTGCCCGATTCAATCTTCGAACTCTTCGGATTCATTGCCTTTGCCAGTAGAGGCTATAACGCTTCGTTTAAAGGACAAGAAAAATTGAAACCTTGTTTCACGTGAGTTCATACGTGTGACAGCCTGTTTGACACGCAATCCGAATTGGTATACATATTTTTTTTATTTCGTACGGATGAGATTCCCTCCCGAATCCCGGATACAGCGTGTACACGGGATCTCCGGAATCCCGTTCACCTTGATGAAAAATAAAATACCAAGACGTTAAAGTGCAGACCATTTATCGAGTATGGAAACACGTATACAGGATATTCCAATCCGGGAAAGCTTCACTCGTCGAAATTAATCAGAATTGAAGCTCACGTGAAGTCCAAGCGATCGAGAACAATGCGAATTTCTAATACGTGCCAACAGGAAATGAGGCTTTGGATAAAAAGTTGTTGCACGTAACATATACATTGGCGTCTTTTGAGGCTCATGCAAAATCTCTTGTGAGCTGTTTTGAGTTCGATCAAAGACAGACATATGGCCATTGGCGTAGCCAGGGGGGCCTGTATGCCCCCTCCGGAAACCCGGCGCATCCCCCAGAACAAAATCGATCCGAATTAAGGCCTTAGGCCACTCTAGGTTTCTCCAAAAATCAATTTTTTGTTAAAAATGTACCTCAGTATCTATAAAATTATATTCCAAAAGATTATGAGTGTGAAAAATCTCTAAGTACTCGATTTTCGAATTCTAGCGCAATCCCTCTTGATTCGTGTCGTGACTCTCTACTGACTTTAAACGCGTTTATCTCAAAACTACATGTTTCCACACGGAGAGAATTAAATGTTAAAAATTACCGTGCAACAACGGTAACCAGATTACAACCCTGAAACTTCGCTTATTATTACTGAGTAAAACACAGATTTTCACGAAAATAAAATAAAATTTCTTCTTCAGATAGAAAATTTTACCAGATTATCTAGTAAATTTTGATGTGTAACAAAATACGCAAAACTTAAATTTAAGAAATATATAATATCAGCGAAATTTTACTGTGCATTTTATTATTTTATGCCTTTCAAAAATGTCTATAAAAAAGTATCGTCCTTATAACAGTTATTTTAAGATTTATTATAAAATTTAATGAGTGTGATAGGAAAATGTATTGTGCTCTCGGTAAAAATTATCGTGCGCGCTACCCTTCTTGTATAGTAAAATTTTAGCTACGTATTTGAAATTTTTTGTAACGTGAGTTAAAAAAAACTTATCGCATACGAATTATTATGCTTTTCTCACTTGTCACCACATTGAAATATATCACGGTAATTTTTACCGTGAAATTCACGACAAAAATTACTTTTTAATTCTCTCCGTGCAGTCGGCTGGACTCATAACTCAAACAAATTTCAACCGATCCACTTGAAATTTTAACTGTATATTTAGAATTACATTTTCTTAGGCACTACGTAGGATTTTTTTATTATATTGCATAGTTCCTTTTTTATAAACAATTTTCTGACAATTTTCTCGTGGCATTTTATACTTTTTATTTTACAAATGCGCCCATTTGACAAAAAACAATATATTAAAAAAATTCTACGTACTTCTATAGCTATTCTTATATATAATCGAAAAAACTTTAGTGTCTCATCATAACTCAAAAATTATAGGGGCTGTTGGTCCAGCTGTTGACCTTCCAGAAATAAAGGCACCATCGGAAAAATGCTGCACAGTCGCCATTTTGACATGTATCGCTGTGAAAAAATAATTTTGTATAGTCAATTACGTGTATAATAAAACCCCTATTCTGTAATGCCGATTTATTTTATGGTTTCGCTGAAAAAAAAATCACAAACATGCCCTTTTTTGGTCTCCAGAGTGGCCTAAGGCCTTAAGGCCAAGTGTCACACCCACCGAGCGGCCATGAGTGCGAGCGAGATAGCTGATTTGCACATTCCCAATGATTTCTGAAACAGTTGATTTTTGGGAAAAAGAGAAGAAAGACGTTTCGGGCAAAAGAAGAGAAAAAGAAGAGAAAGACGAATAACGGCTTTCTCTTCTTTTGCCCGAAATATGATGCGCCTAGGAGAAAACTTGACAGTAGGATTTTTACCGATTGGACGTGTGACACATGGCCTTAAGAGTCCTGCGGACATACGTTTTAACCCTGAAGGCATGCCGCGTTAGCGCGGAACGGCCCATGCTCGCCTTCGCGATACACTTATATATATCGGACCCTTTATAAATCGAGCAAATTCCGCAGGCCGCCTCGTGTATGCCGATCGGCAACATCGCCGAGGCGTATATCTCTTGGGGATCCAGTCTCGCGTATAGGTCTCCAGGGTGGTCCTTGTGTGGTGCACACGTGAGGAGGGCGGGAGGGGGGAGGGGGAGTAGCGATGAAGCGTATAAGGACGCCGGATCACGTGGCAGCAGGTCGTGTTCATCACGCAGATAGTGTCTTATATATATATATATATATATATATATTATATGGCCGAAAGTGTTCGTATAGTCATTCAAGAATAACTGGTTGGGCAAAATACATAAGTCATCGCCGGCGACGATATTCGCGCCGTTGCAGATCTCTTCGTCTCTTTTAGAGTGCAGGGTGATTCGACTTAAACCACCTGATCAAATTTCGCGATCGAAGAGAGCGAATAATCACTCTTTGCATACAAAACTGTTTTTTTTAAAGAGTTACATCACCTTGGCGCTCGACAAATTATATATAAAATAGTACATTATGACACGAGGACGAAAAAAACTTTTTTTTCGCCTTCGAAAACTCGCCTTTGGCTCGTGCTGCAAATTCACGCTCTTAGAAAAAGTTTTTTCGTCGAGTATTATAGGAAATTTAATTTTACGCGGTGTGAATAGGGTGTGAATGGGGGTTCACGTGCGTAAAACGTCCATTATCGTACCGAGTGGAATAAAATACTTTTCTTTTTATTGAATATTCAAAAGAATTTTTTCTTTTCACCAATACATTATGATTTTATGAACGAATTAAGAAGATTAAAAGATGCCGATGAAGAATAATAGATGATAAAGAAGATAGGTATAAAAATAAAGAATAAAAATTTGACGCGACTATTAAATATGTAGAATAATTTTTATTTTTCACAAATACATTATAGTTTAATGAACAAATTAAAAAAGAAAATGAATGAAAGAGGTTAAAAAATGGGGAATATATAAGTCGTTTAGTAGGAACGTTTTTGCAAACTGGTGGACAAAATATCTCGAGATCTACTTGACCGATTTTTATTAAATTTATACTACATATTCTTTATGACATTATCTAGGATGTTACATAGGATTTTTTTCTATTGGATACCGCGTTCATTTTTTTTTATTAATTTTTAATACTCAAAATTTTGGTAAAAATTAGTTTTTTTAACAGCAGTAATTTCTACAAAAAAATTAATAAAAAAATTTCCCTGTGCTACACTTGAGCTTTTATCTTTCTTTATGAGAAATTTTATTTTAAAAAATTTTCAGACGATGCCTGACAGAGAAAAAAATTCCATCATCGGCAAGGATTTTCAGAAAAGGGTCCTACGAGACGACTTATATCGTTGCCATTCGTCAGTTTTTTTTAAATTTTTTCATAAGATATTTGAATACTATAATGGATTTGTGAAAAATAAAAATTATTTTATATAGTCGCGTCAAATTTTTATACCTCTTTTTCTCTCCAGGTAATCTAAAACAACAAATTCAAAAAGATTCTTCTGTATGAGTGTCGCTATAGCCCGTACTCGAATTATTATGTTATATTGCAAAATAACAAATTGGCGTCGTTGTTTGCAAAAGTATTTCAAAAACACGTTTTTTTTTTCGTCATAATTTGGGCGAAAGTGTAAGTAAAAATTAATATTTTTTAACAATTCTAGTTTGGGCGATAGCGAGACTCATACAGAATGAGAATCTTTTTGAATTTTTTGTTTCAGATTACCTGAAGAGCACAAATCATCGACGCCAGCGAAATACTTTTTTTTCATGCCTTTACACGTTTATAAATTGTTAAATAAACGTACATTTATATGCAACAACAAAAAAATGTTTTCTATTCTATAAGAGTGTAACTTTAAGCGAAAAAAAAGTTTGTACCGATACATGCAACAGTTAAAAAAAATTATTAAAAAATACCTTATTTTTTGAGCCCTCAGAGTAGAATAGCCCCTTAACCTGTAAGTTACGCGCACCGAATGCGTATACATCTTTTACTCAATCTGGACTACCCTTCTACTCAACTTGAACTCAATTCGTAGGTCTACACCATCTGCACTCAACTTCTATCGAATATATACTCAGCTTTTACCAAACATGTATTATAATCCACGTGTACTCAAATTCTACTAAACATGTACTCCACTACTTAATCGGAATTTAATTATCTCACGATTCGTATTCAATCGCTACTCAATGTGGACTCAACCTCTCAATTCGTACACAACTTTCACTCAATCTGCACACACCTTAACACGATGTCAACGTGTACTCAACTTCTATCGATTCGTACCGGATATGCTTAAGACTTGTTCTTAACTCTAATTCAAGGCCGTAGTCCACTCTAGAGGCCAAAAAGGGCATATTTTGTGATTTTTTTTTCAGCGAAACCATAAAATGAATCGGAATTACAAAATAGGGTTTTTATCATATACGTAATTGACTATACAAAATTATTTTTTCACAGCGATACATGTCAAAATGGCGACTGTGCAGTATTTTTCCGATGACGCCTTTATTTCTGGAAGGTCAACGGTGGTAAAAAATCCATTTATTTCAAAATAAAAGGTATGAATAGATTAATCAAAGTATTGTCCATCGCTGGCTACTACTTTTTCCCACCTCTCAGACAATTTTCGAATTCCATCTCGAAAAAAAGTCTCGTCTTTTGAGGCGATTCAAGTACTGAGCCAATTTTCGATTTCTGCGAAAGAAGTGAACCGGTGACCTGTTAAATCCTGCTGCATCGGTCGGAGAATACGGCGGGTGCGGTAAAATATCCCATTTGAGCGTTTCCAAACATTTTTTTACGACTTTTGCGACATGAGGCCGAGCGTTGTCATGCAGAAGAATAATTTTGTCATGCCTTTGATCGTATTCCGGCCGTTTTTCTCGTAATGAACGGCTCAAACGAATCAATTGTAGTCTATACCGATCGCCCGTAATGGAATCGCCAGGTTGTAGCAGCTCATTGGCTCATTTGGCTGTCCAGGGCGAGGCTTGTCTTCAACGCTGAAATCACCGTTCTTAAAGCGTCGAAACCATTCCCTACATGATTTATCAGTTTGAGCATCATCACCATAAACTTCACCAAGCATTTGATGCGCTTCAGCTGCACTTTTCTTCCAATTAAAGCAGAAAAGTAAAACTTCCCGCAAATGCTGCTTAGTTAACACAAAATTTGATATATTGAACACAGTACAAAACAAGGTTTTTAATGGAGCTCAAAACGATATCAACTGAATGTTATTGACAGATGTCTAACCTCTCTGAAATCACCGAAATCAGCTGTCACTATGAAACATTCATAACAGCCAGAGCCATCTCTTGAAAACGGACCGAATTAATTTGTACTCCCAATATAAGAATAGCTATAGAAGTACGTAAGATTTTTTTGATATATTGTTTTTTGTCAAAATCTCGCTTTTCTAAAACAAAAAGTATAAAACGCCATGAGAAAATCGTCAGAAAATTGTTTATAAAAAAGGAACTATGCAATATAATTTAAAAAATCCTACGTAGTGCCTCAGAAAATGTAATTCTAAATATACAGTTAAAATTTCAAGTGAATCGGTTGAAATTTGTTTGAGTTATGAGTCCGGCCGACTTGAAAAATGTAGTTTTGAGATAAACGCGTTTAAATTTAGTAGAAAGTCACGACATGAAGAGGGGTAGCGCTAGAATTCGAAAATCGAGTACTTAGAGATTTTTCACATCCATAATCTTTTGGAATACAATTTTATAGGTATTAAGGTACATTTTCAACAAAAAAAAAATCGATTTTTGGAAAATCGTAGAGTGGCCTAAGGCCTCCACCTTTTCTTTATCTAAACTTAAATACATCAAAGTAACTATCGCGATCTCCTTTTTTATTCGTTTATTTGGTTCCCTTCGACGATCCCCCACACGCGCGTATCACGTGATAATGTTTTACACGCCAATCGCACGAGCTTACGAAAAGTCTTGTGAATTAAAAAGCCGCTTTAAACGTCCGTAGTTATACTCGTCTCACGAGAGCGACTTATGCGAAACGAAAACCATATTCGGAATTGACCAACTGGGAGAACACTCGAAAGGCGATCGCACGATCCATTAGATGAACACACACACACACACGAGACGTACGCGATTATCTACTCTAGGCTATTAGTCCACTGTCTACAAGTCGCGGGAATTATATACGACGCTTTTTGCAGTGCAGTCCGAAGAGATTCGATTTGATTGAGCACATTTTTTCCTTTTTTTGCTACCTTAATGTACTTTGATCGTTTATTTCTCGAGATTTCATTTTTTTATATTAAAATTGTACAATCTTTCAGTATTGCATTTGATCGTATTTAATATTTTGCAATATTATGACCTGTCAATATTACAGCTAATGAAGAATGATTATAATTAGTGAGAGATGTTAATATTAATATTGATATATGATTTAATTAAAAATTAAGAATGATTGTAATTAATGAGAGCTCGATATAGTTCGATCGAACCATATAGTTCGATTTCTTGCGATCTTTTTCTTCTCTCGAAAAATATCTCGCTCTCTTGAAACTGTCACAGATTTTTTTTCCCCCTTCTCCTTCGGCATAATCATCAAATGACTAATTGATTTTCGTAAACGCTCTTCCTTCGAACAAATTACAAGATTGCAAAAATGCTGTTCGAAAAAAAACCCGCAAAAAGATTCCAAAAAACACGATAAACTAAGAACTGGAAATTTACTCAAAAGTTCTCCTTCACTGCACATTACGATCGATCGTGACGAGGCTCAAGTCGCGAGTTCGATTGTCGAGAAAACTTTCCTAGTGCGTCAATGCCGAAAATTTGCCTCGAAGGTGAAAACTTTTTGGCAGTTTGACGTGGAAAGTGG
The DNA here is from genome assembly GCA_963932345.1 of Ophion ventricosus. Taxonomy (NCBI): domain Eukaryota; kingdom Metazoa; phylum Arthropoda; class Insecta; order Hymenoptera; family Ichneumonidae; genus Ophion; species Ophion ventricosus. The sequence goes on from OZ010720.1 coordinate 22,052,184, forward strand.
GAATTTGCACGAAGATGGTATGGACACGAATACACAAACGTTTTCGTTGTAAGGCACACGGGGATCGAAAGTAAAAGGAAAGAACGAAACTTTTGGCCGATCTCTTAGATGAGGTTGGTTTGGGCCGGTTGCATATCACGAATGATCGATGAGACGTTTCTATCGCGTACCAACGAATGTCGGCCAGCCACGATCCTCATAAATCACAAAATATTCTCCTCGCCTTGTTCGCGAAGCCTTATCCGATAAATATCGTCGCGGGGATCCGTACGGACGAATGATCCATAAGCGTTCGTGTGATCCATCTGGGTCAGCTGATGTATCGATGACACATACACAGCTGATACATATATAAGGCATTCCACGCCATTTCACCTAGCCCGTGATCAAGACGATTTTTTATTTTTCTGATTTTTTTTGTTGTAAAATTCTACCCTATGAAAGGTATATCCACACCAATTTTTAGATTTTTATCTCTTCTCTCTTTTAGGAGTTATAATTTTGCAAAAAATGTTGATTTCGGAAGTTTTGGAAACGCTTAAACGCTGATAACTCCTGAACTAATTGAGATATCGACAAATGTCAATATATATAATATTAGATGAAGTAAAAAGTTCTGAGCATTTTTTCGCTTTATTTCGACGATGAAATTAACATAGTTAGGATTATACGATTTGGATCAAATATGCGCCGTTTTGTTCGATAACTTTTGTCCAATTTTGAAGAAAATTTCATAATTCCGCGATTGAAGAAGTCCTCGTCCCTATTGGAAAAAAACTTGACCAGCTCACTTTCACAAGCTTCTCTTGAGGCCAGTTTTTTACCATCAAGAAAATTTTGCAAATGCTTGAAAAGGTGATAATCGCTTGGTGCCAGGTCTGGACTATACAGCGGGTGCGATAGAACCTCCCATCCAAGCTCTCGGAGCTTCTGGCGCGTCGTTAAAGATGTGTGCGGCCTGGCGTTGTCTTGATGGAACACAACACCCTTCCTGGCCAATTCTGGCCGCTTCTGGTCGATCGCCTGCTTCAATCTGGTCAGTTATTGACAGTAGAGGTCCGGATTGAGTGTTTGGCCCGATGGGAGCAGCTCATAGTGGATGATTCCCTTCCGATCCCACCAAACACACAGCAAAACCTTCTTGGCCGTTAATCCGGGCTTGGTGATCGTTTGGGCCGGCTCACCGCGATTGGACCACGATCTTTTTCGGCTGTTGTTCTCGTATGTGACCCATTTTTCATCGCCAGTCACCATCCGCTTCAAAAATGGGTCGATTTCGTTATGTTTCAGCAAATAATCACAGGCATCAATTCGGTCCAAAAGGTCCTTTTGCGTCAATTCGTGTGGCACCCATAGACCGAGCATCTTCTAGAGACCAGCCTTATGCAAATGGTTCCAAACGGTTTTCTGGCTAATCTTCAGTTCCTGGGCAATGAAATAAGTGCATACATGCCAGTCCGACTCGATGATTTCCATGATTTTATCGACATTTTCGACGATTGGCCTACCAGAGCGTACCTTATCTTCGACGTCCATATTACCAGAACGGAATCGTTGGAACCACCCCTTTGCTATTGCATTCGATACTGTATTGGGTGCATAAACAGTACGAATTTTTTTGGCCGCCTGCTCCGCCTTTTCACCTTGGTCGTAGTGGTACTGAAGAATGTATCGAATTTTATCTTTTTTTACCTCCATTTTGGAACGCTGTAACACCCAACTGGCATTACCAACCACAAAACTGTCAAAGAACTTTTTTTGAAGCGTAACGTCACCTTTAAATCGCCGTATAGAATGACCCGATGCGATGTATACATGTGAGATATGGCTCACTAAAGGCATCTAGCGCAAAGCGGTCAGAACTTTTTACTTCACCCAATAATAGAATTAAAAAAAAAAATTTGTACATTCAAATTTGCGTCTCTGCCGCAGAGCGTCTCAGATTCAACATGCCTCGCGAAAATGGCTCCAGCGTCACCATTTTGTATATTTTTTTAATATAATTTTTTTTCCTCCATTGAAGATACACGGAGAGAATTAAAAAGTAATTTTTGTCGTGAATTTCACGGTAAAAATTACCGTGATATATTTCAATGTGGTGACAAGTGAGAAAAGCATAATAATTCGTATGCGACAAGTTTTTTTTTAACTCACGTTACAGAAAATTTCAAATACATAGCTAAAATTTTACTATGCAAGAAGGGTAGCGCGCACGATAATTTTTACCGAGAGCACAATACATTTTCCTATAACACTCATTAAATTTTATAATAAATCTTAAAATAACTGTTATAAAGACGATACTTTTTTATAGACATTTTTGAAAGGCATAAAATAATAAAATGCACAGTAAAATTTCGCTGATATTATATATTTTTTAAATTTAAGTTTTGCGTATTTTGTTACACATGAAAATTTACCAGAAAATCTGGTAAAATTTTCTATCTGAAGAAGAAATTTTATTTTATTTTCGTGAAAATCTGTGTTTTACTCAGTAATAATAAGCGAAGTTTCAGGATTGTCATCTGGTTACCGTTACTGCACGGTAATTTTTAACATTTAATTCTCTCCGTGTATGACTAATAACATCCTTGAATACTATTATCCTCTTACTTGTCCTTTCCCATAAAAAAAAAATTGCGATAAATAGCTTAATTCTAGACGTTTACAGTGGTGTCACCCCTTAGATACTTAGATAGTAATACATATCGCAACTGGGCTGTGAACATCGTCCCGAAGCTTGGCAATAAAGAACATTGAGATGCGTGAAAACAATGACTCACTTATCGTCTTGTTGATCCAATCGGCAAGATCCTCTTGCAGTGGTATGAGCTGTCGGCTCTGAGCCGAGTGAAGACGCTCGTTGTAAAATTCGGCAAACTCTTCCTCCTCCGGTGAGGGCCTGGGAATATCGGCACGAGCGAACGCCGATACGGAGGAAGGTCCCCAGCTGCTGCGATATCTCGTGTTTTGCGTGGGTGGAAATCGATTCGTGTACGACATCGTTGGGTATTAAGGGACGTATGTTCGAAGAAAGACTCTGTAGGATAAGAGAAGTTGGCGGCCAGGGAGGAAGGAGGGAAAGGGGGGTGATCTAGGGAAACAGGAAGAGAGTAAGGATGCAAGTCCCAAGAGTCAGGGACTGCAACATTCACGAGAGGTCAACGACAACGTTCTCACAATCCTTATTCAGCATTCCCTCTCCTTAGCAAAGTCCCTTAAGAAGTTTAAACCTCTATGTCTCTCTCTCTCTCTCTCTCTGTCTCTCTCTTGGTCTTTTCGAGTCACTCGAGCCTCGGCCCCTCTTTTCCTTCTTCCCTTTTTGGGCCTCTTGATTTTCCTTCTTCTTTCTTCCTCTTCTTTGTCCCCTCCCCCCCCGCCACTCCACCCTCACGATCGATTCTTCGCTGAGTCTCGTGGCCCTTATTCTTTCGCACTATAATCCACCTCGGTTATTCACGTGGTGCAACGTTTCGCGTCGGCAACAACAGAGACCACTTCCGTCCTGCAGCACGGCCCGTAGAACGCGCCCGGCGACTATGCGTGCCTGCGAAAACGCAAAGTGAAACGTACCAATGTTATATATATTTATATGTGTGTATATATATATATATGTGTGTGTATGTATATATTTCTTATACGTTATCTTCGAGCATCTGGGCTCTTATCGGCGCCTCGCATATATTAATTGTACGTATGTACGTGTTTTATTTCTTCGTCCTCTCGTTTGGAACACTCTCGTTTGGCCTCGTTATCTACACGAACGCACAGGTGTGCGCGTTGCTAAAAGAAACGATGCCACTTTAATTGTAGAAAGGAAATCTGTCTTAATGCCTGCTTGACTCGTGATGAGTATAACGTTTTTTTTTTTAATTTGTTGGATTCTGGGTGGACGAAGTTGTTTTTTTTTAGTCCATCGCTTTCAATCGTTTCCCCACACTGCCAATAAAATATTTAATTTAAGAGATTACACCACTCTAGGATTTTGGAAAAAACGTTTTTTTTTGGCTTAAAAAATACTTTGAGGTCATAAAAACAATATGCAATTGGTCCTGTAGCGTTTTTTTTAAGGTTCGATTATCGATTTTCAACTTCAAACGCCTACAATACATCGTACGACTTTAACAACTGTAAACGCGTTTTTCTCGAAACCACACGGAGAGAATTAAATGTTAAAAATTACCGTGCAGTAACGGTAACCAGATGACAACCCTGAAACTTTGCTTATTATTACTGAGTAAAACACAGATTTTCACGAAAATAAAATAAAATTTCTTCTTCAGATAGAAAATTTTACCAGATTTTCTAGTAAATTTTCATGTGTAACAAAATACGCAAAACTTAAATTTTAAAAATATATAATATCTGCGAAATTTTACTGTGCATTTTATTATTTTATGCCTTTCAAAAATGTCTATAAAAAAGTATCGTCTTTATAACAGTTATTTTAAGATTTATTATAAAATTTAATGAGTGTTATAGGAAAATGTATTGTGCTCTCGGTAAAAATGATCGTGCGCGCTACCCTTCTTGTATAGTAACATTTTAGCTACGTATTTGAAATTTTCTGTAACGTGAGTTAAAAAAAAACTTGTCGCATACGAATTATTATGCTTTTCTCACTTGTCACCACATCGAAATATATCACGGTAATTTTTACCCTGAAATTCACGACAAAAATTACTTTTTAATTCTCTCCATGCACTTTTTTCAAACTGGGAGGACGGATTACTCGAACACCTTTGTACGGATCGATTTGAAGTTTTGATAGTAGCTTCACAATTACATTCTCTATGGGAGAACGTAGCCGTTTTTTAAAATTAAATGTAACCTTTTTTTGCCTGTTAATAAAAGTCGTGCCTTTTATTAACAGGCGCGACTATTTATGTATAGAAAGACTAACTATTTTCCTCAACTGCAGAATGTTACAACAGTCTTCTAATGAAAACAAAGCCATGAAATTTTTGAGAAACTGAATCGTGTACCATTTTTCCGTTTGTCTTTTTGTCTTGTACTACCGGATGAAATCAAATCACGGATTTATTAGGAATAAATAAAATGTTTAGTTATTAGACGATATTGAATAGATCTTGATTTGAATAAATAAATATATTTAAAATAAATAATTTTAATAATGGAATGCAATAGGAAATATTTAATTTCACGAAAAATCTAGTTAATTCAAATTAAAAAAAAATCCAATACACGCATCTAGTTAATGTCAGAAGAATTTTTCTGACAGTGCACTATTCAATGATCGGTCCAAAATCTTCGATATCCTTATTGGCTTGAGATAATTTTTTTTCAATATAAATGTCACATCAAATTCTCATTTTTGTGTCGCATTGATAAAGCATTGATAAGACTAAGTATGGTCAACAGAATGAGCTATCTCTCGTAGCGCAACAAGCATTGCTCGCCTCATCACATCAGCTTATTAAAAATTGACAAAGAAGACTTTTTTTTTAAATATTGAAAAATAATCTTCTTTCTCCATTTTTAATACTATTTTTAATAGCTTTATAATAATAATTTAATAACTTTATAATAATTGTAACCCTTTGTAACCCTTCGGGGGTGAAATAAAGAATAATACAATACAATGCAACTTTTTAATAATAATTTAATAATCCATTATCGATAACGAATAATGAAATATAGAGATTATAAATTTATGTGTTAGAAATACCCAAAAAATACATCTATAAGCTTATTCTTTCATTATTCGTGTATTAACTCAATCGTTATTATTAATGTCAATGTATAAAAAGTCACTCTATTTAGTGCACCAAAAAAAATTTTTTTTAAAACGTTGAAAGTACAGCCTTCCGAATCAGAATATCATTTTTTATGGTCGACCAAAATTGTCAACCGCGTTCAATCTTCTTTCATCATATAATCATAAGGGGAAAAAAGTTCTTTCGAGTGCTTCGTGGAGCTTAAGAGGTAGATTTGGATGACATGACCGGATGAGCTCAATGCTCGATGGACATTAGTATGATCGTACGACAGTGGAGCCCTTATATGCGGGCACCGTACGCATGCACACACACACACGCACACACATATATTTATATATGTATACACGCATACATATGTATAGAAAAAAAAGGGTGTGAAAAGTGTCACCGGAGAACTAATAAATCCGTCGGCACGTGACGATAAGAAATGAAAGGAGGATGCTGGCCAGTAGCTCGTAGCATGCAGTGAGTTATGATCTCGTTGAAATGAAAATACGTGCAGTGGAGTAGCTTTGTTTATATATATATATATATATATATATATATATATGCATATGTACATTTACATATATAAATAAATCTACTGCATTGTGCGTATTTTTATGGCAACGTAATTCATTCAATTATACATATATACATGTATAGGGTATTTGGCGCATGGACTGATACAATTTTTTGAGGGATTGGGGGGGGGCATTTTCTAGTTTTTTTCACTCCTGGACCCTATGTCTTAAGTATCACGGTAATTGAGTAATGTTTCTTTTTCGTTTTTTTTTAATTACCCGAAATTTCGCCTTTAAATCGTCACAACTTTTATGTTCGTGATTGTAATAATAGCACGAACTAACTTTTGTTGCATGCATACGGAGTAAAGGAGGTTAATTTGAGCCAAATTTATAACTCAAGTTTAATAAAAACATCAAAAACATAAACAGTCTTTTTTTTTAATCCTGACCCTGGAAAATTAGTATCTCGTATTTTGACCACATAATGAATGATTTCTATGACATGTAGCATACTGTTGGAAAAAGGTATAAAGTAGAGAACTTTTTAAAACAAAGCTAAGTTCAAAATAGCTTTTAGTTTTTTTTTTATAATGAATTTAGAAGTTAACATTTTTCATACATTTACACATTTTTAAGACTTTGGAAGCTCATGAGTCATTTTCTTGAAACCAATTGTATCAAATAATGATTTATTTTGATAACAAACATACATTGCAGAATACAAGAAGTTTTGACGATTTAAAGGCGAAATTTCGGGTAATTAAAAAAAATCGCATCTTAATTACCGTGACACTTAGGACATAGGGTCTAATGGTGAAAAAAAATAGCAAATGATCCACCGATCCCCCAAAAAATTGAGTTGGTCCATTCGCCAATACCCTGTGTATATACAGGGAGAGAGAGAGAGAGAGAGAGAGAGAGAGAGAGAGAGAGAGAGAGAGAGAGAGAGAGAGAGAGAGAAAACGTTATTTTGACGACATTCAAATTCGAGAACCGTCCTCATAGTAGCCAATTATCCCTATATTCCCTATATTCACCATTATGTAAACTCCAATATACTTAAGGGACCAGTCCACTTTGAAAATTTCAAAAAATCGATTTTTTTTACTGTTTTCGAAAGTACATACATTCAGAAATATTGTGTCAAAATTTTATGAAAATCCGAGCTCTCTAAGTATTTTTTTTTTACCTGAACGTCAGGACCTCATTTCGTCTACCTGAGCGTATAGCAAACATCCTCCTGCTCTTTCTGAGGAAGTACAGGAAGTTTTAAAACCTATTTACGAGGATCTCACCAAAACAGAACTGCTCGAAAGGTGTTTAGGTGGCCATACGCAAAACAATAATGAAAGTTTTAACAACTGCGTATGGAATATGGCACCTAAACACATATTCAACGGCAAAAAAATCGTAGACATTGCCTGCAAAGTTTCCGCGTGGGTCTTTAATGAAGGATTTCGTCCAGTGCTTAAAATAATGGAAATAATGGGCGTCAAACTCGGCCCGATCGCCATCGGATTCGCCGACAATCGCGATGACGAGCGTGTTCGCTCTGCAAACCGCCGCAGTTCTGAGTGCTCAAAAGAGACCAGAACCAAACGAAAGCAAGCAAGACTTGAAGAAATCGACGACGATGAGCAATCAGAAGGGATTTTGTACGATGCAGGAATTGCCGATTGAGTTTAGGTAAGAGTTTTTCATAGTATAACACTTCAAACGCGTTTTTCTCGAAACAACGTTTTCAAAATCTAGCTCCATCGTATCTCTAAAACTAATAAACCGATTCTCTTGAAATTTGAACCACATATTGTAAACATGATTCGCAACAAGATGACCCTCGATGCTTTTAAAATTTTTATTGTTACTCTTTTTTTGCGAAAAACTGCGAAAAAACGCGTTTTTTTTTTACTTTTTTCATTTTTCATCTGCCATTTTTTTATTTTTTGATAAAACTTTATATCCGAGGGTCATTTTGTAGCTGGTGTCATACTGAATCTAATGGACTTTGATTGTTTTGTTTCCGACAAGCCGTTGCCGAGTTGTGATGGAGCTACCTAGCCCACCTATTTTTGAGGCGTTAGGTTAAACTATAGTTTTTGTACTTAAAAATGAATAAAAATGAATTAAAATTTTTTTAATGTATTTCAAGACTTTATTTAACAAGCCCAACAACTTTTATATTCATATCTTTTATAAAATCCTCAAAAAAAATCGCGAAAATAGCCTTTTTTCGTGGCTCCAAAGTGGACTGGCCCCTTAATATCACTTTTAGATGACTGTAAGTTAATCGATAGCAGAATGAAAGGAGGCTTGGGCAGTAGATGTAATTAAAATTACACATATGTATGTATGTATATTCATATATATATATATTTGTACTTATATATGCATGTATGTATCTTCAAGATGTACAATAATGTATGGCGACGAATGGTCTCGAGCGAAACCTACGCCGACCTTCGACATAAATCCACTACTCTTCTCTTTACACTCATACATATATACATGTGTGTGTGTATATATATATATATATATACATATATATCTTATTCGTTTGTAACATTATTCGATATCTCTTCTCGGCGTTGAGAGCAACATAACACCAGATAAACACGACACCTCTTGCAATGCCTTCTGTCAAGCAGAGTACCTAAACAAATCATATGACGAAACGTACGACATAATTCGATCGCGCTTCAATTGCTCCCGAGATTTATTGAAAATTGATGATAATTATTTTCTGTGTGCTTTACTGAACTTGCGATGGCCAATAAAGTTCTTTCGAGGCCGTAAGGCGAAAAAAAGTAGATGAATGTAAAACTATATATTTGCGCTTGAAAATACTTCAACTCGTTGAAAGTGTCACAAAATTTGGATACTTGTCGATTTTTTTTTGTGCACCTTAAACTGCGGTGTATTACACTTTGTAGCACTATTTTATAAGAGGTTCAACTTTTTTTTTACGTTTTTCATACTATGATGGTTTTGTCATTTACGTGAATTAAATTTCTATTCAATTAATTCAATTATTTTTTTCCACGAAGTTTGAATCTTTTTTTTTCTTCTTTTTTTTAAATTGTAATTCTGTATTTATACTCAAGCATGGCAGACTGCGTGTGAGAAAAAGATATATTTGAAGGATTAGTCGAGCAAACCGCCTCTGTACTAATAAAATTTCCCCAGGGTAATATTCATCAGTGTCTTGCGCAAGAAAATAGCGCAAAGATCGCGGGTCTCTTGGATCAACGTAGTCACACGTCGCGTTGAGTGTCGGCGCGCAATCAAACTTGCGTTAAGAGACACCTACGCCATGTGAGCACCGTGTGTTTACGATTGTTGAGCGAAAATTTTATTATTTACAGTGGGCATTACGTACGTGTGTAAGTTGTTCCATAATATTTGTTATAGGACATTGACTGTAACTCGTGATTTTACGAGAAACGAGTGGACGACATCCGGTTCATTCAATCCTTCGGGCATTGCTCAATTATGTATCCATATATATACGCTCAACAAAAAATTGAAGGAGCAGAAAAATTTCACTATTTTTTCAGTGATATTTGAAAGGCCGTAACTTCGTGAAAAATGGTCATATCAAGAGAAAAAGAAAGCATTTTAAAGCTTGAAATCTCTAATTTAAGAATCTCGTGAAGACATTTTTTTTTTGAGTATCATGCTCGGCGCTATCATAGGAAAAATTTTTGAATTTTTTTTTCCAACATTGTCCGTGGGCTAAACAAAATTTCCTAGCTGAATCAATGCTTGAGCCTTTTAGCCTGATTCTTTAGCTTCAGTTTGGTTTTTTTTGCTCTCAGCACGACCATTTGTTGCTGAGATATCGTCGATTGAATGAAAAGTCAGCTTTCTTTGGTCATCGATATCTCATAAACTAATGATCGTACACGGAGAGAATTAAAAAGTAATTTTTGTCGTGAATTTCACGGTAAAAATTACCGTGATATATTTCAATGTGGTGACAAGTGAGAAAAGCATAATAATTCGTATGCGACAAGTTTTTTTTAACTCACGTTACAAAAAATTTCAAATACGTAGCTAAAATTTTACTATACAAGAAGGGTAGCGCGCACGATAATTTTTACCGAGAGCACAATATATTTTCCTATAACACTCATTAAATTTTTATAATAAATCTTAAAATAACTGTTATAAAGACCATACTTTTTTATAGACATTTTTGAAAGGCATAAAATAATAAAATGCACAGTAAAATTTCGCTGATATTATATATTTTTTAAATTTAAGTTTTGTGTATTTTGTTACACATCAAAATTTACTAGAAAATCTGGTAAAATTTACTATATGAAGAAGAAATTTTATTTTATTTTCGTGAAAATCTGTGTTTTACTCAGTAATAATAAGCAAAGTTTCAGGGTTGTCATCTGGTTACCGTTACTGCACGGTAATTTTTAACATTTATTTCTCTCCGTGTACAGCGAACGGAAGGTGGGTTTCGGAAACTTGAATACGTTGCTTTTCGTATTGTTGATTGTTTGTTTATACTTATACTTATTTCGTCTTGTTGATCGTTCGTTTGGGTTTATTTGGGATTGTTTGGTCTTTCATAACCCAAACAAACCCAAACTCGACCGTTTGGCGATTAGCTCCAAAGCATCTCCATTCTGGGTACAAAATAATCGAGGTAGCGGCACTTCTTGCTGCTATTTTATTCAATAAAGGAAATTCAGTCCTACTCATGGTTATGAATGAACTATAAATCGTAGTTGGCAGGCAGAGCTACGGATATGCCGATCAAATAGATCAGATGCGCGTGGCTCGGAAAAATAGAAAACGTTTATTAGAGACAAAAGAAGCTCTAAAAGCTCGTAGAGAGGAAATGCAAGCTTCAAATGAGTTGCATGAGGAAGAGGAAGGACTGCTGTATGGTGCTGGAATCGCTGATTAATCGGTAAGACACTTTATCATTTCATTAAACATATTTGACTTTGAGTTTTTCGTTTGTGAAACTTTAAACGTGTTTTTCTCGAAACGACATTTTTTCAATTTGCGGGAATCACAACGCAAAAACTAATTCATGTATCATCTTCAAATTTGGAACACGTTTACATGATATAATTTATCAAAACATGAACCTAAAGTTGGAAAGATTAGATTGTTTGAAACATATTTATGCAAAATGCCGGGAAAAAAAGCTAAAAATCGATCATTTTTTTTTCAAACACGTTCCAACATTCAATTCTCGATTTTTTTTTCAAAATTTAGGTTCATGTTCTTGAGAAATATCTCAAGAATGTATAAAAACGCGTTGGACTATTTCAGATGCGAATTGCGAGCTGCACAATTCCCGCAAATCGACAACGACGGTGAGGACACGACAAGGGATACAGCGGATTACACCTCAATTAATGCATGAAATAACTTGATAAAAATTACCAGAGATGTATGAAAATATGAATAAATTATTGTCCGAGTTGCGGAAATTTCCGTTTTTTTTCCACAATAAAAAAAATCCAAAAACTCATCTAATTTTCGGTCTCCTAAAGTGGTCGCCTTTGGTCTCCTAAATGGTTATTGTGATTATGGATTGATGATTTTTTTTCTTGTTAAAAATTGCTTCAAATACATGGACGAAACGTTGGAGATAAATTTAAATTAGTGCAAGATTGCTGTTCAGCCTTCTCATTGATACGAACACGAATGATATTGTTATCCATTAATCTCAGTAGATCGTGAGTATCGAAAGACCCAACGACGTGGGCACAATATTTACGCACTCTTACAATAGTATGACCATGGGTTCGAGTATCCAACGTGTGTACGCAACGACGAAACGTAAAATCTGAAGACAACGAGAGATAAGAAGAGTCAATGCCCGGAGAGAGCAAGAGGCTTGGTAGGACAATTGCTGTGTCCATAGAGCGGTGGCCACAAGAGATTAAGGCCTGAATTGAATCTCATTGCCCGTGCGCCCTCGTTCTTCAATTCAATAACAACTTCCATCTCGCTTTGAACACGCACAGTCGAGTTCCCCTTAACTTTTCCAAACGCAATACAATTCTTCGACAATAGTTGCTGCCGCCGTTTTCGTGTTCCATTTTGATGGATTGGTCATCAAGATTGCGCGAGGCTGCTACTTGGAAATCCACTGAAAGAAATTTAGCGAAGATGAGCGACAGTACTGTGCAACTGTGGCAATCTTCCATGACAGGCAGGCTCGTTGACCCGAGCCAACACTTGGATGGGTAACCGCTTGGACACTTGCCAATCTTAACCTGACTTGCGTGCTGACACTAATCGGGCAGCAACTCTCTGCTGCGTTTCCGATGAGAATACAACTAGAACTCAATGAAAATATAGCCATAGGGGAAAGTTCTGATCGGATCCAGATCGGGATATATTCAATTTTTGGGGCGAAGTTCGAATAATTTCTGGCGCTGCAGCCTTTTTTTAGAGAAAGTGATTCGAGCAGCGGCGTGAGACCTGGTGAAACGTTATGTGGGTTTGAAAATTTCAAGAAATCCATTTTTTAAATTTTATTATCTCATAATACAATATGTCTAGAATATTCTCCCAAAGTTTTAAGCCAATCGGAGTAAAAGTCTAGGAGTGAGAGCCTTTGGGAATTTCACCCGTTGGGAAAGACCGGCCGGGAGCGACGCAGGTATACGCATTTTTCTCAAAACACTATTTTTGTAGTCGGTGGACACGATTTCTCAAAAACGAATGCACCGATCTTATTGAAATTTTGCACACTTCTTGAAAATAGCATTGAGTAGTGATTGAACAAAGGTTTTTTTTTCGATTACAAATAATTTTACAAGGCTATGCGTAGCGTAAATTGTACCAAAAATTGAACTATTTTGCATACCACTCTGCCAAAAATTCAAATTTCAATTTTTTTTAATCCTTCGTTCAATCGCGAGCTATACTTATCTACTAACAGAAAAAATTTGGTTTTTTAATTTCAGATAAAGCTGTCATGAGTTATCCTGACCACCACGAGGACACTTTTTTTAGGGGTCTCCGGAAACCAGGTCCCACCGGCTGAATTTCCCAAATTTTTGGATGAAATTTTTTTTAAATATTGTTGAAATGTTGCTCTTTTATGTGCTTAACATTTTGAATAAAATAATTTATATATTATATTTAAAAAAATAGCGAAAATATGTTTTTTTTTTGCTTCGAAACCCACGTAACCCCTTAAACGTGTTTTTCTCGAAATGTCGTTTTTCGAAACGGTGTACACTCTCAAAAGAAGAGTTTTCAAGCTATCCGTCTCAAATTCTAACACAACATTCTTCACGCCATTCTTTATCGTGCTATGGAAGCTTTTTTTAATCTTCATATTTTTTTTAACGACAAACTGTCGAAAAAATCTGCTAAATTCGATACTTTTTTTTCAAACCTCCGCCATTTTGTCAATTTTTATTTTTAAAAAACTCCATAGCAATATAGCGGCTTTCATACTGATTAATCATCTTTTTACAAATTTTGTTTCAGATAATATTTACGGCCACAACCGTGGCCATAAAAACAACTCCTTTTTTTCGAAGACATTTTCAACCGTTAAAAAAAAAATGTAAAAAGAAATAAGCATTTAAAGATTTATTATCTGTTCATCATGAGTGCTTTGATTTGACTTTAAAAAAATCAGACTGATTAGCGTATTTTAACAATCGAAAAAAAATCGCAAAAATCAGCTATTTTTCGACCCCTTGCACCGTGATGATTCCTTAAATACATTTTTCTTAGGAAATTAAATACATATTTTCTTAGTTTGAACGATCTCCATTTAATTTAAATATAATTACTTGGGATAAATAACTTGGATCACTTTTCTCCAGGAAATATAAGTCTTTCAAGGTCTATATATTGTTTTTTTCGAGTTTTTTAATTAAGTGTAAAGAATTTTGTTCGAAATTCTGTTATTAAAATATATGTTTTGACTGTGATACTGTAGCGCCAATTTTTACGTAATCTTTTTCAGATCCTTGAATAAATGATTTCAGAAAACGTCCAGCGTCTCCAGCTGATACGGATCGGTATCGCCTGGTGATTTTTACATTCATCCCTGGGATCCGATTCGATATCGAACTAGATCTTGTTCTAGAAGTTCGGGATTCTAGCCTGGATCCTATGTAAAGTTTCTATTTGAATTCTGACTAGAGTCTTTAATAGTTTCGGATGAGGATCCTGGCTGGAAACCGATTTGCGAGAATTACATTTTGCTCCCGGATCCGATCCGATATCCGACTGGATCCCGATTGAGAAACCAGGATCCTAGTTCGATTCGGACCGTATCCATGACAATATTTCTGCACGGGTAGGAACTGAAGAGGAAGTGGCATATTTCTCGTTTTATCCCATGTTTGGGGCAAAACAGGAAACGCTAAGGGGCAAAATGAAGTTTGGCCCACAATGGCATTGCACTAGAAAAGAAGGATTTCAAACAACTGCCTGGGTGGTCTCTAGAAATGGAAAATCGTGAAGTGAGAAGTGTTGGGTAAAAGAAAAAAAAAGATGGTTTCGTAAAAGCCCGCAAGGGCTTACGAAGCAATGACGACAAAAATAATAATAATAATTACAATTATCATACGTGAGAATATTGGACCAAATGTACGTAAGGAATTTGACGAAGATATATGACGTAAAGGATTTTTGTTTTCCAATCTCTGTATCACACTTTTTCCCCAATTTCATATCGAACCATTCGATCAATTCGTCCGAAGCTTATGGAGCATTCTCATGACCCGCAATGCTCCGACTCACCCAGCATCAACTCCAACCCAGATTGAAATGACGCTTCAATAGAGCGGCCAAATTTTCGGGTGGCCGGATTCTGCTCGTATTCGCGGGGGAACGAACTCGAACGTGAAAAAAAAAAAAAACGAAAAGTCAAATGAATCTCAAGATCGTTGCTGGCGTATTCGTTGTATATATAAGACCAATAACAACGAACCCACGATCGTCGCCGTTAAATATTTATCGCTCTTATAGCATTCGATTCATCGTTGATTGGTCCCTAAAGGGGTCAGTATCCGAAACAAGTATGGCTGGCTTATCACGTACGATAAAGAATAACGATCGCTGTGCGCTTTTTATCGAACCTTACCCTCGTCCGTGGAGGCTTAAGGTACTATAGGGCGTAATAGTCGCGCACTAACGTATTTACTCAAGTTTTTTCAGCGCATTTATGCTTTGAAACCCACTCAAACGTAGCTACGTATTCTTCTCAGAAATATACGACTTCAATTTGCCACAAAGGCTTTGTATAACGATGAAAATAAAGGAATAAAAAAATAAAGAAAAATATATCGTTCCGTTCGAACGATGCAAATTTTACCCTCATTTCCGGATTAGAAGAAAAAAATCGAATTGATATGTAAATACCTAACCTCGACGTATCTCCACGAAAACGTTCCCCAGGTGACTCGCACGACGAAAGTATCCGGGACCCCGTCGGACTACTCACAACACAAAAACAATCGATTTTTTTCTTGTTTTTCGTCGAAAAACAAGAAAAAAATCGATTGTTATATAGACACACGAAAACTTGTGACATGGTCGCAAGACGCTACCTCAGCTGTCAGTTTGTCGGCTCATCGAGTTCGAGCCGACACCGATATATGTCGAATGCGTGATGCGCCAGGCATGAGCGGCGGAATTATCGGGAACCATGATCGACGGAGTTCGTGCGAGTGCGACGGACGACGATGCTCGGAATTGTCAACAAATACATACTAATTATAGATTCCCACGGATTTCCTGAAATACGTGATGGAATTTTATGATTCAAGTCCCAAAATGTGTGTTTTGAATATGGCTACGCGGCTCTTCTTCCCTCTAAGTCGTGAGATGTGCCAAACTTTCACATCACTTCTATCACGGATCCCGCATGGTAATACAATCTGCTTTTTTTCGATTCAACAAATTTCATGAGAAGACAGCCGTTCGTCTATCAATTTGACATTGTCTGGTCAAATTTCGTGAAATTCTGAAGAGCCGTTTAGGAAATCCATGGGTATCTACTATCCCGATCTGACATACCGGCGGAGTCGGGGTACCGTTCCGTCTTAAGTGCGCTTCGATACACGCATATACGAACCACAAAGGAACTCTCTGCGGGTGTTCCCCTGCTACGTAATATAATGTCACTGGAGGGTTTTCCTGCGTGCTCTGAGAGCAAACGATAAAGAGAGAAAGAGAGAAGGACAAAGAGAGATAGAATGAGGCGTGGGAACGTCTTATCCTGAAGGGAGCTCGACAAGCAAGAACTAAGATTTGAGCTATGCGACGACAGTGTATGGCTCGTACGTCACGTTTCTCGTGACATGCCAAAGACGAATTAAATCGCATGTTACCGATCTTTTCTTGTTCGTTGAATTTTCTTCGTTACGCTGAAAGGAGTGTATTTAATACGTGGGCCGATATTACGCGGGAATACTAGTTCGTCATTATCAACGCAATTGTGATTTTATGCGCGTTTCGGTAACCTTCGAGTTCCTCCTGCCGCGGTCATATGCATAATGTAATCGATGCTTGGCAATATTTTACTCATCTGTCGCGCGCGACTCTTTGGTAAACGTCGCGATGTTGATGGGACTTTATTGAGGGCTACGGAGTTGTCCGCAGATCAGAGAGAGAGAGAGAGAGAGAGAGAGAGAGAGAGAGAGAAAGGGTGAAGGCGAGAAAAAGAGGCGGACGATTCAAGGCAATAATTTATTTAAAGTGATTGCCTCTCGACAATAGTACAGTGACCATATCCAGAGAACGACAGTTGATTGCTGTTTTACAATATGTTTATATATATATATGGGGCATTCCACGCCAAACCGACCACTTTTCGGCCCGACCCTTTTCGATTTGGCTGAAACTTTAATATGTTATAGTTTTTCATGTTAAAACGCTTGTGTGATTTTTTTCAAATTTTTTTACACATTCAAAAATACGTAGTGAATTAAAACAAATCGCCCGTTTTTTTTCAAATGCTCACAACTTTCTAAAAAATGGACCGATAAAGATCTTTTTTTTTTTAATTCTTCGTTTTGAAATGTTCTTTATGAAAAAAGATATTTGAAAAATATTCAAAGTTATCTTTGACAAGATTTTTTAGTTTTTTGTAAAAAAACGCAATTTTTTCAAAGAAGGCCACTTTTGATTTTTTAATTTTTTTTTGTAAAAAAAGATATGATACATGTAGCATTTTTTGCCGCCAGAACCATCGTGGTAAGATTTTTCTTTCTATTTTATTTCTAAATTGAAAAATTTTTATTCTTAATTTTTTCCAAATATAGCTGTTTTCTATGATATAAAAATTTAAATGGTTAATTCTATCATACTCAATATTTTGGATATAATATTAATTCACTCAAAAAGTTTTCCAATTATGTTACATTATTTTTAAAGGATTATTTAATGGGGAATGAAGTAAATATTTATTCAATTAATTGTTTAATAGTAATTAATGATGAATTTATGAATTTCTGTGACGTTTGAATAATTTACATAATTTGTGATCTCTTGAATCTCTGGAAATAGTACAATGTATTTTTTTTTTTTTTTGGAAAAACATAGAATTTATTAATGGACATTATTGCATCACAGGAAACAGCTATACTTAGAAAAAAATTAAGTATAAAAATTTTCCGATTAAGTAAAAAAAATAGAAAGAAAAATCTTACCACGATGGGTCTGGCGGCAAAGAGTGCTAAATTTATCATGTTTTTTTTACAAAAAAAAAATCAGAAATCAAAAGTGGCGTTCTTTGAAAAAATCGCATTTTTTTACAAAAAACTAAAAAATCATGTCGAAGATGACTGAATATTTTTTAAATATTTTTTTTTCATAAAGAACATTTCAAAACCAAGAAATTAAAAAAAAAAGATCTTAATCGGTCCATTTGTCAGAAAGTTATGAGCAATTGAAAAAAAAAACGGGCGATTTTTTCAACAATTTACTACGTATTTGTGATTATGTGAAAAAAATTTGAAAAAATCGCACAAGCGTTTTAAGATGAAAACAATAACATATTAAGGGGTTACGTGGGTTTCGAAGCCAAAAAAAGCATATTTTCTCTTCTTTTTTTGAATATAACATATAAGTTATTTTATTCAAAATGTTAAGCACATAAAGGAGCAACATTTCAACAAAATTAAAAAAAAATTCATCCAAAAATTTGGGAAATTCAGCCGGTGGGACCTGGTTTCCGGAGATCCTTAAAAAAAAGTGTCCTCATGGTCGTCAGGATAACTCATGATAGCTTTACCTGAAATTAAAAAACCCAAATTTTTTCTGTTAGTAGATAAGTATAGCTCGTGATTGAACGAAGGATTTAAAAAAAAATTGAAATTTGAATTGGCAGAGTTGTATGCAAAATAGTTCATTTTTCGGTACAATTTACACTACGTATAGCCTTGTAAAATTAATTGTAATCGAAAAAAAAACCTTCGTTCGATCACTAGTCAATGCTATTTTGAAGAAGTGTGCAAAATTTCAATAAGATCGGTGCATTAGTTTTTGAGAAATCGTGTCCACCGACTTCAAAAATAGTGTTTTGAGAAAAATGCTTATACCTGCGTCGCTCTCGGCCGGTCTCTCCCAACGGGGGGAATTCCCAAAGGCTCTCTCTCTCTCTCTCCTAGGCTTTTACTCCGATTGACTTAAAACTTTGGGAGAATATTCTAGACATATTGTACTATCAGATAATAAAATAAAAAAAATGGATTTTTTTAAATTTTCAAACCCACGTAACCCCTTAAAGTTTCAACCAAATCGAAAGAGGTCGAGCCGGAAAGTGGTCGATTTGGCGTGGAACGCTCCATATATATATATTTGTTTTATACACAACATGGAGGCGAGTAAGATCGCGTCTGATGAGCAAGAAAGTAACTCTGAGAATATCGACGCAGTTTTCGCAACGTCGCGAGATATGGAGTGGGTGGTCTCGTCTCGCAGCAGTGTATAATTGATAGACGTCACTCGCTCCGGTGACTCTTTGCACTACATGCCTGAATAGGAGACTCTGCACGGCAGGCATCTTTCCCGAACCTCGTAAAGCATCATCTTTTTATTTTCTCTTGCAACAAACGCAAGATGGCCATACGCGGTGTATGTGTGTCCAGATTTTTTTTTTCGCGTATACTTCGGTACATGGACACTTTTCACGGTGTCACTCCTGCGCGGGCGGAAAAAAAAACCAAGAGTTATGATCCTGTCTACAATGGAGATAAATGCAAATAGGCCCGAAGGTACCAAGCTCGTAAATATTTCCATCGATGATGTGCACGCCTTTGCATACCGTCCGGGAAGACTGTACGCTGATTTACATTGAAAAAAAAAAAGAATTGTGACAGGCGCGATTGAAATTCTTTCGTGGGGTTTGTCACTGCGTAGATATACGGACCACATGGGGGTGAAAAAATATTTGCGCGATTGACTTTGAAATGACCCCCCCCCCCCCTCCCCAATCCCTCAAAAAATTGTCTCAGTCCATGCGCCGAACACCCTGTATATATTTGTATGCATATGAAATATTAATTGGTCTATGTAATACATCATCATAAACAACAGCGGAAATTTGTTTTCACTTCATGTGATCAAACTTCTGAACACGTTTAGTTTAGAGAGGTACGAGAATATGACTCCATAAGTGCTTGTATAATATTGAATAATATCTATTGATAAGAAAATCAGGCTTTCGTGTCGATACGTCACAAATAGCCCGAAAAAAAATATATGTAGGTACACGGAGAGAATTAAATGTTAAAAATTACCGTGCAGTAACGGTAACCAGATGACAATCCTGAAACTTCGCTTATTATTACTGAGTAAAACACAGATTTTCACGAAAATAAAATAAAATTTCTTCTTCAGATAGAAAATTTTACCAGATTTTCTAGTAAATTTTTATGTGTAACAAAATACGCAAAACTTAAATTTAAAAAATATATAATATCAGCGAATTTTTACTGTGCATTTTATTATTTTATGCCTTTCAAAAATGTCTATAAAAAAGTATCGTCTTTATGACAGTTATTTTAAGATTTATTATAAAATTTAATGAGTGTTATAGGAAAATGTATTGTGCTCTCGGTAAAAATTATCGTGCGCGCTACCCTTCTTGTATAGTCAAATTTTAGCTACGTATTTGACATTTTCTGTAACGTGAGTTAAAAAAAACTTGTCGCATACGAATTATTATGTTTTTCTCACTTGTCACCACATTGAAATATATCACGGTAATTTTTACCGTGAAATTCACGACAAAAATTACTTTTTAATTCTCTCCGTGTACATAGGCATACAAACATACGTAGACATGTATGTACGTATATATATATATATATATATATATATATATAAATAGACATAAGTTTGGTGACCTCGGCTGATCGCTTAACCCAACGGTATTCAGACCGGGAATACCGTATTAGTACTTTCGAGTTTTGCTTACCAATCGATCAATCCCTCGTCTGTATACATTGCATGCGCGGGTATACTTTTTCATCGGTAGAAAAGTATAGTTCCGCGTGACAGCAGAAAAAAAAATAATTTCGCGTGCTTTTTGTACAGATTACATTGCATATATATATATGAGGTATTCCACGCCATTTCACCTAGCCCGTGACCCCAATCATTTTTTATTTTCCTCATTTATTTTTGTAAAATTGTACCCCATGAAAGAAATATCCACATCAATTTTTAGATTTTTATCTTTTCTATTTTAGGAGTTATAATTTTTCGAAAAATATCGTTTTCAGAAGTTTTGGAAAAGTTTAAACGCCGATAACTAATTGAGATATCGACAAATGTCAATATATATATTTTCTTCCATTTTGAAGCATACTTTCACGAAAAAATATGAAAAAAATTATTATTTATACTGGACCACGTATTTTTTTACTTCGAAAGTGGAAACTATCTTTTTTAAAGGTGATTACCATAATTTATTTATTATTTTCGAAAAGTTCTCTAAAATAGAGTGACATTCTATGATTTTTAAGACTAGTTTCATCGCGAGCCCTTTTTTCCTTTTATTTTATTTTTTTCGAATTAATCATATGTTTACCGCTTATCGGGGCAAGCCCCCGATAAGCGGCTCAATCGAGCAACAAATTCCTGCAATTGATTTCGAAAATATGATGTACGAGGTCGTGGCCCCGTTTGCAAGTTTATTTATCGCGATACATATGCGTCGACGCAACGCGGCAGCCTTTTGATGCCGAAGATTTCATTATTTTTCATCCAACTTTTATTTCGTTTTTGTCGATTTTGCGATATCGTCTAGTTCTTTGATAATTCAATCATTCGACAATTGACGGCGAGTTTTTTTTCAATTCTTATTATTTTCGATCCCTTTCACGTTTACCCCACATTTATCATTTAAGGGGGCAAACCATTTACAATGTTCAAAAAAACGATTTTTTTTCATATATTTCGAAAGTATAATATATTAAGAGTAGACTGGAAAATCGAAAAATTGAAAAATCGAAACTTCGAATATTTACGAAATTATAGCACATAGTCGAGAGCGCGCCGGGACCGCATGCTGTGAACTCGGGAAACTTCAAAAGCGATTATCTCAAAACAGCATTTTCAAAAATTGCTCAAGTTATAGCTCAAAAAGTTATAGATCGATCTGGCTGAAAATTTGGGATTTTTCTCACTATAATATTATCAATATCAAAGTTTTAAGGTTATCGCGTAAATAAATTACTTTTTTGGGGTAAAAATTGTCGAGAAAATGGTGAAAAATATGAAAATTAGATTAAAAAGCCTACTCAATTTTTAATTTTATACTTTTTTATATTTTTATAGGTTTATCCTTACCCTAAACATGTCAATGATTGAAAAATATTTTCGATTTCTGTTTCAGATCGATAGAAAAAATCAGACAAATAGAGCACTTTTCGATATCACGCAAAATACGCCTAAAGAAATATCTTATGACGCCGCCATTTTGTTTTGTCAAAAAAAAATAATTTAACACTTGAAAGTTGTAACAAGATAATGTCAAAATTTAAAAAAGATGCGATTATTTTATGATTTAAAAAAATATCACGACACAAGGAAAATTACACATTTCCGGGCGTCTAAAGATTTTCCCCCCTTAACGATTTTCAGTGCCTTAGAGATACAACAGAGTGTTGCCCACACCCACCCTCTCCTGGGACCTTTTTTTTATTTCTCGGTTTTATGTTTTGGCGTAGAATGACAAGAATACTCTTATGAGTATTCTTGTCATTACCATCCAAAAGGGAAATAAAGAGAGAGCATTTTTTATTCTGCAAAGCTGCATGAGACATCGAGCCCATGTATTATTGGGAGTACAAATTAATTCGGTCCGTTTTCAAGAGATGGCTCTGGCAATTATGAATGTTTCATAGTGACAGCTGATTTCGGTGGTTTCAGAGAGGTTAGACATCTGTCAATAACATTCAGTTTATATCGCTTTGAGTTACATTAAAAACCCTGTTTTTTATCGTGTTGAATATGTCAAATTTTGTGTTAACTAAGCAGCATTTTCGGGAAGTTTTACTTTTCTGCTTTAATTGGAAGAAAAGTGCAGCTGAAGCGCATCGAATGCTTGTTGAAGTTTATGGTGATGATGCTCCAACTGATAAATCATGTAGGGAATGGTTTCGACGCTTTAAGAACGGTGATTTCAGCGTTGAAGACAAGCTTCGCCCTGGACAGCCAAATGAGCCAATGAGCTGCTACAACCTGGCGATTCCATTACGGGCCATCGGTATAGACTACAATTGATTCGTTTGAGCCGTGCATTGCGAGAAAAACGGCCGGAATACGAGCAAAGACATGACAGAAATTATTCTTCTGCATGACAACGCTCGGCCTCGTGTCGCAAAAGTTGTAAAAAAATAGTTGGAAACGCTCAAATGGGATATTTAACCGCACCCGCCGTATTCTCCGGACATTGCTCCTTCTGATTACTGGTTGTTCCGACGGATGCAGCAGGATTTAGCAGCGCACCGGTTCACTTCTTTTGCAGAAAACGAAAATTGGCTCAAAACTTGGATCGCCTCAAAAGACGAGACTTTTTTTTCGAGATGGAATTCGTAAATTGCCTGAGAGGTGGGAAAAAGTAGTAGCCAGCGATGGACAATACTTTGATTAATCTATTCATACCTTTTATTTTGAAATTAATGGATTTTTTACCACAAAAAAAACGGACCGAATTAATTTCTACTCCCAATAACTTTCGACAATGTTAATTGTTACCAGTCGCGCAATTATATGTTTGCGCATAAGCGAAGACGAGTTCGAGAGACGAAGAAAAAGAAGAAGCGCGCACTTGCAAACCTAAACACGCACACACGCATGTATACACATGTGAGATTGTTTGATCGGGTGGGCTGGAGAGATATAACTATAATATTCGTCGCACATCTGGCGAACTTTTGAAAACGGCGCGTAGGACGATCGTCCGAGTCTTGCATCATGCGCGGTGCCGCCGTGTGTCGTACAGCTTGGTGCACCAGTATATAAACGTAACTTGATAATGCATATGTACGACTACCACGGAATCCTTACGTGAAAAAAAAAAATAAAATGCTAAAGCATTTTATTTAAAAAAAAAAAAAAAATGCTAAAGCATTTTATTTTTTTTTCGAAAATTTTTGTCGAACATTTTATTTTTCTTCGAAAAAAAAATGTTAAATTTTTTTTTCGCAGGATAATTTGAAAAACGAGCGGTGCACAAATACTTTTATTGCACTCGGTACGATAATGGACGTTTTACGCACGCGTCGCGTACGTAAAACCCTCATTTTCACACCTCGTAAAATAAAATTTCGTACAACACTCGACATAAAAACTTTTACTAATTTCGTGTAATTGCAACACTCGTCTTCGGCTCGTGCTTCAAACTCACGCTCGTTAGAAAAAGTTTTTTCGTCCTCGTGTCATAATATACTATTTTTACCCACTGCATGTATTGTCGTTAGATTTGGGAGAAAAAGAGGCGAAATGGTAGAGTGCTTTTCGTCTCTCATAAGGACGATAAAAAATAAATGGAGATTTCTTTTATTGCAGTTTTAAGAAAATATAGCACAGCGCGAGCGTTTTCTTCTGAGATTCTGAGAAAATTCTAAGCTTCGTTGCCGTTTCGAAATTTGACAAGAGCTTGAAATAAGAATTATAGACTTTTTCTTATTCGCCTGGTTGTCAACGATTAACGAGGAAGGGAAATTGTTGGTATGGTTGAAGCTAAATTGCCTAAAGCGAGAGAATCGCGAATTGTGAGCTATTAGAATAGGCCAATTAAAACGCATAAACAGAGCGTGCCTTACCTCTCTCTCTCTCTCTCTCTCTCTCTCTCTCTCTCTCTCTCTCTCTCTCTCTCTCTCTTTTTCTCTCTCCCTCTCCATCTTAATTATCGCGCGTTGTACGATTACGTACAAGCTGGACGATTTAACTCGAGACACGAGAATATTCGTACAAAGTTTCGCCATTGAGCGTTTTTATTTTTCTGCTTTTTTTTCTCTTCTTTCTCTCGCGCTCTCGCCTTTCGATTTATAATTTATTCAATTACATCTATATAGCCAACAATCGAGGCGAATAAAAATCGAAATTTGTTTCATCCACCATCCAGCCGTCCAATTACAGGAAAATCTAAGCCTCTCGTAATTGCAAAATTTTCGTTTCTTCTTCTAGTCCTTCAATTAAGGGGCCAGTCCACTTTGAAAATTTCAAAAAATCGAAAGCAAGGAAGACTTGAAGAAATCGACGATGATGAGCAATCAGAAGGGATTTTGTACGGTGCAGGAATTGCCGATTGAGTTTAGGTAAGAGTTTTTCATAGTATAACACTTCAAACGCGTTTTTCTCGAAACAACGTTTTCAAAATCTAGCTCCATCGTATCTCTAAAACTAATAAACCGATTCTCTTGAAATTTGAACCACATATTGTAAACATGATTCGCAACAAGATGACCCTCGATGGTTTTAAAATTTTGATTTTTATTCTTATTTTTTGCGAAAAAAACGCGTTTTTTTTTACTTTTTTCGTTTTTCGTCTGCCATTTTTTTATTTTTTGATAAAACTTTATATCCGAGGGTCATTTTGTAGCTGGTGTGATACTGAATCTAATGGACTTTGATTTTTCTGTTTCAGACAAGCCGTTGCCGAGTTGTGATGGAGCTACCTAGCCCACCTATTTTTGAGGCGTTACGTTAAGCTATAGTTTTTGTACTTAAAAATGAATAAAAATGAATTAATTTTTTTTTAAATGTATTCCAAGACTTTATTTATCAAGCCCAACAACTTTTATATTCATATCTTTTATAAAATCCTCAAAAAAAAATCGCGAAAATAGCCTTTTTTTCGTGGCTCCAAAGTGGACTGGCCCCTTAACGCGATCGGTTGGAAGCTTTATGAATTTTTTTGGCCCCTTAATAGTGTACTGAATGAATCCGCAACATTTTAAAAAAATCTATAGAAAAACGCCTTGGCTAGACTATTACCTCAACTTGACTAGTTCTTTCACTGTATACTGCTTCGATCAGCCAAAAGTTAAGCGGCTTAACTTTTGAAACGCACTGTCTCTAACTTATTGGGTAAGGAAAAGGACTGCAACACCTCAACTTCCTAAAGGTTTGAGTCGCGTCTATGGGCGCGTCAAGTGCCTACGTACCGCTCAAAGTGCCAATATTAAAAGATATATAAGATTAAAAGAAAATTATATTTATCACAGAGCGCAGGATAAGACGCGCCGTTAACGGTAATAAGATCGGAGCAATAAGACAGTTTTGGAGCGTGACCGCGACGCGTGCGTGTTACACGTTCCACTAATAGAAGGAAGAAGCACTCGACGTGTATGCGTATACTCTTTGCGCAAATCATACACCGAGAGAATATCCGAGAGCACTTTTATGGTGAATGTGTGTGTGTGTGTGTGTGTGTGGGGGCGTGTGTGAGCGCAGCTTCAAACGTTCGTGAGAGGATTAAGATGCAACGCGCGGAAGTGCAAACTCTCCTTTCCTCCGATGAGAGAGAACTGTCCGAGGAATTCTCCCATAAAATATCACATACAGCGCGTATGAGCACTTATATATAGGTATATAAATATGCCGGTTAAATTATGCAGCAAGAGGACGATGACGAGAAAGTGTGGATTCGCATGTAATGTAACGTTTCGATCGTTTGATCAAAAATTAATATTTCCAAAGAATTTTTTACCTCCCTTTAAAGCATCGAAACTCCCTTCTGTTTTTTTTTAATCAATTTTTTATCAAAATTTAAATTGATTTTTTTTACTATTTGAATAATTTTTCGATCAATTTTGAAATTGATTTTTCAACAATTGAAATCATTTTTTATCATTTTCTAAATCGATTTTTCAACAATTTAAATAATTTTTTATCAATTTTTAAAACTCGAAATTTTGGTAAAAATTCGGTGTTTTTTTTTCAATCAGCTGTCATTTGTACAATTTTTTAATTTATTTTAAAATTGATTTTCCAACAATTTAAATAACTTTTTATCAATTTTTAAAACTCGAAATTTTGGTAAAAATTCGGTGTTTTTTTTCAATCAGTTGTGATTTGTACTATTTTTTTTTTTTTCAATATTTCTATGCTAGACTTTAGCTATTACCTTTCTTTGCAAGAAACTTTTTTCAGTCAAAGCCTGGCAGAGAAAAAAAATTCCACCATCGGCAAGGATTGTCGAAAGAGGGTCCTACTAGACGACTTATATCTTTGCCACTTAAAATTTTTATTTTCTTTCGTTTTAAATTTGTTTATAAAACTACTAGCTTTTACCCGCGAATTCGTCCGCGGACATTTCGGATATAAACTTTGTTTGATTTTAAACGGAGAAGGTTACGTTGGTCTGTTTATCTATGACTTTTCTGATTTCGCCAACTTAAATTAACGCGGGACGCTTTTTTAATGAATTTCTTTTTCGAAAATATATATATGAAGTTATAGTTATTACCCGTGACTTCCTCCGCGAGAAATTTATGACGCCGTGGGAGTATGAATATTTGATTCCATTTCAGAGGATTTCCTTATAAACAATAGTTTTTGTTTTTTTGTTTATTTGACGGCACCAATCTCGCCAGGCCCATGGGCGAACCTGCGTGTGAGCAAGCTTCATAAAATTGACCGTGGGAGAAACCATCTTCCTTCAAATCTGCGCCAGCGTTTTTTAAACCAACACCTTAAGGGTTGAATGTGCGGAAATACTGAAGTGCATTTTCCATTATTTTCATTATAGAGTGTTTACGCCAAGTTTCAAGTAAAACCGACCAAAAAAATATTTCTTTCTACACAAACTTTTCCACCCCTTTGCAACCCCTTTAGGGTTAAATTTTCGAAAATATTGGAATACGTGTTCTATTAATTGTATTGTAAAGTATTTATGCCATTTTTCAAGTCTATCCAACCAAAAAAAGTTTCAACACAAACTTTTCTACCCTCTTGCAGCCTCCTAAGGGTCCAATTTTTGAGAAATGCTGAAATGCGTACTTCATTAATTTTATTGTAGAGTGTTTATGCAAAGTTTCAAGTAAATTCGACAAAAAACCAACTATTAACTGAGCGTTCGTGGATACTTAAGCACGCTTGGGAGTCGAGCGGAGAGTCTTTATCATTTATATACATAGCGTTGGAAGGAATCCGAGTATCGTTTTGAACTTTTCAGGATTTTATTCTTAAGATATTTCGCTAACGATTTATGAAATAACAAAAAATTGTTTTCTTGAAGCATCAAAAGTGGTTGCCCGCCTTAAAATGTCGCATTTTACTGCGACTTTGCTTGAATATAAATGTTTGAAGACCGAATTATTGCGACAGGGTACCGTGTAATTAGTGGCCGTTTGTTGGGCGGACAATTTAAACAATTTACGATGCCAATTGATGAGGATCGCAATGGGGACAATGTCCGGGACTTTAGAAATTCTTTAATGGCTTCACGTGTCGCACAACTCGGTGCACACATAGCACGAGAATTACAGAGTATTTGAGGCTGGTATAGTTTACCGGAACAGCCGTCGCTTCGCCACGTTTGTACGTATATATATATATATATATATATATATATATATATGCACACGTCTTGATGCGTCGCGCGTCCCATGTGTCGCCGACACTACCGCACAAGAAGAGTAATTTTACATTTTTAATGGTGCGAAATATTGCCTCGTAATAAAAAAAAAAAAAAAAAAACAGAACTGTAAAACTCAGAACGTCGTTTTTTTTTCTCAATTAGATTGAAATTAAAGAAACAAAAGTTAAAGTGTTTTTACCCAATAATAATCAGCGCAATATTTTCTGGATATTTTTGTATATACACGCGTATATTATACTAACGAAGCTGTAACAATTTGCAAATATATTTGTAAATAACAGACCCTGGTGGATGGGCGGTCGGGGTTCGTCTCCGGTGATACTTCGAGGTTAGCAGCGCACTTTTATGTCATTCCTTTCTCGTATTCGTGGGATATATCGTGTTTTATCTTCATTTATTTTATGCAAATCTAATCTTTATTTATTTAACTTGAATATATTTAATATTTAAAAAGAATAGTTTGAAAAAATAGAAAAAAAAATTTGAAACAAATAGGGTCGAAGTAGGCTGTGCGACAAGGAAAAAACCTATTTGATTTAAATAGATCCTATTTAAAATAAAATATTTTTTTTTTGGTAGTGTAAATTTGAAGAAACGGTTAACCCTTCGTGGTCACACATCCAAATTCAATCGCGGTGGTCACACTTGGGTCGATTCTACCCAGTCATTTTTCCAAAAAGTATTGTGACCAAACTATCCGTTCGAAGTGGTTCAAAAAATTACGGAACATGCTTTGAACTTTCTAGATGATGCACGAAAAATTTATATGTAAGAAATAAAATGGCTACATGTTAAAAAAAAATTCATAAAGAGGTGAAAACGCAAAAAAAGACACTTTTTCACTTAAAAAATCATAGTTCCTAGATTGATAGATTTATAGATTCGACCTGTCAATCAATTTTTGGCGTAAATATATAATAGTTCTCGGCTTCGAATGGGGCTACATTCACCATCTCACCTGGCGTTTGAAATATCCTCATACCATAAAATTGACCCTCTTCACATGTCGTAATAAATACCTTTTTCGGAACGCGCACTATGCTACTATTTTTTTCCCAAAAGTAGCATACCTAAGGAGTATCACGTCCAAATTTTAGGTAAAAATGTTGAAAATTCACAGAACTATGATTTTTTTTAGCAAAAAGTGTCTTTTTTGCGTTTTCCCCTCTTTATAAATTTTTTTTAACATGTCGCCATTTTATTTCTTATAAATACATTTTTCGTACATCGTCTAGAAAGTTCAAAGCATGTTCCGTAATTTTTTGAACCACTTCGGACGGATAGTTTGGTGACAATACTTTTTTGAAAACTGACTGGGTAGAATCGACCCAAGTGTGTTCTTAACCCTTCGTCGACCCTCGACGAAGGGTTAAGAAAAATTTTCTATCAGTGCAATACACGTACAACACAGAGTAATTTGTAACGAGAAAACGATATATATCTCGTTTTTCCGATAATCGAAAACAAACCTCGTATTCAGATATATATATATATATATATATATATATATATATATATATAGTGTGATTCAATGTTGCGCAAAATTTCCGAAAATGGCAGCAAGTTTGGTAAAGTCTTATTGAAATAATTCGTATTCTTTGAAGGCAGGTCTGACGAGCACGCGGTAATGAGAAACGATTGGACTACAGACGGCGAAGCCTTATTGTGTACGAACAGGCAAGCTCACGGGTACATTTTTTTTCCCCCAAACGAGCTTATACTCGAAGCTCACGAGGTCAGGACAACGGGTGAATACTATATGACTCGAATCGACGCACATTTTTTGTCCCGAATTCAATGGCGCGTAGGGACATCAAGAATTCCAAAAGAGATATAAAAAAAATTGACAAATGTCAATTAAATTCGGGTGAAAATATCGTTCGATGGGTACGAGAGGAACGTATCATAAATATGGAAATTAGTCTTTTTTTTATTGGTCGTTCAATCGAAGATTTTTAATAGCAATATTTCTAATCAATCGCTCTTGATGGAAAAATGAAGAGTAGTTTGCGCGAGGCAATATTGAATCTGCACGGTCGAGAAAGAGAGAGAGAGAGAGAGAGAGAGAGAGAGAGAGAGAGAGAGAGGGAGAGTATCCGTCTCCGGCTATCGATTTGCAGAATGATGGAAGAACGGGATTAAATATTGCAATATCGATTGGCGTCTCTGGTGCGCCTCGGCGCAGTTACTGGAATAGAATCGGGTTGCTATCGAGTTCGGGACACGAGGGAATAAATATCGTTCACCATAACGTCGTCAATTACTTATCCAAGAGATATGGATAATTAGCAGGATAAACGTACTCAATATCTCTTCTTCTACCATTTTTTTTGTCATAAATACTTCCTCATTCATGTAACGGTTCGTCATAACTTCTTTTTTTTGTTCTCACATTTTTATGCGCTTCCGTTTATATTAAGCCTTATATAAAGCCATTTTGTTATCCAAGGGTTTTTCAGAAAACAAAAAACGACAAGGCCCCCCAAATTAGTCTAGTTTAATCATTTTTAATCCGTTTTAGATTCCGATTTATTTAACGGGAGCTGGAGCCGCCACTTTGGATGTTTTTTTTTTATGAAATTGGAATTTACTTTCCATTCAGAAGAATAAAATACGTTGAAACTCATTTCCAAAAGTATTTGTTTTATTATTTTTTTTAATCCCAAAGTTCATGCAGTTTTCATGTCTCTCGACGGTAAACTTCCCTTAACACTTCTTGTAACAAACTTTTTCTCTCTATTATTACCAAAAAATGTGACACTGTAATATTTTTTTTCTTTGAAAAATCTTCAATGTTTTTCCAAATAGACCAGGAAAGCAAATTGCGATGTAATATTTCCGAAAATTCATAAATTCCTTTTTTCGGAGCAATAAAAAATAAGATAGCCACTTCTTCTATAATAAAAAAAAATAGAAATCAAGTACGATTTCACAGAAAATAGACAATTTTTCGAGACAAGGAATATTTGGGAAAGAAAACAATTGAAAAATGTTTTCATAACTTTTTTCAAATGTCATTGGAAAATGTTATTTTTCAAATGCCATTGGAAAATGTTATTTTTCAAATGCTATTGGAAAATGTTATTTTTCAAATGCCATTGGAAAATGTTATTTTTCAAAGAAATAAATGACATTTTAAAAAGAAAAAAAAATGCAATTTTTCCTCACAAGGCAAGAAGCTTCGACACACATAAATTTCACGGGAGTAAACATGTCACGTCACATGTGAGATTCCTTCACAGTCCATCAAATAGTCGTTACGAGAAGTGAGAGGTAGCTTTTGCCCCCGTTTCTCTCTCTCTCTCTCTCTCTCTCTCTCTCTCTGTCTCTCAAGACATTAACGAGATCTCAAAGTATATATGACGAGAGTCTCGACAAGTAGTCTAGTTCGAGACGGGAAGGGAAAAAAATATCTTATCTGCGGTAAAAGATCTTTGGATGACACATGGTGAATCGAGGCCTTTTTCTTATTTTCTAATTTACAGTGTGCCCCCTTTTTTTACACAGATTTTTCAAGACAAAAGCAAAGTGACGGCAAACCTGCGACCAAATTCAAAATAAAGTTGCAATTTTTTGCCAGTGTTGTGTCTATTTCTCCATAATTACCTCTCATTTAAGATTATATAAGTAGTTTAACCCTTCGTGGTCACACATTAAAATTCAATCGCGGTGGTCACATTTGGGTCAATTCTACCCAGTCAGTTTTCAAAAACGTATTGTCACCAAACTATCCGTCCGAAGTGGTTAAAAAAATTACAGAACATGCTTTGAACTTTCTAGATGACGTACGAAAAATGTATTTATAAGAAATAAAATGGCAACATGTTAAGAAAAATTCATAAATAGGTGAAAACGCAAAAAAAAGACACTTTGTCGCTCAAAAAATCATAGTTCCGTGAATTTTCAACATTTTTACCTAAAATTTGGACGTGATACTCCTTAGATATGCAACTTTTGGGGAAAAAAATAGTAGCGTAGTTCGCGTACCAAAAAAGATATTTATTCCGACATGTGAAGAGGGCAAATTTTATGGTATGAGGATACTTGAAACTCCAAGTAAGATGGTGAATACAGTCCCATTCGAAGCTGGGAACTATTATATATTTACGCCAAAAATTGATCGACGGGTCGATTCTACCCTGGGTGACCACGAAGGGTTAAGGGAGGTTTCTACTTTGTTGGGCCAAAACCAATTTTTTTTCCTTTTGCTGTATTGAAAAGAGCCAATGCTTAAGAGGTTACGTGGGTTTGAAAATTTAAAAAAATCAATTTTTTAAAATTTTATTATCTAATAGTACAATATGTCTAGAATATTCTCGCAAAGTTTTAAGTCAATCGGAGTAAAAGTCTAGGAGAGAGAGCTTTTGGGAATTCCCCTCGTTGGGAAAGACCGGCCGGGAGCGACGCAGGTATACGCATTTTTTTCAAAACACTATTTTTTAAGTCGGTGGACACGATTTCTCAAAAACTAATGCACCGATCTTAAATTTTGCACACTTCTTCAAAATAGCGTTGACTAGTGATTCAATGAAGGTTTTTTTTTCGTTTACAACTAATTTTACAAGGCTATACGTAGTGTAAATTGTACTAAAAATTGAACTATTTCGCATACAACTCTGCCAAAAATTCAAATTTCAATTTTTTTTAAAATCCTTCGTTCAATCACGAGCTATACTTATGTACTAACAGAAAAACTGTAGTTTTTTAATTTCAGATAAAGCTATCATGAGTTATCCTGACCACCACGAGGACACTTTTTTTTTGAGGAGTTTCCGGAAACCAGATTCCACCAGCTGAATTTCCCAAATTGTTGGATGAATTTTTTTTTAAATATTGTTGAAATGTTGTTCCTTTATGTGCTTAACATTTTGAATAAAATAATTTATATATTATATTTTAAAAAAATAGAGAAAATGTCCTTTTTTTGGCTTCAAAACCCACATAACCCCTTAAGAAAGGTACACTCTATGTTCCTGGCACAGCAGATTAGGTGTAAATGTGAAACTTTTCATTTTACTCGCCCATCAACTTCAGTTTAACTTTAAACGCGTTTTTCTCGAAACCACGTTTTCCAAGTTTGCGCAAGTTCTCCTACACGCTCCAAATGAGCAATCGTTATGAAATTTGGCAGGCACGTGTACAACAAACGTCTTTAATTAGTTGAACAAGAGTTATCCAAAAATTTCAAATGTTTTTTATTTTATGAACAAAGAAACTGCAAAAATGTTTGGTAAAAACTGAACTTCCCTTTCGATAGCTCACTATTTTTGTTATTTTTCCATTTTTCTTCTTGATTCCAGGTCGACTTATCTATATATATATATAAAACTGTTCCGTGACTGACTGACAGACAACGCACAGCCTAAACTACTGAAGATAGAAACATGAAATTTGGTACATATGTTCCTTAGAGGGTGTAGAGGTGCACTAAGAAAGGATTTTTTTTAAATTCGATACTTAAGGGGGTGAAATGGGGTGTCAAAGTTTGTATGGGAAAAAATATTTTTTTGGTCGGATTCACTTGCAACTTTGCATAAACCCTCTAGAATAAAATTAATGAAATACGTATTTCAGCATTTCCCGAATATTCAACCCTTAAGGGATTGCAAGGGGGTAGAAAAGTTTTTGTTGAAATTTTTTTGATTGGATCGACTTGTAAAATTGCATAAATACTCTAGAATACAATTAATGGAACACGTATTTCAATATTCTCTAAAATTTAACCCTTAAGAGGTTGCAAGGGAGTGGAAAAGTTTGTGTAGAAAACAATATTTTTTTGGTCGGTTTTACTTGAAACTTGGCGTAAACACTCTATAACGAAAATAATGAAACATGCACCTCAGTATTTCCGAACATTCAATCCTTAAGGTGTTGGTTTAAAATACGCTGGTGTAGATTTGAAGGAAGATGGTTTTTCCCACGGTCAATTTTACGTAGCTTGCTCACACGTAAGTTCGCACCGACATACGTGGCTCCTCGCACTCCCAGTACTATGTTTCGTCAAACTTAAAAAAATATTATCATGTTCAACAAAGACCGCTTAGTAAACATACCAAATTTCAACATTCTATATTTAATATTTTTCGCATAAAAAATTGGTAAAAAATCGAACATTTTTTGGCCCGACAAAGTAGCCCTCCCTTAACTCTATTTTTTCGTTCTCGTCAGAACAAATTGGCGTAAAAGCAAACCCACTCCTCCCATTTACTCTTCAAATGCTGACTTGATTGAAAATTCCTAAAAAAAAATTACGAATCCAAATTAACATCAATTGTCCAAATATGCCAATGAAAACAAAAATGTCCACGTGCCATTATTGAATCGAAATACCCAAATATCTTACGATTCGGTGGAAAATCCTCTGCCCGTAAACAAGAAAGACACGAGTCTGGACCATTTTAGCACCGGGAAGAGCAACGTATAAAAAAACCCTCGAATAATTATCACATTGCTGTTGAATTCTTTTCGGTAAGTACACGAAGCCTCGAGTCCCCAAAACAAGTAGAAATGATATTCGTCCGCTTAACTTATATATTCGAACTATGGAACATTACACGAGAAAACAAATGCGAATGTGTATAGTTCCTACGCGCTTATATTTCCGTTGCGGTACGTACCGATCATCCGATCGTGGCTGTTGTTCCTCGTTGACGCTGTGAAGATGTGTTTATCTCGTTTGATCTTCGCGACATATGTACAAGTACATGTATACATACATATTTACATATATATATATATATGCATATAAAGGCCACCGGCGAAAAGTTTGATTACACTTTTTTGGTTGTAAAAACAAAATTTGTATCAATTTTTTCACACTTTGAACTAATTTTTTTTATTTTCTGATTAAACTTTCTCCCTCTGGTTATATTCTCGAGTTACAGCGGAATTTCGAGAACTGCACTAATTTAAAAAAAGCCGAATAACCTTGCGGAATAAAATCAGAAAAAAAAACATTTCTACAGGCAAATTCGAGATAAATCTCGGGCTTTTTGAGACCTTTTATGACAATGAAAATCCAATTTTGATATTCCAAAAAATTACCAGAGAGTTTATAGGAGTAGGGAAAAATAACAAAAAAAAATAACAAGCATGTCAGAGGACGACGATCATTTTCGATTTAAAAATCGTAAGTGATCGTCGATTTAAGATCTCATCATTTACGATTTAAATTTTTACATCTCATCATTTACAAAGTGAAAAATCATTTACGATTTAATATTTACATCTCATCATTTACGATGAGATGTAAAAATTTACATCATTTACGATTTGAAATTTACAAAATTTACAAAAAAAATTTACATAACTTAACTTACATTTTAAAATTTACAAAATTTATTTTAAAAAATTTACATTTCATCATTTACGATATAAAATTTACAAAATTTACAAAAAAAAATGTACATCTCATAATTTACGATTAAAAAAAAATCGTAAATGATGAGAAAAAGAAAGACTTAACGAAGCTCGTTTCTTTATCTCACGAATACTTGATTGAAAGTTCCTTCGTGCCTGCTTTCGACTCATATCTGTAACTTTTCTCCACCATCGAAAATTCGAAAAGTGTGTCAACAATTTTCGCCGACAGTGTGCCTATATATATACATATATATATTTTTTTAAATGTATATACTCACAACGAAGCAAATTTCATGTTTCATAGACACGCGCGAATCGCGAAATTCGCGAAACTTCGTTTTAACGAAAACTCATATTTGTTCCCAAATAAGTCGCGGATTTTATTTCGCGCGAAATTATAACGAACTTTGTCGCGGATGGGATTTTACATACTGATTTAACGAAATAAATTGGATGTAACGGTGACGGAGGGGTTTCCTGCACTCTCGGTTTTTTTGAGGAACGACGGTCGTGCCGGTCTGTCGTGCGCATACGGACTGCGACTACTGAGAGAAGAGTTAGCCGGTCCCCTCTTTCACTATCGCGCTCCCTCTCTCGCACACGTCTCTCTCTCTCTCTCTCTCTCTCTCTCTCTCTCTCTCTCTCTCTCTCTCTCTCTCTCTCTCTCTCTCTCTCTCTCGCTCGGTATCTCTCACGCGCTCTCCTTCGCTCTTTCTCTCAGGTTCGCGTCTCCTCCCTTTTCTGTACCCTCTGCGCCGGTCTCTCGGCTCGTATTATGCATATATATATATATGTATACATACGGCGGATTTACTCCCGCACATGCCTCATACCCTTATCCACGTTTCTCGCTCCCTATCGTTCGTATTCTCGATTCCTCTCTCTCTCTCTCTCTCGCTCTCCCTCTCTGTTTCTCTCTCTCTCGCTCTCTCTCTCTCTCTCTCTCTCTCTCTCTCTCTCTCTCTCTCTCTCTCTCTCTCTCTCTCTCTCTCTCTCTCTCTCTCTCTCTCTCTCTCTCTCTCTCTCTCCCCCTCTCTCTCTCTCCTCCCCTACCCTTCCTCTCGCAATTCTCTCTCGTCCTCTCTCGTACACTCGGTGTAGTAAGTAGTTAGCGTAGTAGTGTGCACCGGTGAGAGCGCAGACACCACGTGTAGCTCGAGAGAATACCAGCCTCAGCAACACACGGAGCAAGGATTTTGATTCCAGCGCAAAATTGTCGAGTACAAATCTCCTGAGAAGATGTGCCTCATGTAACGTCAAAAAGGCAATATTGCTGCGAAAAAAAATCATTTTTAAGGGGAGGCTACCGTCGAGAGGCATGAAAAATACATGAACTTCGGAGATTTTTTTTTACATAACATCAATTGGAAATGGGTTTCAATGTATTTTATTCTTCTATCAATGAAGAGTAAATTCCATTTTTATTTATTTGAAAAAAAATCAAAATGGCGGCTCAGCTACCGTCGAATAAGGCCATGCACGGTTAATCTGAATCAAAAACGGGTTAAAAATTATAAAACTAGACTAAATTTGGGGGGCCTTATAGTTTTTTGTTTTCTGAAAATGCCCTCGGATAACAAAATGACAGCCGTTTGAAAAAAAAAAACCGAATTTTCTTTACTTCAACGGACGGAAAAAATATTTCTAAATCAATTTTTCACAAAAATCGCTTCCTGATGGCCCCGCAAATTGAATTTCCTTTCAATTGCGCAGAGATTCATGTGAATCGGTTCATCCGTTGAAGCTGTAGAGCGCCCCGCGCGCTGGAAAATGCTATTTTCGGAAAAATGCATTTAAAGTTTCCCGTGCAGAATTTTCTTAAGGATACTTAAGTTCCGATCGGATCCCGATCGGGATATTATACGGATTCCGTAGATGGGGTATCCTCATCGGAATCCAGATGGCGCCCACTACGTAGCACAAGGCGGAGACGCGGTGGCAAGAATTTGAAATACGTATATCAAATTGGTATTAAATTCATTTTTCTTAGTAAATTAAATACATATTTTCTTAGTTCGAACGATCTCCATTTAATTTAAATATAATTACTCAGAATAAATAACCTATATCACTTTTCTCCAGGAAATATAAGTCTTTCAATGTTTTTAAATTGTTTTTTCGTAATTTTTTTTATTAAATGTAAAGAATTTTGTTCAAAATTCTGTTATTAAAATGTATGAGTTTTGACAGTTATACTGTAGCACGAATTTTTACCTAATCTTTTTCACATCCTTGAATAAATGATTTCAGAAAACGTCTAGCGTCTCCAGCTGATACGGGTCGGTCGAATCGAACTTGATCTTGTTCTAGAAGTTCGGGATTCTAGACTGGATCCTATTTGTATTTGTATTCTGATTAGAGTCCTTAATAGTTCCGGATTTGGATCATTTCATCATTACATTTCGCTCCTGAATCCGATCCTATATCCAACTGGATCTCGATCGAGAAACCAGGATCCTAGTCCGAATCGGACTGTATCCATGACAATATTTCTGCATGGGTTAACATTGAGGCTGTAAATTTTAAAGTACTTTACATATGAAAATATCCTTTTACCCACGTATTCTAAACATTTTAAGGATGCAAAACCGTAATGAACGGTAACCTGCCCTCAAGCCGGAATTCACGTAATATTTATTTCGGGAAAAAACACGAACGTCATTTCTGACATTAAAAAATACATATACACATCTATATCGCCAATGCCATTCGTCCATACAGATAGAACTGTCGTCTCAGAGAGTTTATTCCCTCGACCCCCCCCCCCCCCCCCAATCGCCTCACCCCCTCTTCAAATCAACAAAAACGGAATTTCAGTTGATGATGTTGAAGTTCGCATCGTTGGAACGCAATGAAATACTTTTTTTTACTAAATTTCCCAAATTTTCTTCGAAACATTTAAGCTATAAAAATGCCGAAATCATTTTTCAGGCTTCTTATTTAGCGATCTACAACCACAAATCTGCAAAAGACGATTTTCGATAATAATAAAAATGAAGAAATAAATAAAAAAAAATCGTTGCATTCCAACGATGCAAACTTCAAGCCCATTTTCAGTTGTTATTGCCCAAAGTGTCCATAAAGATTCTCGTGTCCTTGTCTTCAAAGTGACTGACAACTAAAAAAAAAAAATCTGTTCTCTTTACCGCACTGCGATGAATCCAGCTACTAAGGCTTGCCAATACGCATATATATATATATTCCTGATAAGTATCCAATCCATCGTGAAAAAGATTTCATCACTGCGACGATACTCCCCCAATGCTGAGAGGAACACGATCGGAGGATCAGTCAATTTAATAGCATACAGAAACGTTATAAATTTGTTAATTTATCATTAACGTAAAAAACGAAAAAAAAATGAATGCTATTGCTCGAGCTAACGAACGTACGGTGCGGCATCAACCCTCGAATTTGCATATTGCATGATGCTCCATGACTCACAGAGTCCGAAGTTCACGTGTGTTGGTGAATGGGAATGTGAAATGCACTAACCAACATTGAGCGACTATGCTGTCTGCAGTCTGCACGCAGCAATGGCTCACTACATATATATATATATATATATATATATATATATATATATATATATATATATATATATATATATTCGGACAAAGTACATTTTGAACCCGTTATATCCATGTCATGTTGGATATCTGCACCTTTGGCTGTTGCGAGGACGGTCCATAATTTTTTTTTTTTTTGCGAATCCTTGAATTCGCATAGGGGTTTGGGTCATGTTGAGTATGGAGACAATAGGCTATTCGGCAAAATCACCTTTCCCCATGTGTACATATAAAGGGTGTCCCAAAATTCACGCAAGAAGCAATTTTGATAGAAAACACAGGTTTTAAATTAAAAATTGTAATTTTTTCTTATCGATTCATCAAGTATAGAGTACAAGGTTATGTATGGAATAGCATAGGCATTTGTTTCTCAACAATCACTCGTGGATTTTCCGAACCCCAAATGCGACAATTTTGTCGATTAACAAAGCCATGAAGATGAAAATGAGCCTCATCGATGAACGATGATTTTGTTCGAAAAATCAGCATCCACTTGTTGTTTTTCCATAATCCACTTCAACGAACTCTCTTCGCTGTGCGTGGTCAGTAGGCTTCAGTTCTTGAGTCAATTGAAGTTTGTAAGCCTGAAGATGCAAATCTTTCGTGAGAATACGCTGTAGAGAGCATCTCGAAATATCCAATTCTTGACCACGGTGCCGAATTGATGTTCCTCGACTCTCAGCAATACTCTCACGAACTGCTTCGATGTTTTGTGTTGAACGACTTGTTGAAGGACGACCAGAGTGTCTAAGATCACTAATTGATCCGGACTCCCTGAATTTTTTAATTAATCTCTCCACAGTTGATGAAGTTAAATCACTATTCCGACAATATTTCGTACGAAAATTGCGAACTTTAGCTGCCAAACCGTCGTTATTTTAAAAATATCGCTCAACAATGACAACGCCTTCTTCTTTCGTGTAGCGCTCCATTTTTAATAACCCTGAACTGTGTGCTGTCACGCTGTCATTTTTTATTCGTTGGTAACACTTTACCACACAAATGGCGCAAAATTCACAGCTTTCGTGAATTCTGGGACACCCTTTATATATGCATCTATGCGTATGCGCAAAATCCTTCGCTCAAGCTGCGTGCCTGCTATGTACTCACACACCCACATACTCATATATATATATATATATATATATATATATATATATACGCCGCACCCTCGCTCGGTGCGGGAGCTCTTCTTCCTCGTCGTTTCACCCCCATCGACGCGAGACCCTTTCCGCTTCCCCGTTACAATACATTCACCGCCAGCTTCCTGTCCCTGTCATTCGCCCCGGCTTTCATTCACGTACGTAGTGAAACAGCCGCGTAGCTTGATACGAAAGTATAAAACGGCGTGTTGCTTTTGTAGTTCCCACTTTTGCAAAATGCAAAATGTCAAGATATTTTTCTTTTGCCATTTTACAGATTTTCTTTAACATTTCGATGATTTGCGGCGAGATGGGTAATCAATTAGTTGTTTTTAGAAATTGTATTAAGGGACCTTCATTAATTACGTAAGGTTGCTTTTCTTTAATTTGGACCCCCCCCCTCTCCCTGGTGAGATTTGATGAGATGTGGAGGCACCTCCGCCTCCCCCACCCCCGCACGTGAGATTTTTCCCATCATTTTTAAATGATTACATTTGTTAGATATGTTCATGTATTTTCCTTCATACCACTAATAAAGACTTATTGATAGAGTGTTTTATCAAATATATTTTTTCTGTGAAAGAAGAAGAGGAGAAAAATCATACCACGTTTAAGGTGCACTATAACGGATTAATTTAGTGGTATTTAGTTTTAAAAAAATAGAGTAGGGTAGGGTAGGACTCCGACACCACTTTCCCTACTCGATCCATGGGCAACTTGACTCCAAAGAGTCTATTAAGATGAACAACAACATATTTGATTAAAATTAATGAAACAATACATTAATTAATGCCGAAAAATAGAATAAGAAGATTAATAACAACATTTGATTATTTTTATTTCGTATTTTTAATATGGACACGTGCCTGTCCATAATTCGAGACCAGTCTGGAAATATCGATATTTCACAAGTTAAAAAAAATGTATTACTAAGGATATACACTACTCTAACGAATTGAAGGAACAGGACATTTCTTCCCTCTTTTTTTAAGTGTTTTTTTAAGCGCTGTATCTCTGTGTAAAATGATCGTATCGAGATGAAAAGAAAAGCATTTTGAGGCTTCGAATCTCTAGTTTCGAAATCTTTTGGCAACCATTTTTTGTGAGCTACGGTTATCTCGAAATCAGAAGAAATAGCGCGAGACAAAAATTTTCATCATTTTTTTTTTCAAGACTCCACGGGTTCGGGAATTTGTTTTCAGTTAAATCAATGCATAGGTCAGTTAGCTTGCTTATTCAGCTTCAATTTCGTTTTTTGTTAGTCTCTCTACTTCAATTTTTTGCTGAGATATTCGACTTTGAATGAAAAAGGGATCCTTTTGTCTTTGATCATCGATATCTCAGCAACCAATGATCGCACAGGGTATTAACGGGCAGTTTTGAAAACTTGAATATATTTCCTACAAGACCCTTTCATTGATTTTTGAGAAACAATTTTTTTTCCACCCTTAACATCAATATGAAAAAGTACAAAAAACTTTTTCTGGTGTTTCAGTAAATCTACCAGTACTTTACAAATATTAATGGAAGAGCTAATGTTGCTAGGTTTTTTTTCAGCTTAATGTATCCCCAATAGCCCTGTAAGTTTCCAAATTGATCCATCGAACCCTTTCTCTGGACCGATTGATCAAAGTTTTACAAAACAATTAAAGCAACCAAAGAAAAATAATTTATTTTTTTTTTCACCGCACTTTTATGTCATGAACCCATATTCCTTTCATATTTCCTTTTTATCTTTATTTATTTAATTTGAATCTAATCTCCATTTATTTAATTTGAATATATTCAATATTTAAAAATAATAGCTTGAACAAATTTAAAAACAATATTTGAAATAAATGGGGTCGTAGGTGGCTGTGAGACAAGGGAAAAACCTATTTGATTTATAGATCCTATTTAAATAAAATCCTTTTTTTTTGCAGTGTATGACTCGATGTCATATAGTACCAGTTGGGCCATCTATTTTAAATCCCTTTAAATTAATGCACACGCCTAATAATTGCATCTGCCATTGAATCATCAAATCTTTTTATTATTTTTATCAGTATTATTCTTTATTATTCATGCACCATCGCCAAATGTCGAAAATGTTCATTACTTTTGCTGATCAAGGGCCTTAGTGTTTTTTTTTTAATGAATGATTAGAGAATAATTAATTAGAAGTTGCAATTTTCTCTCCAAAGTCCTGTTTCGGTTGCCAGGACATACGCGCAATCAATAAGCAGAGGCACGAATAATGTTGCTATTTATAACGGACATTTGCGAGGGGTATTTATATACATCTGTATATGAATATCACGACCGGATATAGCGGGAGAGGAAAAGGCTCGACGCAAGCGAATCCCTCCGACGGTCCCTTAATCAATACTCTCGCTCTTCCCTAGAATCGCGAGGTTCCCGTTACGGTTCTGTAGCTTTCTCGCTTTCTTTCTCTCTCCTCCCTTCCCTTTCTCTCTCACTCTCTCTCTCTCTCTCTCTCTCTCTCTCTCTCTCTCTCTCTCTCTCTCTCTTTCGCTTATTCGACAGTCTCGAGTCTCGTAAAGAGCGTTTCGTTTTCCTTCCCGGCTGGACCACTTGAACCTGGCAGTCAGCCACGTTCTTATACCGAAAATGCTTTGCGATGGGAATTTTTTTTTGTACTCGAAACACTGCGACATACCTTATTATTTAGATTTTTCAGTGTAAGCATTTTCCCTTTACAATTCCCATCTATCGGTATGTGTGTCTTATATTTTTGGACGTTGTATGAAAAGTTGATAGATTAATTTTATACAATAAATCTATTTTATATTTATTTTATTTGATAAAATAAATTTATATTCATTTTATAATATTTATTTTATTTCATAAAATAGAATCTATCCCTAACTTTTCAAAATATTATTGTACAAAATTTTTAAAATATATAAAATATTTTACAAAAAATGTATATATTTATTTTATAAAATAAATCTATCCTCAACAAGAAAAATATCATTCACGATGTTTGTTCTATTTGTATAAATTATACGGTCTTATTCTAGTATCTATTTAAATCGAACCTAAAAAAGACATGCCCTTAAAAGAACAAATATATCTATGAGGCATTCCACGGAATTTTACGTTGCCCGTGACCCCCACCATTTTTTATTTTCGTGATTTTTTTTTGTAAAATTGTACCCCATAAAAGGAATATCCACACCAATTTTTAGATTTTTATCTCTTCCTTTTTAGGAGTTATAATTTTCCAAAAAAATGTCGACTTCGGAAGTTTTGGCGTTAATATATAATAGTTCCAGGGCTCTGAATGGGACTGTATTCACCATCTTACCTGGAGTTTGAAGTATCCTCATACCATAAAATTTACCCTCTTTACATGTCAGAATAAATACCTTTTTTGAAACGCGCACTATGCCACTATTTTTTTTCCCAAAAATAACATATCCAAGGAGTATCACGTCCAAATTTTAGGCAAAAATGTTGAAAATTCACGGAACTATGATTTTTTTAGCGAAGCAGTGTCTTTATTGCGTTTTCACCTCTTTATGATTTTTTTTAAAAATGTCCCCATTTTATTTCTTATGAATAAATTTTTCGCACATCATCTAGAAAATTCACAGCATGTTCCGTAATTTTGTGAACCACTTCGGACGGATAGTTTGGTCACAATACTTTCTTGAAAACTGACTGGGTAGAATCGACCCAAGTGTGACCATCGCGATTGAATTTGGATGTGTGACCACGAAGGGCTAATTGAGATATCGACAAATATCGATCTATAATTTTTTTTTCATTTTGAAGCATACTTTCATAAAAAAAATATGAAAAAAATTATCAATTATACTGGACCACGTGATTTTTGCTTCGAAAGTGAAAACTATTTTTTTTAAAGATGATTGCCATTTTTTATTTTTTTCAAAAAATTCTCTAAAATAGAGTGACCCATTCTATGATTTTTGAGACTAGTCTCAACATGGGCCTATTTTTCCTTGTATTTTTTTTCGAATTAATCATATTTTTTCGAGAAGATTTATATCATTTTAATCTGCAATAATTCTATCAATGATTTTGTGATTTCCAATTCGGCTTCGGCAGGCCTGAAACGGTTTATTTTTTATTTGTACTGAATTGTCGTATTGATCAATATCATTATTAGTGAGAAAAAAATAATTTTGCACAAAAAATCTTCTCTTTCGTTAATTTCAGTAATGGCCTGAGTAATTTGCTTTGAAAAATGATTATTCGTCCCTGCATGATCTATTCTACACGGACATATTTTTATTTTTCATAGATGTACTCGTAGAAAAAAAAAGAAATAAATGTGAGCTAGAATTAAATACAACTATACGCATACAGGTAAATTTATAATTACATTAATATTAC
Source organism: Ophion ventricosus (assembly GCA_963932345.1). Lineage (NCBI taxonomy): Eukaryota > Metazoa > Arthropoda > Insecta > Hymenoptera > Ichneumonidae > Ophion > Ophion ventricosus. Next base: position 22,096,935 of record OZ010720.1, read on the forward strand.
TTTTACAATATTGCGAAAATGAGAAAAAAAATCAACATTCTTCGCGTAGGACGAGGACACGAGAATTAAATGAAATTACAAGGGTGTGGAATGCAGAAGAGTAAGTACATACGTGAGAATGAGAAGAACCCTTCTCGTTCGACAAAAGGGGGTGAGTTATACTTTCTCGATTGCTAGTTTATAACGTTTACTGTGATGATTAGGGGTGCCGCACCCAGTATGCGCAAGGCCTTGCTGCGGCCGTGCACGATTGATCAAGAGTCTAGTGGCAGTCATCGAGACCCCCCTCCCCCTCGAGACACGTCATCTAACCTATCTTCGAGATGGCCGGCCCTAGGTCTTTTCTATACTGACCTGTACATACCGTCGAGAATGACTCTCACATTTGATCCCTTTCAACCTTTCGGAAATATAATCGGTGAAACGTGACGGTAATGAATTGATCGATATATTAACCCTTCGTGGTCACACTTCCAAATTCAATCGGGGTGGTCACACTTGGGCCGATTTCTACCCAGTCAGTTTTCAAAAAAGTATTGTGACCGAATTATCCGTCCGAAGTGGTTAAAAAAATTACGGAATATTCTTTGAACTTTCTAGATGATGTACAAAAAATGTATTTATAAGAAATAAAATGGCGACATGTTAAAAAAAATTCACAAAGAGGTGAAAACGCATAAAAGACACTTTTTCGATCAAAAAATTATAGTACCGTGAATTTTCAAGATTTTTACCTAAAATTTAGACGTGATACTCCTTAGATATGCTACTTTCGGGAAAAAATAGTAGCATAGTGCGCGTTCCAAAAAAAGGTATTAAACTCCAGGTAAGACGATGAATACAGTCCCATTCGAAGCCGGAAAATATTATATATTTACGCCAAAAATTGATCGACGGGTCGATTCTACCCAGGGTGATCACCAAGCGTTAATATTAATATCTTTCGAATCGTACTTATCATCACAGTTATTATTATTGTTTAATTTCCACCTGTCCATACTCGATTTTCGCCACGGAATTATGCATAAACCCAATAGGTCTCGAAATCGCATTCACTCTACTAAAAATCCTATTTACTATTGTCCATAAATTTATAATAATATAACAAATTTGACTGATAAACCAGTAATTTGTGAAAAAAAAACATCGCCGATACAGCTTTTCCACATATGTATGATGCAGAGTTCTCAAAAGTCTAATCTTAAAAGGATCATCACAGTGTACCGGTTCGAAAAATAGCTGATTTTCGTGATTTTTTTTCGATGACTAAAATACGCTAATCAGTCTGATTTTTTTATGTCAAATCAAAGCACTCGTGAAGAACAGAAAATAAATTTTTAAACGTTGATTTTTATTTTTTATACATTTTTTTAACCGTTAAAAATATATTCGAAAAAAGGAGTCCTCATGGTGTAACAAAATTTGTAAAAAGATAATTAATCAGCATGAAAGCCACTATCTTGCTATGGAAATTTTTTTTAATTAAAATTGAGAAAATGGTGGCGATTTGAAAAAAAAAGTATCGAGTTTAGCCTATTTTTTCGACAGTTTTTCGTTAAAAAAATATGAAGATTGCAAAAAAAAAGGTTCCATAGCAAGATAAAGAATGGCGTGAAGAATGTTTGTCAAAATTTGAGACGGATAGCTTGGAAACTTTTCCTTTGAGAGTGTACACCGTTTTGAAAAACGACATTTCGAGAAAAACGCGTTTAAAGTTTCCAGTGCGGAATTTTCATATAAATTGTCTACTTACGATCAATCAGCATGCTTATAACCGTCTGTACTATGGGATAATGCAAAAAAACAATCGATTTTTTGAAAATTTTACACTGTGATGATGCCTCAATGAACGCTTTCCTCGCGATTTGATAGAACAGTGATTAATACGTACGCGGAGATAAGCGAAAGTGGCTTAAGGTGAGGGAGGATGCCAGGGGTGTTTACGGGGCAGTGGAGGCGGAGATACGTCGAGAATACGTTTCATATCACGCTTAGATAGTCTCGGGGGAAAATGCTACATCTGATCAGTGGCTGCCTATTAGTCGAAGGAGAAACGTTACCATGTAAAAACTACTAAAACGTCGAAAGGTCAGTATTTTCGATAGTTCCACATGTGAATTGAAGTGGGAAAACACCTTTTACGCTTCCAGCAGTCGACGTGCTCGTATATAGAAGGATTTGTGGCAATATGGAACACCTAAGTCATTTTGTTGCAGGAAATAAAAACTTGGCGAGGCTTAAGGTATTCCTTTCACGAAATCGTATATTCAACAATTAACTCTTAACAATAAATTCAAAAGGACTCTGGCTTATGCGCCTACACGCCAGGCCACTCTAGAATCTTCCAAAAATCTTTTTTTTTTTGTTAAAAATGTACCTTAGTACCTATAAAATTATATTCCAAAAGATTTTGGCTGTGAAAAATCTCTAAGTACTCGATTTTCGAATTCTAGCGCAGCCTCTTCGAAATAAATTTAAAAAATGATTTTTCGAAGTATCTAAAGTGGTTACCGGCCTTAGCGTGAACGATTTCATTTTGGCTAATCTTTGTTGAATCTGTTTACTCCATTATTAACGTGTGTGTGCCGTGCGTCTAATCTTTATATGTAATCAGTTCGACACAATGATTTTTGTTAAATTTTCTTCATTCTCACAATGTTAAATAATTTTCCATTACTTCAAAAACATTAAGCATTGCTTCATTGTAGGTGGTGGGAATGACAATCGATCGTTTAAAAACGAATTCAATCGAAGCACCATTGCCGCCGACCTTGTGTTGGTTCAATCGAATGAAAAAATCATTTTCACTCACAATCAGATTGATCCACTGACGCCGAAACATTATTATTTAAGACCTTTTCCACCGTTCGTTGTACAAGAAAACAATACAGGACAATTTTTGAAATTTATCTATTATATTTTACAAAAATACAGAAAATTTGCTTTTTTTGGCTTCGAAACCCACGTAACTCCTTAAGGGCATGTAGAAGGTCAACATAACTTCACAATTTTTCCAACCCAGTTTTCTCATAAACGGTTAAGGTTTTTGAGGGAAAACAAAGCATCAATCTCTGGAGAATATTCTGACACAGAGCTTGACGATTTTCTTTTGCTCTAAAAATGATTCATCTTTGAGAAATCTCGGTTGGAAAATTTTAGCTATTTCTCTCGCACTCATATGCCACGTGGTATACCTTCTAATTCGCCTTAAGAGAATAAAGGATTATAGAAAAAGGAAGAAGCAAAGCTTAAGGAACATTCGAGTAGGGCTCGTCGATTCCCTCGTCCATATTGCCACGAACCTCAATCTATATGCCCGACGTATATATGTATATATATATATATATACGCGTGAGGTACACGCGCGAGACCCTCCGTGGGATTATTATTACTTTTATTAGCGACGTGTACTTACAGTCTCGCCCGGACTGCGACGAGCTCGGTTCTGCATGGTACCGGCGAGCTCGTAAAGCGTTACAAATTGTCTGTCTCTCTTGTCGCGTCTCTGCATTTATCAAACTGTCGTATTTATGCACCGCTATACAATGTTCCCGCAGGCAACGTCTAATTTTCTCTCGAGAAAAGCAAAACTCTTTACTTTACTCGAGATTTCCAAGTCCTCGGATGTTGAGTATCCCCGCGATCAGAGGGGGTGGGCAAGGTTAGATTCGCGCGTGCGAATTTTTCTATCGTTTTTTTTTTTTTTTTTTTTAATCGCGTTATCGACTTCAGCGTCATCGTGATACTTTTATCACCACGATTTTACCATTATTTTTTATAATTAATTACTAACCCGTTTATCAATAATACAAATATAGAGAGGCAAAAAAATTGACACGTGTCAATAAAAGTTTCGCCTTGTAGATTCTTCTGTTCGCAATTGTCTCGCAACTGATCGTGAGTGGTCGTCAAATTGGTCCGACGAGCTGATCATGTGATACGGCTGTTTTGTTATTGCATTTTTTTCTTATCGATATATTATTTCAGGCCATGTAGAAAAAATTATACAGCAATTCTTCGCAATTGGGAATGCGATCATGTTTGATAATGGTTTTATCGATTGTTCACGTGTTTTTATGATTAATATACTTAAGGCTTTTCGGCCACTCTAGAGGCCAAAAAAGGGCATATTTTGTGATTTTTTTTCAGCGAAACCAGAAAATAAATCGGAATTATAAGATAGGCGTTTTATTATATACGTAATTGACTATACAAAATTTTTTTTTCACAGCGATATATGTCAAAATGGCAACTGTGCAGCATTTTTCCGATGACGTCTTTATTTCTGGAAGGTCAACGGCCGGACCAACAACTCCTATAATTTTTCAGTTATGATTCGACACTAAAGTTTTTTCGATTATATATAAGAATAGCTATAGAAGTACGTAGGATTTTTTTTATATATTGTTTTTTGTCAAAATGGCGCATTTCCAAAACAAAAAGTATAAAATGCCATGAAAAGATCGTCAGAAAATTGTTTATAAAATAGGAACTATGCGATATAATAAAAAAAATCCTACGTAGTGCCTCAGAAAATGTAATTCTAAATATACAATTAAAATTTCAAGTGAATCGGTTGAAATTTGTTTGAGTTATGAGTCCGGCCGACTTGAAAAATGTAGTTTTGGGATAAACGCGTTTAAAGTTAGTAGAAAGTCACGACATGAATCAAGAGGGGTTGCGCTAGAATTCGAAAATCGAGAACTTAGAGATTTTTCACACCCATAATTTTTTGGAATATAATTTTATAGGTACTAAGGTACATTTAAAAAAAAATCAATTTTTGGACAATCCTAGAGTGGCCTAAGGCCTTAAGTGCTTATAATTATTATCAAGAGAGCCAGCATCGTTTCGACGAAACATTTTTTTTTCTATTGTAGTATCAAGCCTCCTTGAATATAAAAAATAAATATCCAAATAATGGTTCGACCGATTTTTTTCATCGAACAACGATAAACAATAAATGGATACGAAACAATTTCGTAAATTTATGTAAAAATGTAAAAACGATAAATGGCTTTGAAATTGATGTTATTCGTTCACCTTCGAGTAGAAACAGTATCCAATCGCGAGCTGAAGTATCAAATCGATGGGGACTACACGACAATGTCATACTGACGAGTATCGTGTACTGGGTCATACAATATGTGTATACACAATCGCATAAACTAATTTTTTTTGTCGACAGTACCATGTCATTGGATGGTATGCTTTTCTTGTGAAAGCAATATACAGATATTTGTTCTTATACATAACAAAAATCGACGAATATCTCGCGGTACCAGGAGCCGCCAGTTGGCGTGTCCGAATCCTTTTCTTGATCCTGAAATTCTCTCTCTCCCCCCGTATCCATTTTACCGCTTAGATCATTACCATCATAGTATAATTGATTTTTTTTTGTTCCAGTGTGCTCAGCTATTTTTGACAGGATGATAAATTCCCAAACTTGTATCAATCGTGCCATCCAATTCGTATGCCCAATTTTTCGAAAATCAAATCAATATGAAGATTAGATGCTAACTTTTTCATCTCTAAAAATTACCTTTTTATTATTTTTCGTTCTTTATTTTGCGAAAACAGATGGTACGTGGAAACTCGAACGAAATAGGTATTCAACTTCATTATTAACAATTCTCGAAAATATTGTAAGAGGTCAAATTAATAATGTGGTTGTCATAAGATATTAACAAATTTTTTTAAGTATGATTGCGATGTTTAATTAAAAAATCTAATCCAAGAGCACGTTTTCTTTTTTATTTAAAACATATCGATTTAAGGCCATGTGAGAATGCTGATGTTTCGGGAAAAAAAAACAAAAGAAACACCTTTCGCTCCGTCGAACGACGAACAACGTCTTTATTTCCGTTTGCTAGAAAGGTGGTCCGTCTAGAAGAAAACTTGGCCGTAGGATTTTTACAAACCGGACGTGTGAGCCATGTCCTTAAAAGGTCTTTTCTGTCTGAAAAAAAGTTAAATTAAAAAGTTATTTTTTTAATGTAAAGAAGTTTAATATGAAAGCCTCCCATTGCGTTTAAGGCCTTAGGCTACTCTAGGATTTCCCAAAAATCGATTTTTTTTTGGTTAAAAATGTACCCTAGTACCTATAAAATTATATTCCAAATTTTACAATTTGGGGATGACAATTTTTTTTTGGCTGTTCAGCACCAAGATAAACCTTTTCTAACAACGGATTAACGTAAACTAAACCTTTGTAAACATTTAAAAGAAAAAAAACGCATTTTGCCCATTGAAAACCATATAAAATTAATATCAAACCATCAAGCTTTCATAAAAGATTACGAATCTTGTTAATATTTTTAATGGAATAAAAGATTACAACTCTTTTTAATTATCATCAATAATGTTATAATTCTTCAAGTTGATAGTAAGGCAACAAAATTTCTTTTCCACGTAATAAAAGTATAAAAATGCATAATTTTTCTCTTTAATTATATATTTTATGAAAACTTTGCATACACAGAATAAATCTATACCACGTATGTATTTATTTTTAGGTTTATTAAAGAAGTAAAAAAAACTCATAAATCGTCATTTGACTCAACTGGGCCGCTTCAACCTCCTTAAGGCCTTAGGCCACTATAGAGGCAAAAAAAAGGCATATTTTGTGATTTTTTTTCAGCGAAACCATAAAATAAATCGGAATTACAAAAAAGGGGTTTTATTATACACGTACTTGACTACACGGAGAGAATTAAAAAGTAATTTTTCTCGTGAATTTCACGGTAAAAATTACCGTGATATATTTCAATGTGGTGACAAGTGAGAAAAGCATAATAATTCGTATGCGACAAGTTTTTTTTAACTCACGTTACAGAAAATTTCAAATACGTAGCTAAAATTTTACTATACAAGAAGGGTAGCGCGCACGATAATTTCTACCGAGAGCACAATACATTTTCCTATAACACTCATTAAATTTTATAATAAATCTTAAAATAACTGTTATAAAGACGATACTTTTTTTATAGACATTTTTGAAAGGCATAAAATAATAAAATGCACAGTAAAATTTCGCTGATATTATATATTTTTTAAATTTAAGTTTTGCGTATTTTGTTACACATGAAAATTTACTAGAAAATCTGGTAAAATTTTCTATCTGAAGAAGAAATGTTCTATCTGAAGAAGAAAAAAACGCGTTTAAAGTTAGTATAAAGTCACGACATGAATCAAGAGGGGTTGCGCTAGAATTCGAAAATCGAGTACTTCGAGATTTTGTACACCCATAATCTTTTGGAATATAATTTTATGGGTATTAAGGTACATTTTAACAAAAAAAAATCGATTTTTGGAAAATCCTAGAGTGGCCTAAAGCCTTAAACAAAACAATTCAAACGCGCAATTTTCAATTTGAAATTTCGAATCGACGCAGGCGCGTATTCCATCCGGAGCTCTGAATTATCGACGATAATGGCGCGATTCACGAAGCGAAAAGAATTCCTGCACAACTGGCGGTCGGACAATCGGGGATTTACGTTGTACAGTTGTACAGTGATGAAGCGGTTGAGACTCTGAAGGCTGTTTAGTATCCCATGTGGCACGTTCCAGTGAGGATTGTGTGCTGACGCGACTCGTCGCGTATCTTTATACACGATTAAAGCATTTTTCATTCCAGTTATAAAACTAACATTGGTCTTTTTTTTGGTTTGAATGAACCAGTAGACAATATTGACTCCGAGCTCTTGAAAACGAGAGCTGTGAAAACCAAAAAACGGTGAGTACAAATTATCCAATATTCTCATATGTAAATATATATATCTATACATCTGTATAGACATATATATATATTCGTCTAGTACATCAACTACGAACGATGATGCTAAACAATCAAAGCGATTTTCCAATTCGGACGCACAGGCTGAGGTCTCGGTCAACAAAAGCACGAAGAAACCTTCGAGCTAGTACAACTTCGATTTGGCTGAAACTTTAAGATGTTACTGTAGATGTTTGTAGCAAGTCATTCCGTTATAAATGATACTTCAAATTAAACGAATTACAGCAGCGATCGAAATGGCTTTCTGATTCCATGGTATATGATGAGTCGAAAAAAAACGTTCGCGTGAGAATCTTGATAAAAACTGATATTCTTGCTGAGCAACAAACCTTAACGCTTTAGGCCACTCTAGGATTTTCCAAAAATTGATTTCTTTTGTTAAAAATGTACCTTATTACCTATAAAATTATATTCCAAAAGATTATGGGTGTGAAAAATCTCTAAGTACGCGATTTTCGAATTCTAGCGCAACCCCTCTTGATTCATGTCGTGACTTTCTACTAACTTTAAACGCGTTTATCTCAAAACTACATTTTTCAAGTCGGCCGGACTCACAACTCAAATTTCACCTGATACACTTGAAATTTTAACTGTATATTTAGAATTACATTTTCTGAGGCACTACGTAGGATTTTTTAAATTATATTGCATAGTTCCTTTTTAATAAACAATTTTCTGACGATTTTCTCATTTTATACTTTTTGTTTTAGAAATACGCCATTTTGACAAAAAAAACAATATATCAAAAAAATCCTACGTACTTCTATAGCTATTCTTATATGTAATCGAAAAAACGTTAGTGTCTCATCATAACTGAAAAATTATAGGAGCTGTTGGTCCGGCCGTTGACCTTCCAGAAATAAAGGCGTCATCGGAAAAATTCTGCACAGTCGCCATTTTGACATGTATCGCTGTGAAAAAATAATTTTGTATAGTCAATTACGTGTATAATAAAACACATATTTTGTAATTCCGATTTATTTGATGGTTTCCCTGAAAAAACACAAATGCCGTTTTTTAGCCTCTAGAGTGGCCAAGACCTTAAGGGGCTATACCAGTGTGAACGCTGAAAATTTGGGTGATTTTCGGGAATTTTTTGAAAGAAAAGTACTCAATTAAATGTTTCGGAAAATTAAGAATATATTTGGCTATATTTGACCTATATTACATAATTTTTTTATAGAAAAATATTGAGATCCAAGCGACTTATGCGCTGCCTTCGGAGGCGCCAAAAAAAAGTTCCTCCACTGCTGACATGATTTCGGCCGATTGAGTAGCTGAAACCGAAAAAGGAAAAAATGTCGTTAAACTGGAAGGTATTTCCTGTACAATGACGTAGGATTTTCGAAAAATATCAAAATCTAACAAAATGGCGTAGTTATGAAAAAAAGTCTGTTTTCTTGCCTATAAAATTGTCGTTTTTTTCAATGCCAAATCGTCAATTTTCATCCAATCAATAATATCCTACGTCATTGTAGAGTAAATATATTCAAGAGTACTCAGTTCAAATTTCAAGTCAATCGGATAATTGCTCTTTGAGTTACAATGTCAGCAAATTTGAAAAATCTCATTTAGAGAAAAACGCGTTTAAAGATTTAACTATCGATTTTTGCAAGATAAAATGATATTTGCAAGATAAAATGATTTTTACAGGATATTCTTGAAAGTGTAAATTGTCGAAAAAGGCAAAAAAAAAATCGATTTTTTTAAAGTGTCACACTGGTATAGCCCCTTAATAACTTCGAAAATGTAAATCTTTAGAAAAAAATTAGATTCGAAATTTATTTTTAAAAAATAGAAAGAAAAATCTTACCACGATGGGTCTGGCGGTAAGAAATGCTAAATTTATTATATTATTTCTACAACAAAAAAATCAAAAATCAAAAGTGGCGTTCTTTGAAAAAATCACAAAGCTAAACCGTTTTTTTCACAAACCTAAAAAATCATGTCGAAGATGACTTTGAATGTTTTTCAAACATTTTTTTTCATAAAGAACAATTCAAAACGAAGAATAAAAAAAAATAGATCTTAATCGGTCCATTTTTCAGAAAGTTATGCGCATTTGAAAAAAAAACAGGCGATTTTTTCAAAAATTCACTGCGTTTTTGCGATTATGTAAAAAAAAATTTTAAATATCACACAAACGTTTTAAGATGAAAACAATAACATATTAAAGTTGCAGCCAAATGCAAAGGGGTCGGGCCGAAAAGTGGTCGATTTTGCGTGGAATGCCCCATATATAACCCGAACGAACGAATGAGGGTTCAAATTTTGTTTCTCATTGGCAATCTTTTCGATATGTTCAGCACAGTAATAATGAGTGAAAAGAGGAACGACTACCTCGACTGGGACGAATATTTCATGGCCCTGGCATTTCTCGCTGCTAAACGTAGCAAAGATCCGGTCACCCAGGTTGGCGCTTGTATAGCCGATTCGGAAAAACGTATCGTCAGTTTGGGTTACAACGGAATGCCCAGAGGTTGCAGCGACGACGAGTTTCCCTGGGGCAAGGACTCGACCGAGTCAAAACTGGATTCGAAATTTTTATATGGTAAGTTTCCTATACGATCAGTTGAAACGCTCGTTTTTTTTTGTGCCGATTCGGAACGAATGAACAAGACGAATATTTTGTTGTTTCCAGTGTGCCATGCCGAGGTGAATGCTATATTGAACAAAAATTCGGCAGACGTGAGAGGTTGCACGATACACGTTGCCCTGTTTCCTTGCAACGAATGCGCCAAAGTCATCATCCAGTCGGGCATTAAAACCGTTGTTTACATGTCCGACAAAAATGCCCACAAATCAAAGACGAAAGCCTCTAAGAAAATGTTTCATGCGGCTGGTGTGGAGTATCGGTAATTTACGCGTTTTTTTTTTTCAATTTGCCTCGTCGTTTATTCCCGAAGATTAATTCAAGAGGCTATTCTACTGTAAAGGCTCAAAAAATAAGCTATTTTTAATTTTTTTTTTTTTTTGAAAACGATTACATGTATCGGTACAAACTTTTTTTCGCTTAAAGGTACACTCTATGAGAATTGAAAAAATTTAGTTGCATATAATAGTATATTTAACAATTTATAATCGTGTAAAGGCATGAAAAAAGGTATGTCGCTGGCGTTGATGATTTGCGCTCTCCAGGTAATCTGAAACAAGAAATTTAAAAAGATTCTTAATCTGTATGTCACTCTCGCCCGAGCTAGAATTATTTAAAAATATTAATTTTTACTTATACTTTTGCCCGAATTATGACGAAAAAAAAACGTGTTTTTCGAACACTTTTGCAAAAAACAACGCCATTTGTTATTTTGAAATATAAAACAATCATTCCAGTTCGGGCGATAGCGACACTCATACAGATTGAGAATCTTTTTGAATTTTTTTGTTTCAGATTACCTGGAGAGCGCAAATCATCAACGCCAGCGACATACTTTTTTCATACATGCCTTACGATTATCAATTGTTAAATTAATATACTTTTATATGCAACAACAAAAAAATTGTTTTCTATTCGGTAAGAGTGTAACTTTGAGAGAAAAAAACTTTGTACCGATACATGCAACAGTGTTCGAAAAAAAAATAATTAAAAATAGTTTATTTTTTCAGCCATCACAGTCGAAAGGCCCCTTAAATTAGCGTTCCGTAGATCGTTAGCTATATACGCAGGATTGTAATATTGAGTTGACGCTTCCACGACGTGGATATTCCAACACCCAACACTTGCTGGCGTGGCCTTGAATCTAACATTTTTCAATATTTTCTTCACCTCAAATGCACAGCCTCAAGGATGCACATCCGAGTATACGGCGGAAAAAATCGGTCAATTTTGGGAATTATTATTTCAAAAACTATTTGTCCGATTTCATCCAAGTTTGTTTTATTCGAAAGTACAAATATTGAGGTATATTTACGAAATTTTCTATAAATATATATTGACTGGGAGCGCTATTATTGTGGCCGGCGTAAAAGATTTCCCTCGTTAGCGGTCCCCATGATTGCATGCAGTCGGTTGATCCGAAACAAAAATTTCGAAACGATTCTTAAAATGTAATGTATAAAGATCTTCGCATCGTAGGATTTGTTGAAATTTTTGTTTTCTCAAACAGGCGCTTGCTTGAAATTTACATTCATTTTTCGACCTAAGAAAGAAAGTTTCAGATCAATCTACTGCATGCAGCAATCATGGAGACCGCCAGCGAGGGACATATTTTGCGCCGGCCACAATAACAACGGTCCCAGTCAACATATATTTATAGAATATTTTGTCAATATACCTCAATATTTATACTTTCGAATAAAACAAACTTGGATGAAATCGGACAAATAGTTTTTGAGATAATAATTCCTAAAATTCACGTATTTTTTCCACAGTCTCCTCGGGTGTGGTCCCTTTATTTTTTTAGATTTTTAAAGCAGAAAATTGATTAGGGTTAATTGGACCACATGTGTCCTTTAGAACTTACGAAAAGTTCGATTGAGTGCAAAAACAGTGTTTTACAAACGGTGATAATTATCCATATTTGACATGTAACAGTTTTTCGAAGTGTCCAAAATATGGCAGATCTAATCGCGTCTAGTTGAAACCTATTTTTTTTTTATTCTTCTATATTTTGCAAATTATTTATATTATCGTAACCGTTATAATTTTATTAAAAAATATCAAATGACAATTCGTTTCTTTTTTCTTTTTCCAGCCAATTTGTGCCGAAAAATCAGAGTATCGTGATAAACTTTAAAGACATCGACTGGACAAGTATGAACCAATTGCCCGCTACGCCAGCGAAGAAAACGAAAATTCGCACAGACGACGAGGACAAAGAATGACGAGAAGCTAAAAGGGCCAACGAGTCAAGAGAATCGATTCAAATCTACAAAAATGTTCTATTAGTTTCCGGCGAGTTGTGTGTTTGTCCTCGTGTGTATTGCCGAATTGACGCCGAGCGTATAGGACATTTCTTTTTTTTTTGTTTACCTTTATACGAATTGCACACACGTCTTTTTCGATGTAATGAACCACAATACAATGGAAACGAACAAGGAATGTCGGAATGTTTCGCATCATAGTTTTAATTCCCAAATAATACGATTTCTATTTCGAAGAGTCAGCTCACCGAACTGAACAATATATAAAATTTAATTTATTTAAACGATTGCGAGTGAATTCTTCCAATTGACCGTGCAAGTTTAGTGTGGATGATTTATTTCGTACGTTCTTTTTTTTTCATGGTTCTTTCTTCGACAACTCTACGTAAAGCTACAAATTCATTGATGCATATGGACGTTCGAAGTTGAAAGAACGATAATTCCCACGAGGCGATGACCTTGAAAAAGCTAATGTACAATAATTTTTGTCGTTACTTCAAAATCCATCTTTTTTTTTCTCGTCTCGTTTAATGTAAGTGTTATGCAAACGTTACACTGTACTGTACAAAGTGTTTTGGAATTAAAAAAAAAAAACTTCACTTCCAGACGATTAATCTCTCGCATCCGCACGGTTTTTCCTTCTCATTATTTTATTTCGACTTTTTTTTCGTTCCTCTTCGTTCTCTGATTCGAATTCTCGTTTTTTTTTGTTTCGTTTCGTCCCTTTGTTATCTCAATAACACTTTATTCATATTCACACGTTTTTTTTTTTTTATTATGCACGATAACGATGAAGAGGAGCGTAATGACAATAATGATGATGACGATGATGATGATTATGTTGATGATAAAAGTCTCACGACAAACCATGAGTTTCGAACGACAAGACTTCCGTCAGAGTGAGTTTCCCTTTTTTTCATTCTAAAGATTCGCAATATATCCAGCAGGAAGATAATAAATTTAATAACACTCGACGCCGACCGCGTTAATGGATCTCTTAACACCGATCACTTTTCTAAGATTCGTTTATGTTTTTATAGACACTACTTTGACGGTATCTCGGATTACTATTATTTGATTCGGTTTACGAGGATGCTTCTCGGCTGTTTATTTCACAATTCACAATAGCGCTTCTCTCCCCCCCCCCCCCCTCTCTTTCTATCTTTCTCTCACTCATGAAATAAAGAAGATTAAAGAGGTTTTTTAAATAAATAATTCTTAAATACGCGTAAGACGTGAAGACTTGCTCAAGTACAATGTCGTGTATTGATATTTCTCGTTTTTTTTTATAGAATCTCACATTTTTCATTCCCGCTTGATGACACAGTGTTTCTGTAAATAACGTACAGATAAAGATCGTTCTTTTTTTATTTATTTATTCCAGTTTTCCCGCCGCAATTGTCCAATTGAATTGACGATGTACTCCCCCTCCCGATCTAATGCGCATGCTTGTTGTCGTGTATTTTCGTCGAGATCGTCGAGATCTTTGAGAAAAAGACAATAAAAAAAAATCACGTTCCCAGGGAACTGAGCACGCGTCGAAGCCCGCGGAACACACGGACATTCGGAAAAACAACGCGAGAAATTCTCCTTCGTATACGAGCAATCGTGAGAGTATACTTTCTTAAGATGACCCGGAAACCTTTTAGCCAGAAATAAACCTTAAGACGGAATGACGGATCGAAAATACATTTTCGTTTTTTTTTCTTTCAAACCCAAACAAATCGGAGACTTCGATTCTCGTAGCTAGGATCGCGAAAACCTACTTCGGAAATCAACAAAATGGCGAACAATCTCAAATATAATATTAATTGATTAATAATAGTGAACTAAATTTAACCTCAGTGAAGTAAGGTTAATTCATTAAATTAACCTCAGTTGAATAAGGTTAATTAAATAACTTAACCTCAGTTAATTAAGGTTAAATTAACCCGCCCCGATACCTATTTTTTTTGCCAGATCCGTTCTGATGTATTGTTTATTTTTTTGTCACGATATAACGAAGAATAAAAACAGCTTGCAATATTCGTTGTTAAACAAAAAAGGGAACCCGAAGCTACCCTGCCGACGGGTTCTATTGCCACGCCTTCATTTGCCTGAGGCGTAATTGCTCTGAGGACAAAAACTCTACAAATGTTTTTGTTGTTGTTGTTTTGTTCACAGCGTTCGTCAGCTTTTTCTCTCTTATATAAATGTTTCGAGGGCGTACGAGAAATGATTACGTAACGTGACAGAAAAAAAATTCACTGCGGCAACTGCCATCTCTTTTGTGTAGCCCCCCCCCCCCCCCTCCCCCTTTTCGTAGTGCTCGAGGATCGGACGAAAAGCGTCGACGACTCTACACGGTAGAGCATCCCTTTTTTATTCATTCACTCGGGCATCGATGAAGTTAAGCTTCAGACGGAATTTAATTTCACTCTTTGCTTTTGTTTGTTTGTTGCGAATGACGAATGACAAGTCTTTCCGTATTCTCTCCTCTCTTTAGTTTTTACTTTTTTTGTTGTTGTTTTTTTTTCCGCAATAGCCGGCGTTTAATTAATTTTCGAACGTGGGCTTCGCCCTCGCAGCGCAGTCTTTCGCTTAATTTCTTTTATTTCAATTTTTTTTTCTCTTCGTCTTCTCTCCCAGAGCTCCGACAAAACACTTCCGAACTATTATCATTAATTAAACATAGCTACGATGTGTCCTTGGTTTTTCCTTTCTCTTAATTATTATTATTATTATTATTATTATAATTATTATTTTCTTCATCATCATTACGGTTTCCATGTTTATTTTTTTTTGTTTGTTTTTCGTTCATTTTTGCGTATCCTCGCTCTCTTTCGTTAATTAAAAGTCGCGAACCGCGGAGAGATCCGTTGCCGGCTCTTACATATCAATTCGTCCGCGGGTTTCTGTCATATACAATTTGTTAAGATTGTTCATCGGCGCGGCACTGTCCCACTAGCACCTGTATGTACCGGCTCTTTGCGCATTCCGTGGAGACCAATTATGCGCGGGGGCTTCGGTTTCATTGTTCTCTCGTTTTTTTTTTTTTTTTTTTTTCGTTCGTTTGGATCTTACGCATTTATACATGATGTTTCAATTGAATTGACCCACTCAAATATCCTCAAAACTGTTGGCGATACTAAAATGTGCGTTTGGACAAAAATTAAATCATTTTAGGGAGCACATTAACCGGTGTAAGTTTTTTTTGAGAGAACGCGTAACGAACGTATGGAAGTCAACTTTGTTTTTCTTTTTAATAAAATCATATATTTTGCTTGCACAAGAGTACTACATGGAAAAATATATGACTCAATTTTTTCGATTTTTAATGACTGTGATTTATTTAGTTTTCGATGAACGAAATTACAATTTTTATGACGATCGAATATATCATTTAAAAAAAAGTAACTCGCACCAGAACATGCCTTCTGAAATAATTTAACTTTTGCCCCAAGCATGTTACAGTTTCATTGACAGTTTCGAAGATCCTCGAATGAGTCAAATAGGACAACCTGTATCGTTCATCTCACTGTCTCTCTCTCTCTCTCTCTCATTCTTCGTTTCGTATCCGCGGGCATCTTCGGTACAGTTGCACCATCGACAATTCATTGTAATCGCGAATTTCATTCGATGTCTCCGAACCTCTTTGCACGTCGTCGTCGTCGTTCGCTTTTCTTTTATCTTTGTTTCCTGTTTCCATTTCGTACTTGTATGTTCTCTAGAAGCCGCCCCCCCCCCCTCTCTAACCACCTGACGCTCCAATAAGCTTCGTCTTCTCACACAGGATTCGACAGGAAAAAAAAATGTGGTTGGTGTGAGTGCGACGCGTGTCACGTTGACAAAAGCCGCATTTATCAAAAGGACACCTCGGTCCCGTGTCGCGTCTCCGTATCCGTCGTCGTAACTTCGTGGCAACCGCGGGGCAAAAAGTTCCACGATCATTCCAGGCAACTCGTGATAGAGTTCTCCTTGTCCTGATGATTGGTGCTCGATTGTTTGTTCGTTTGTGTCTCGGGTGGTCGAAACGCTGTTGCGTATGGGAAACGTTTGTGACACTTCTCGATGTATTCGTCTATCGTTGTCTCGCAAGCGCCAAATTCGTTGTTTCTCAGCGAATCGAGGACTCTTACGCACACGGGTAACGCGACACCATCGACACTCTCGATATTGGTCACCAGGCTCAATGCTTTCGTTTGAGTGCTCGTATCGAGGAGATACATCATACGACCAGCCTGGAAGAGATGCGGATACGATTTTGGATTCTTCTTGAGGAATTCGTGGTTGAATTGTGACGCGTCCGAATTGGAGAAAACGTCGCTCGTCTGGCGCTTGACAACCTCGGCTACGGGACCCTCGAGCTTCGTTGACTTTGCGTGTCGCATGAAGAGCACGAGACATGCGTGCAAATCCGGATTGTTCGCGTCCAAACGATGCGCGCGCTTTATCGATTGTAACATTAGTAATGTACGACCTGCAATCACACGTGGGATGTGTTTAACACCAATTTCAACATTTAATTATACGGAGAGCAAACGAATGAAAATTCAGCAGGCAAAATTGAGATCGATAAAGACATTGAATTAAAAGGAATTAAACGTTGGCGCTTGGAAAAATAGGTATAAAAATAATTTTTTTTTTGCGTGTCTATTAAATATGTCAAGTAATTTTTATTCCTTACGAATACATTATAGTTTTATGGGGAAATAAAAAAAAGACGAATTAAAATTTTTTTTAAATGCCGGAGATATGTCGTCTGGTAGGATTCTCTTTTCAAACTGTTGGACAAAATATCTCGAGATCTACTCAACCGGGTTTGATGAAATGTATACCACATATTCTTTCCAATATTATCTAGGATGTAGCATAGGATTTTTCATATGAAGTGCCGCGTTCATGTTGCATTAAATTTTTTACCTCGAAATTTTGGTAAAATTCAGTTTTTTTAAACTGTAATTTCTACAAAAAAAATTCATTATTTTCCTCCGCTACACTTTAGAAAATGTTTTATTTTTCAGACGATGCCTGACGGAGAAAAAAAATTCCACCATCGGCAAGGATTTTCTAAAGAGGTTCCTACCAGACGACTTATATCTCCGAAATTTTTAATTTTTTACTCGTTTTTTTTTAAATTTTTATCATAAAACAATAATGTATTTGTGAAAAATAGAGATTATTCTATATATCTAACAGTCCCGGCAATTTTTTTATTCGCGCCAAGATTCCGATAGCGCCTTAAAGATATTTTGCATATGATTTTTTTTCGGCAATTTTTTTGAGTTCCTTTCTATTTTTATTATTATCTACCTATTATCCATGTGGAAATTATTAGGCACGACTGACATTGATTTTTTAATAATAACAGAACAAAAAATAAATATAGTAATAATAATTACCGTAATTGTTATGAGAATAATAATAATCATTTGCAAAAGATTGCAATAATAGAGCTCTAAGCGACATACAAGTAACAATGTACTCTTATTATTAATAAAAACAATCACACCGACTATCAGCACGATGAATATAATAATAATAATGCAAAAGATAATTTACGAAAAAAACGTTTAACAAATAATCAGCGTTTCTCTTTTCTTCAAAGTTTTGACCTCCGCCATATGAGAGCGTCGATAATTTAATTTAAACTCACGTTTACGAATATATATCTCGAAAGCGGTAAGATGAGTCTCGATCCTGTCAGATGCGAGATTTTGCAAGGGCTGCAGAAACTTTATCGCCTGTTCCAGCGGATCGTCGACCTGTCGAACAAAATAGGCGAATTAAATGTCGAGCTCCATATCAATTACATATTCAAAGGCCCCACATTGCAGTCCGAGAAATGGTCCATTGGCAAAGTATTTTGCTATAGACGAATAACATAAAAATAAGAAAAAAAAGATACGTATATACAAAATGCACAATCTTGCTTTGAGGGATCATCAGAGTATAACATTTTCAAAAAATCGATTTTTTTTGCATTATCCGATAGTATAGACGGTTATAAACATGGACCTGGCATCGCCGATTGATCGTAAGAAGACTATTTATATGAAAATTCCGCACTCGAAACTTTAAACGCGTTTTTTCTCGAAATGTCGTTTTTCAAAATGGTGTTCACTCTTACAGGAAGAGTTTTCAAGCTATCCGTCTCAAATTTTGACACAACATTTTTCACGCCATTCTTTATTTTGCTACTCGTATCCGAATCGAAACCAGGTCCCGCAGGCCGAATTTCCCAGATTTTTCGATGAATTTTTTAAAAAATATTGTTGAAATGTTGCTCTTTTATGTGCTTAACATTTTGAATAAAATAATTAATATATTATATTTTGAAAAAAATAGAGGAAATATGCTTCTTTTTGGCTTCGAAACCCACGTAACCCCTTAGGATGAGAAAAAGTAATTCGGAGGTGTGCCTACCCTTTCGAGTTTCTCCGGTATGAGTTCGTCGAGGGTGGGCTGCTCAAAGTCAGGATCAGCCTGCTGACGTGACTTGTTGTGTTGTTCTCTCTTCTCTTGAGCTTGCGCAGCCTGTTGCCTCTCGAGTTCCGCCTTCCTGCGTTGCTTCCTCTGCTTGTTCCTCAGCTTCTTCAGTTCCGACGGTGCCAAATTTTCTACGAGAAGAACACAAAGAAAAAAAAACACATCGATTAACAAGGGAAATTTCTTCCTTGGTGGAACTGAGGAGTGCTTGAAAGAAGTGCCTGTCGAAAATATAGTTGTATTGAAAAATAAGAATATATTAAAATGTTTAATATATTATTTTTCAATATATTAAAGCTAAAAAAAGTTTTAATATATTAAAATACACAGGAGCGGAAAGTTTGAACACATTTTTCCCTGTTTTTCGAAAAGCAGTTATAAAAAAAATGTGTGTCCCTCAAAGTTCGAGCAGAACTTCCTTAAAAATATGCTCATCAAAATACTGCTCCATTGGCCGTACATTTTAGGCCCAACTAAATCAACGCGAATTGCGTCAATTGCGCCACGATGTAATTCTGTATATTAAAATAGTGAACGAAAAAAAAAATCACGAGCGCTCGCGCGCTTTCTAATTATGTAAGGAATATTCAATGCGTTATTGTTGAGGCGGTTGCAGTTATATTCGAGGTGGTCTGTCTCTCGCATGCTCCGTAAATTTCGGACGTAAATAGCGTGCGCGGGGCGGTTACTTCAGCGCATTCCTAGATCCTCGGAGGCCGTTTCCTGGCAATTTTTATTACGTAAAAACGACGATCTTACTCTCCCTATGGCCTCGACGGTCACCATAAATATTTAAAAATAAAAGGACTAAACGTGAAAAACAAAATTCTTCAATGTTTGTTTGGGTTTTTCCGAAATCGTATTCAGTTCAATCAGTTTGGTTCTTCATCATTTCAAAATTTATCAATGTTTGTTTGGGTTTTCAGAACGTCTTGAGTTCAAATCAAAAATCGATTTCAGAAATCGTAATTCGTCTGATTGGAAAATGTCGTGGGAAAGGATGAGTGAAAAAAAAAAGAAGATTGAAAAAGTCGAAGCTCCATAGACTTTGATCAGTGTAGGAAGGAACGACCGTGATACGTTTATCGAGTGCTAAGTAGACCGACGTAATTATCTCGTTGATCGCGGCCACTTTTCATTTATTCCGCGGACGCATTGCTGTTTTTTTTCCCTCATTTCTTGGCTTTTTCTGTACTTCTGATGCCGGATGCTGCACCCAGGATAGATGGAAAGTTCAATTTTTTTTTCTCGCTTGGACTTGGATGCGAGTGCGATATCGCGAGAAATTCAGGGCTACCGGACGTTTCTTCCACACTTGCGAAAGCATCTCCCGCGTTGAGTGCAACGTGAGTGGTAGAATTAAAGCGAGAGTGCGATCGATCAGCATGAAGCTAATGATCCACGGTCACGAGAAAACATTGCAATAATCCGTTCAGCTATCTATCCGCGTGGAGCGAAACATTTCGGAAATTCAAAATTTATAATTAGTTCCTCAAATAACGTATGAAAACAGGAAAAAAGAAATGTTCGAAGTTTTTTTTTTTCAACGCAAAACGGCGGTCTTTTGGCAGTTTGTCCGGAACCATTTTTTTGGCTAGTCCTCCACGGTAAAATTTTTTCATTGGTATTTCATTTTAGCCAAAATACCAACGCCTTTTTCAATTTATACATGTAAAATAGTTTCCTGACTGACTGACAAATAGACGACGCATGGCCTAAACCATTGAAGCTAGAAACGTAAAATTTGGAAGGTACGAGTGTGTAAATTAAGTAACGAGATAGGCAACTTCAGTACGAATTTGAACTCACTGGAGTCATTTGGTTGTCCACAGCGATTTTTTTTTCGTGAAACAATTTTTTCTAGTGCGTTCTAAAAATGAGTGTCATTAATTTCGAGCAACGGTGTGCTATCAGGTTTTGCTTCAGACTTGGGCGCAGTGCAACGAAAACGTTTGCAAAACTTCAGCAGAACTACGGAGACCGTGTTTTGTCAAGGGTCCAGGTGGTTTTTGATGGTTTAAGGCATTTTCAGAAGGAAGAGAGTCGATTGAAGATGAACCACGCAGCGGAAGGCCTTCGTCTACAAGAACCGATGAAAATATCGACAGAATCCGGGATCTTGTGCATTCAAATCGTCGGTTGACAGTCAGAATGATCGGGGAAGAGTTGAATTTGACTCACACCACCGTTCATCAGATTTTTACCAATGAATTGGGGATGAGAAAAATTGCTGTTACACAGCAATTTCAATGAACGAGTTTTTGGCTAGTAATAACATTCCTGTGGCTCCTCAGCCTCCTTATTCGCCTGACTTGAGTCCTTGTGACTCTTTCCTCATTCCGATATTGAAAAAATCACCTCAAGGGACGTCATTTTGGGACACTGGAAAACATTGAAACGGCTGTAACCGAGCAGCTGAAGGCTATTCCAGTATCCGAGTTCCAGCACTGCTATGAGGATTGGAAGAACCGTCTGCAGCGCTGTGTGGCTTCCCAAGGAAGTTATTTTGAAGGTGACAATATTGAATTGTAATTCTATTGGAATAAAAAAAATGGAAAAAAATCAGTTTCATTACTTAATTTACACACCTCGTATGTCCCTCAGAAGGTGTAAAGATTTTTTGAAAATCAACTCTTAAGGGGGTAAAATGAGGTGTAAAAGTTTGTATGGAAAATTGTATTCTTTGCGTGTATCAACTTGAAAGTTGGTATAAATATTCTTCAAAACGAATAATAAAACGCATATTTTAGGATTTTTTAAACAAGCCTTGATAAGGGATGCAACTGATAATGAAGTTTCTATGGGCGAAATTCCAGGCGAGAGAAGCCGAAGGCGGAAGCTAGTATGGATATGAAACACTATAGAAGTACAAAAGTTTTGTAGCAAATATTTATGTCCGCAAAAACCACGCACACTTTAATTTGCAATGGATTTAATAAAAACTCACAAAATATTAATTGCTATAACATTTTTCAATATTTCGCCTCACTAGAAACTAGAGGACTACAAAAAGCCTTTTGTATTTCTCTAGTATTTTAGTCCAGCTTGAAGCCTCAAAATTGAAAGAAAAAAAACAGGATGAAGTTATGATTTTTTGCGATGTTTAAATAATATTCCATAATTCTTGGGACCAGACTGGATCAGAAGCATACGTACCGGAGTAACGGTAAAATCGTCGCGTTCTATCCCGGATATGACTGATCAATTAAGCAAATTGAATACGAAAATGTTCTATCGATCGGTCAATTATTTCGTAAACGATACGCATTATCTCTTCATCTGCGTTACTTAAGCGCGCTATCAAAAGGCGTAAACCATTGCACAAATTACAAGGCGTAAAACGTTAATGAGAACAAATAATCTCGATAATGTTCATACACTTTTCACGAGATCTACCGAACAACGAGACTTTTGCGGATAAGGGAAGAAAAAAAAAGTCCGATTTCCACACTTTCAGCCGGTTTATTGACGCTTTCAATCTGTATCACTTTCTCACGCTTTGCGTATCAACGTAGAAAATTCTTGATTGACCAGTCACCATTAGCCAGGCATTAGTCGTTATCAATGTCTCTCGTTCTCTTTCTCTCTCCCTCCGTCTGTCTCTCTCGTTATTGAATGGTTCTTTTTTTCCATTCCAATGTAACATTAGCGCTAAGTAGTCAATGAGGAAAACGCCTCACCCTAGTCTTTAGAATCACAGGGAAAACGTGGAGACTAATTACTCGCTCTGTATTCGAAGCATTGACGAGTGGCCTTTACAGCCTAAATTGGCAGAAAAAAAAAAACATTAAAACAAGTTTTTAAAAATTAATTTTTGTTGCACTTCAACGATGCAAACTTGATCGTGGTTTGAGGCCAGAGATGAGCAAAAAGTAATTAAATTAACAATGAACAATTACTACTGTAATTAGTTACCACAAGTGCCTAGTGTAATTAATTACCATGTAATTTAATTGAAGGTTAATCTAACTACAAATTAATCGATCATATATTAATTCGAATAAACCGATTTGCTAACTAATGGCTAAACAATATTTTGATATTGTAGTTCAAACGAGACATAATTCATCACTTTTTTATCCAACTTTAGAGGATAAAATATTTTCTCCTATATTACACCATAACTAGTAAGAAAGTAATTAAATTACAAAATATTTGAATACATTTTAATCAGATTACGTTGTAATTATATAAATTATAACAGATTTCATACGTCCTGAATAATTACAATTAAAATATAATGAAATACAGTTCAATGAGATTATTTTGTAATTTAATTCGTTTGTAACCAAATTAATAATTGAATTACATTGTAATTTGAGTATGCCCATCTCTGTTTTGGGCACAGCAGGAGCGTCGGTGAAATAACATTTACATAAAACTGCTTACAATTGATTCAAAGTCGAAAGCATTTGCACAAAATTTAGCATTGGGGCATTGCCTACTATGAGGACGGTCCTCATAGTTGAGTATCTTTGAAATCACATTTCCCTAGTGTGCATACATGCATTAATATATTAATCCTTGACTAATGAATAGACCTTGTCCACTCTTACATTCCGTAAGAGTGGAATGTGGCGTAACGAGATTGTTTAAGCGGAATCGAACGTGCCATATGTAAATAGCATCCCTCGCACGTTATTAGCATACGCACGTGTGAACCGTACATTTTCCCTATTCGATGCTCGAAACAAAATCGTTACACCGTGCAGAAATTGTCGTAGAGATGCAATTGGATTGCCATACTTGTCCCCCACCTTCCTGATAGGGATCCAATGGCTAGTAAATGGATCCTTATACTGAAACATCAGGCTCGTACATTAGGTTCTAATCGGGATTCACCATTAAAATCCAATTTACGAATCCAATTTGAATGCTGAAGGATAGCCACATTATCGAACAGAATCGGATACGATTGTTGATGCCATCGCATTCTGCATGTTGAATTTTCTAAATATATGGGTATACCAAATGAGTGGATTTTCAAAGAATATAAATCTTCTTATAAAAACGTAAAAATCGCTTGAAAAAGTATATCTTAAGGCCTTATATACCTTTGGAAAAAAATGTACCGTTTGTCTTTTATATTGGCTTAAATGATGTATAAACATCACAAGAATTATATGGAAAAATTATTTTAGGTGGCCCTTTTTGCAGGATTTCATGTAGAAATGGTTTTAAAACTTTAAACGCGTTTTTCTTGACATCATGTCTTCAAAATCGGGCTCACTCGTAGCTCTTACAATTCTCAACCGATTGACTTCAAATTTCAACTGTAGCGTCTCAGATGGAGTTTCTAGCGATGTACACACGATTTTATCGATCGATCAACAATTATGGGTTTTATAAACAAATTGAAGTCGTTTCTACTAAGAAAATGCGACTTTTTACTTAAAAACACAATCACGAAGAAAAAAAGTTTTGTCCTGTGCTTATGTGCATCTCCGACGAGTCCGGGGCCTAAAAAAGCCTTTTTCCTAAAGAGGGCCTAAAAAAAGGTCTTTTTTCCTAAAGAGGGCCTAAAAAGGGCCTTTTTTCCTAAAGTGGCCCTAAAAAAGGCCTTTTTTTCCTAAAGAGGGCCCAAAAAGGGCCTTTTTTCGTAAAAAGGGCCTAAAAAAGGCCTTTTTCCTAAAGAGGGCCTCAAAAAAGGCCTGTTTCTTTCTACCGGCCACTGCGTCGCTATGTTGTATTTTTTTTTGGAAAATAAAATATTGATTTGAGTACCTTATAGACATGCAAAATAAACTCTCCAAGCCACATTTCGATTGCTTTGTAAATGTCAAAAAAAAAATTTTTTAAATCTTTGGTTTCCGACCATCCAAGGTAACGGGTGTCACAAAATGACCTGACATTTTAAATTGCGCTCCATTTTTTGTGTGACGAACATAGAGTACTAATCTTTGACAACTGGCATCAGGAAGTATTGAGGTTTACTCATGAAGAATTAAACAATCGAGCAACGCATAGAAATTGTGAGAATTCACTGCGAAACAATGCAATTATTGCAAACGAAATTTCACGATCGTGTTATCTCGCGCCGCGGCGATATCAATTGGCCACCAAGTTCGTGCGTTTTGACGCCATTGGACTTCTTTCTTTGGGCGTTTTTCTGAAAGGAAAAGTGTATGCCAATGATCCACAGACCATTCCGAAGCTTAAGGAAGAAATTGGACGCACCATTAATGAAAATTAGTCCGCAATTATGGCAAAATGTTATTGAAAATTTCGTCAAAAGAATTAACGTTTGCAAACAGGCGACCATTTATCAGGTATTCTGTTCCACACATAACCTCCATGTATGTACCTTATATTAAAATAAACATATTCGTACTTTTCAAATAAATAATACGTTTTATTAAGAAATAAAAATGTCAGATCATTCTGAAACACCCTTTATACAAGGCCTTAAAATTCGATTAAAATTGGATCACTGCAATCCACTGTAATTATCATTTGTTATACTTTTTTTCTGCACTTTGTCATAATATCAGCACGCACGTGAGCGCTCGCGAAGCGTGCAGGTTACGTTTCAACACGCCGAGTGGTTTTTCTCGTGAATGTTCACGTATTTTCGATTCGAACGTGGTAAGAATTCTCAAACGGCGTTGATCGGCGAACAAGCGCAGAATCCAATTGGATCCCAAATGATCTTCCTATACGCGGTGTCCCTAACAAATTCCTATAGAGATGCGAGCGCATCTCCAGGACTCCCCAACATATTTCTACGTGGGATCATGAAAAGATATTTTTGTTTTCAGTGATCCAACAAAATACAATTGAGAATTTCAAATGAAAAATGCTGAAACTATGTCGATCGGGAAACTGCGCGGAATCCACTTGGATTCAAATGGGAACTCTCTACGTGTGGCGTAGCAATCGTATCCCAATAAGGTTGTGGTAGGATCTGGGAACTCCACAACCAAATTCTGCACGGAACGATGCAATATTCTGCGAACAAAAAAAAAAAAAGAATCTCCGTTCCACGTTCGATCGAGATCGATCGTACGATCGCGGTTCGGGCGTCAAGAAAGGGAAGAAATTCTCGTCGTACGTGATTCCGGAAGAAAAGGCGCGCGCTCGCGGGAGCAACCTCGACACGCCTGTTACGGAGCGCGCACAAGATTAATCGCGATCCTCTCTCGCAAAAAGTGTGTCTTGTATCGCGCGTTGTACATCCAGGAAAGTTTCCCTCTTTGGCGAATAAATTCGATCAAGCTAATCGATCGCGCAACTCGCGGATACGTTACTCGAGCATTTTTGCAGCTAGTTCGGTGGCGACTATTTTTTTCTTTTTTATTCGATCGTTGCGAATGTAAATATTAGCGCATGCGCGTTGGCTGAATTATGTGCGATTTCGACGGAGAATCTGCATTTTTTTTTTCTTCACCCTCCCCCGCTCACAACACTCCACCGTGGCGCCTTCTCGATTTCGTTCATGCTTCGTAAATTCGCGATACACAGATATATTCGATTTTACATAACTTTTCGCGGTTGGTGGAAACGCGCCCGTGTACACAGCCCATTCGCGTTGTTAGAAAGTTAACTAATCGCATCCAATTAAATCGGTCTCCGGGCGCCTGTTGTTTCATCCCTGTGGAATCCAAACTATCGCGCGCATTCGTCGGTATTTTTCTCGCCTCTCCTTCGGTCGTAAAGAATCGAAAATTTTCGATAACGCGCTTACTCCGCTCGAATCGTTTGGGAAATACGCGCATAGCTTTTTTCTTTTTCTCTTCAAACTCCGATACGTTTAATTTTTAACCCTTCGTGGTGACACATCCAAATTCAATCGCGGTGGTCACACTTGGGTCGATTCTACCCAGTCAGTTCCCAAATAAGTACACGGAGAGAATTAAAAAGTAATTTTTGTCGTGAATTTCACGGTAAAAATTACCGTGATATATTTCAATGTGGTGACAAGTGAGAAAAGCATAATAATTCGTATGCGACAAGTTTTTTTTAACTCACGTTACAGAAAATTTCAAATACGTAGCTAAAATTTTACTATACAAGAAGGGTAGCGCGCACGATAATTTTTACCGAGAGCACAATACATTTTCCTATAACACTCATTAAATTTTATAATAAATCTTAAAATAACTGTTATAAAGACGATACTTTTTTATAGACATTTTTGAAAGGCATAAAATAATAAAATGCACAGTAAAATTTCGCTGATATTATATATTTGTTAAATTTAAGTTTTGCGTATTTAGTTATACATCAAAATTTACTAGAAAATCTGGTAAAATTTTCTATCTGAAGAAGAAATTTTTTTTTATTTTCCTGAAAATCTGTGTTTTACTCAGTAATGATAAGCGAAGTTTCAGGGTTGTCATCTGGTTACCGTTACTGCACGGTAATTTTTAAAATTTAATTCTCTCCGTGTATTGTGACCGAACAATCCGTCCGAAGCGGTTCAAAAAATGACGGAACATGCTTTGAACTTTCTAGATGATGTACGAAAAATTTATTTATAAGAAATAAAATGGCGACATGTTAAAAAAAATATCATAAAGAGGTGAAAACGCAAAAAATACACTTTTACGCTAAAAAAATCATAGTTCTGTGAATTTTCAACATTTTAACCTAAAATTTGGACGTGTTACTCCTTAGATATGCTACTTTTGGGAAAAAAAATAGTAGCATAGTGCGTGTTCCAAAAAAGGTATTTATTCCAACATGTGAAGAGGGTAAATTTTTATGGTACGAGGATACTTCAAACTCCAGGTGAGATGGTGAATACAGTCCCATTCGAAGCCGGCAACTATTATATATTTACGCCGTAAAATTGATCGACGGGTCGTTTCTATCCAGGGTGACCACGAATATCCCTCTGGATATTTTATTTAAAACCAAACAAAGTTCTCGAGTTACCGCAAAGTTTTTTGGAGAAATGTAGAAACCTTCGGATATCTCCGAGAAGAAATTCTTATTGCCGTTTTTGTCCAATAATAAAATAAAACGCATAACAATATTAAGAAAAAAAACATTGCCCAATAAATAAACAACACGCATACTTGAGAGAGTGAAAATATAAAAAAAAAAGATGATCACGGTGACCCAGTAAGTAAGAAAAAAAAACGTAAGATGTATGTAAATTAAGTAATGAGACTGGCAACGTAGCGTTCGATCCGGCAATAATTGTGATGCGGGACTTGGAGGGGCGCCAGGTGAACATGCGATACGCCTTCAGTACGAATTTGAACTCGCTAAAGTAATTTGGTTGCTTGTAGCGATTTTTTTTTCGTGAAACAGTTTTTTCTCGTGCGTTCTAAAAATGAGTGACATTAATTTAGAGGAACGGTGTGCTATCAGGTTTTGCTTCAGACTTGGGCAGAGTGCAACGAAAACTTGTTCAAAACTTCAGCATATCTACGCCCAGGTTTTTCGGTGTTTTGAGGCATTTTCAGAAGCAAGAGAGTCGATTGAAGATGAACCACGCAGCGGAAGACCTTCATCTTCAAGAACCGATAAAAATGTCGATAGAATCCGTGATCTTGTGCGTTCAGATCGTCGATTGACAGTCACAATGATCGAGGAAGTGTTGACTCATACCAACCGTTTATCAGATCTTGACCAATGAATTGGGGATGAGAAAAATTGCTGTCACACAGCAATTTCAATAAACGAGTTTTTGGCCAATAAAAAACATTCCTGTGGCTCCTCAGCCTCCTCATTCGCCTGACTTGAGTCCTTGTGACTTTTTCCTCTTTCCGAGATTGAAAAATCACCTCAAGGTACGTCATTTTGAGACACTCGAAAACATTCAAACGGCTGTAACTGACCAGCTGAAGGCTATTCCAGTATCCGAGTTCCAGCACTGCTACGAGAATTGGAAGAACCGTCTGCAGCGCTGTGTGGCTTCCCAAGGAAGTTATTTTGAGGGAGACAATATTGAATTGTAATTCTATTCGAATAAAAAAAAATTGAAAAAAAAAATCAGTTTACTCAATTTACACACCTCGTATAAACATATTCTCTCTAATCGA
Source organism: Ophion ventricosus (assembly GCA_963932345.1). Classification (NCBI taxonomy): domain Eukaryota; kingdom Metazoa; phylum Arthropoda; class Insecta; order Hymenoptera; family Ichneumonidae; genus Ophion; species Ophion ventricosus. The sequence goes on from OZ010720.1 coordinate 22,126,050, forward strand.
AAAAAAATTATACTCCAATAAAATAGATGAATCTTTAAGATAATAAGAGCACGTGATTGATTATTAAATTTCCGCTTGTGTGTTAAGAACCGAAGCAAGATTGCCGTCTATTTGGGCAAAAAAAATAAATTCGAAGACCGAAGGATTAAGCGTGATCTCGTATAGCGAAGGCCATAAGATCATGATCGTTCTCTCAATCAGTTTTATTCACAATCCGCAAATTGAATGAACATAAAAAACAAAAGCGTTAAGTGTTCCAGAGATTTCGAGGAGTAATACAGAACAGGAAAAAAAAATAGCAGTCACCGAGAGCGATTAGACCATAAAACTCACTCCGAACCAAGATAGCCGCGCTATAAATTCGAGCCATTCATTTATTACTCATGCTATGGAATAATGTAAAAAAAGCAGGCCGGAAATACAGTGAAATCCGTAAAATTTGTGCCAAAATAAATCATTTCCAAATTGTTTTTCAATCGAGAAATCACAACAACAAATTCCCTATTTAAATCCATTTTACAGGTTATGTTTCCCCGTCGAAAAGTTCTCCCAGTCCGTTCGACGTTAAAAAAAAAAAAAATTGAATACTACCTCGATTATTGACACGAACCGAGGCATGCAAAAACAAGTGATTTTATATGCACGTGTAAAATTATACTTTATCACGTATCGCGATTTTTTTCGTTATTCAAATAGGGCTCTCGATCTTTTCACCACCGAGCAAATTTTGATCTTTGCTTAAAAGAGCCCACTACGAGTAATTATAAGGTCAGAGCCATCATTTTCTCGATTTAATGGGTGTGCGGATAAAGCTAGAAGATTTTTTTTTCAACAAAGCCTAGTTACAAGTTGCGCGATCCGGCAGATTTGTTATCGATTATCGATTATAAGATACATCGGAGAAGAGGGTGGAGTCTCGTAACGACATATGAATGGGCCGTGTGTGTGTGTGTGTGTTTGTGTGGGATAATGGAACGAATGGTCGGTGCACTCTGCATGGTTGCGGTAAATTGCTAAACATAAGTTGGAAAGAAGTCACGATCCTATGTGATTCGATTGTTTGTCGAAAGGCGAATAAGCTCTCTCTCTCCCTCTCACTCTTCCTCTCTCTCTCTCGCTCTCTCTCTCTCTCCCCCCCCCCCCCTCTCTCTCGTGGATCATTCACCGTCTCGATATTTCGCGTGCATTGGCGTAGCCAGCGTTTTTTTTTTCCCGGAAGGGCCCAGAAGCGGTCAGTTTGACAGGAACTGGTTTCGTTCACAATCATCTTTTTTTTTATTATAAAATTCACACGAGACGATAATAACGTAACATACATGAAATATGAAACTTCCTTGAATTACACGTTCATGTTAATCAGAGATGGGCAAAAAAGTAATTAAATTAACAATTACAATTACTACTGTAATTGATAATTTAATTACTTTGCAACGGATTACTTAAGTAATTAGTTACCCCAAGTGCCTTGTGTAATTAATTACTATGTAATTTAATTGAAAGTTAATCTAATTACAAATCAATCGATTATATATTAATTCGAATAAACCGGTTTGCTAACTAATAGCTAAACAATATTTTGATTTTCTAGTTCAAACGTGACATAATTTATCACTTTTTTTGTTATACAACTTTAGAGGATAAAATGATATTGCCTCCTATATTGCACCATAACTAGTAACAAAGAAATTAAGTTACAAAGTATTTGAATACATTTTAATCCGATTACTTTGTAATTAAATGCATTATAACAGATTTCATAATATGTCCTGAATAATTACAATTAAAATGTAATGAAGCACTGTTCAATGAGATTATTTTGTAATTTAATTAGTTTGTAACCAGATTAATAATTGAATTACATTGTAATTTAGGTACGCCTATCTCTGATGTTGACATTAATATCAAACTCTTGCAATATCTTAAAAAACAACCATCTAATTTTCCATCATTCTTCAAACCAGTTACCAGTCTTTACCATTTACCTTCGGAGACGTGCATTAATTACGTGGGGTGTTTTTTTTTCTTTAATTCGGACCCCCCTCCCCTCCTCCGCCCTCGTGAGATTTGGTGAGATGTGAAGGCACCCCCCTTCCCCGCACGTGAGATATTCCCCATAATTTAAAAATAATTACATTTGTTCGATATGTTCATGTATATTGCTTCATTTCTGTGAAAAAATAAGAGAACAATGATACTACGTTTAAGGTGCACTATAACGGCTTTAATTTAGTGTTATTTAGTTGAAAAAAAAAAAATAGGGTAGGGTAGGGTAGTGCTCCGACACCACCTTCACTACTCGATCTATGGGCAACCTGACTCCAAAGAGTATAGTAAGATGAACAGAAAAATATTCGATTAAGGGGCACCACTAGTGTGACACTTTAAAAAAAAAATCATTTTTTTTTGCATTTCTCGATAATCTATAGTTTCAAGAATAACATACTCAAATTTCAAGTGCGGATCTCAGTTTTTGAACTACAGCCTTCTAAATAGCAGCTGATCGTCGGTCTGAAACGTGCGTAAGCTATCGCTCAACGCGTTTTTCTCAAAACGACATTTTTCAAATTTGCTGCAGTTCTAACTCGAATACAAATCATCCGATCGACTTGAATCTTGTTTTAGCGTATTCAGTATTTGTTTCTTCATACAATGACCCTGCCGTTTTTCGATTGGATAAACAATATCTATTTGCCATGCAAAAAACCATCAGATTTTTAAGCGCAATTTGGAACTTTTCTTCAAAACACCGCCATTTTGTTGGATTTTAATTTTTTGTGACAATCCTGCGTCATTGTACAGGCAATACCTTCTAGTTTAACGGTCTTTTTTTATTTTTTGATTTCAGGCACTCCGAAGGCCACAATCACTGCAGGCAGTGGAGGAACTTTTTTTTTTGAGACTCGGGAGACGGCGCATAAGTCGCTTAAAATTGAATATTTTCATACAAAAAAATTACTGTATATACATAATTTAAACAAAAATATATCCTCGAAATTTCAAAGCATTCGATGCAATACTTTTTTTTCAATAAATTCTCGTAAATCATCTTTTTTTTTGGGCACTCACAATAGTGCTGCCCCTTAAAATTGATGAAGAAGATATTGAAGCAATAGCTTAATTAATTCCTCTGGAGGGTGTCCGCATCACCCTTCTGGTCCCTACCTAGTTACGCCAATGAGTACAGTTCACTCGTGACGATAAGTCGCGAACCACGCCCTTATCTGTACACTCGTGAGTTAACCGCAAGATCGTACATCGATTCTCCTCTCTCCCTCGACTTTCTTCGCTTCGCGTTCGTATAACCTATCCTCGTTCGGTTTCAGTATTCTCGCGGATAACGATTTCCCAAGCTCAAGCACGAACGTACGCGTTTCGAATGATCACAAATTTATCGATCGCGATTTTTTCCAACTTTTTGCATAGGACGAACCCAAAGAAACGAGCGTGTGTGCATCCGCGGCGAAAAAAATCGACGATTGAAAAAAAAAGGAGAAAAGATGTTAACCTCTCGACCTACAAGTATTCTGAGGAAATTTTTTTTTTTGAGATCCTCCAGTAAGAGGAAAAGATCGAAGGAAAAAATTGACAAAAAATAAAACGAAAATCGAAGAAAAGAATTGACAAAAAATAAAAAGAAAATCGAACGAAAAAATTGACAAGAAATAGAAGGAAAATCGAAGGAAAAAAATGACAAAAAAATGAAAAGAAGATCGGAGGAAAAAATTGACATAAAATAAAAGGAAGATCGAAGGAAAAAAATTACAAAAAATGAAAAGAAGATCGGAGGAAAAAATTGAGATAAAATAAAGAGAAGATCGAAGGAAAAAAATTGACACAAAATAAAGAGAAGATCGAAGGAAAAAATTGACAAAAATAAAAAGAAGATCGAAGGAAAAAATGAACAAAAAATAAAAAGGAAAAAATTAGCGACCAAATAAAAAGGAAAAAATGAACAAAAAATAAAATGAAAATCGGAGGAACAAATTGACATAAAATAAAGAGAAGACCGAAGAAAAAAATTGACAAAGAACAGAGAGAAGATCGAAGGAACAAATCGACAATAAAATAAAAAGAAGATCGTAGAGAAAAAAAATTGGGAAAAAATAAAGAGCAGGTCCAAGGAAAAAATTGACAAGAAATAAAAAGAAGTTTGAAGGGAAAAATGGACATAAAATGAAAAGAACGAAGAAAAACAGGCGAAGGAATCCAGCGCGCGTGCATCCTATCGGGATGCCGGGCAATAATTGTTACTTGCCCAATTCTCGAGGGAGGAGAGCATAGTGAGGCGACAAGAGCTGAAAGATCTGCGCACAGGCACGCAGTACGGAGAGGCAACCTACAAGGCCAACGGATGGCAACGGATAGGCTTGTGTCAAATGTAGTCATTAAAGTCGTACGGCTAAGAGAGATGAGAAAGACTGAATAAATAATGTTTAATAATAGGGGGAAGACGAAAAAGCGCGCGGCTCTTGCCCCTTTGACCGACTTTGCGAAAAATCTCTGTTCTGATTAACCGTAGTGCATTCTACTCTGAGATTTATAACGTATAGGTATAAACGTGCATACAGCGCCTTGACCCAAATTATCTGACACAATTATAATTCCATTATGCCCAAAATATTTGCACAGTAGACAAAATGGGACTGTGAAATGTTTTAAAAAATCATATATTTATCTACTTGTTAATATTTCCTAGGTCCTATAATTTCCACAATGACTCCTGTAAATATTTTCTAGCCCATAAGGAATTTAAGTGCCTGATACTAATTAGCCAAAAGTGTGTTTAAATATATATATATAGCCTTGGCCAAAAGTACGGAGCACTCGAATTTATTGTCTGTTATAAAATGATTTTTATAGTCGTTGAGGAAACAACAGGACTAAAAAAAGTATTGACAAATTCTCAAATATACATTTTTTCACCGGCTCACTTCCTCCTTTTTCCATTGTCATGAAGTTTGCATCGTTGGAATGCAACGAAAAGTCTTTTTTATATTCCTATTGCCTCATTTTTTTATTACTTTACAAAAGCTTTTTTTCGCAGATTTAAATTGTATATTTCTAAATAAGCGTTTAAGAAAGTGGTTGAGGGATTTTCGTAACGAAGATTTACCAAAAGAAATTCGAGCAATTAAGGACAGGTTACCGTTCGTGACGATGAAAAATTCGACTTTTTTAATATATAATTTGCATCCTTGAAGTGTTTAGAACACGTGGGTATAAAGATGTTTCCATGTCTAGAGCATTTTAGAATTTACAGCCTAAACGTTAAACTTTGAATGCCTTCCCGTGCAGATATTTCTTAGGGATATCTAAGTTCCGATCAGATTCCGATCGGGATATGATACGGATTCCCTAGAAGGGGTATCCCTATCGGAATCCAGATGGCGCCCACTGCGTAGCACAAGGCGGAGACGTGGTGGCAAAAATTTGAAATACGTATTTTAAATACGTATCAAATACATTCTTCTTAGAAAATGTAATACATATTTTATTAGTTTGAACGATCCCCATTTAATTGAAATATAATTACTTAGAATAAAGAACCTATATAACTTTTTTCCAGGAAATATAAGTCTTTCAAGGTCTATATATTGTTTTTTTCGAATTTTTTTATTAAAAGTAAAGAATTTTGTTTGAAATTCTGTTCTTAAAATATATAAGTTTCGACAGTTATACTGTAGCACGAATTTTTTTACCTAATCTTTTTCAGGTCCTTGAATAAATGATTTCAGAAAACGTCCAGCGCCTCTAGCTAATACAGATCGGTATCTCCTGGTGATTTATACATTCATCCCTGGGATTCGATTCGATAACGAACTAGATCTTGTTCTAGAAGTTCGGGATTCTAGCCTGGATGCAAAGTTCCTATTTGGATTCTGACTAGAGTCCTTAATAGTTCCGGATTAGTATCCTGGCTGGAATCCGATTTTCGAGCGTTACATTTCGCTCCCGTATCCGATTCGATGTCCGACTGGATCCCGTTTGAGAAACCAGGATCATAGATCGAATCGGACTGTATCCATGACAATATTTCTGCATAGGAAGCTGGAGCCGACATTTTTAATTTTTTAAAATAAATAAAATTGGTATTTACTCTCCATTGATAGGAGAATGAAATACGTTGAAACCCATTTCCAAAATTATTTATTTTATATAAATAAAATTTTAAAAAATCCCAAAGTACATGCATTTTTTATGCCTCTCGAGGGTAACCTTCCCATAAAAACCCATATGCACCACAAGATGACGATAAATTTTTTGTTTTGTTTAAAAGATCAGCATGCATAATTTGACTACACTCGAAAGTGGCAGGAGCCATCAACTCGTTTGGTTTCGACGATTCTCGCTCGCATTGTAACACACTCCTGAAACTCCCAATGCGAATTTATTCCTGCATCATTGCCCGCGATGACGTTTCTCGTGCATGCGAGCTAAACCGTCTATATGGGCAACGCGAGGCCGTGCATCGGTGCAGATTGAGCAATTGGCGCGCTTTTCTAAGAACGATTATGCCGCACATAACGTATCGCTTATATATAATTGCTATTGAAAATAATCAGAAAAAAATATTTAAAAAAAAAAACGAAGGGCGGAAGTCGAGCGTTCGTGCGCGGAGGAGCTAATGTGGGCTGGATGATTTACAAATAATGTGGAACGAAAAAAAAATAAGCTATCGCTCGATCGCGATGTGTATATTTGCATTTCTACATTCGTCTTCTCGCAACTCCATTTTCGCGCAGCCACGCGCTCTCGATTCAATAAATAATCGCAAGGTCTCGGCACCGATTTGCCGATTCTTCGTACAGTGTGATCATCCAATGTTTCTCTGTATAATTCAGAGTTGGCGGGCGCCGATACTCGGTTGGGTGATCGCTCTCAGTATTTTCCTTGGACGACTATCGAGCTCTAGTTTTAGTGACTTTTTAATGCTCAATGCAACTGAAACTCGAGATTTGCACAGTTTCCCTGTGCCCTCGTATAAATACAATATACACTGACAGAAGAATTCTTTTGATATTAACTATATGTGTCTATTTGATTTTTTTTTTATTTGAATTAACTAGATTTTTCGTGAAATCAAATGTTTTCCTATTGCATTCCATTATTTATTTTAAACGTATTCATTTATTCAAATCAAGATCTATTTAATGTCGTGCAATAACTATTTTATTTATTCCTAATAAATCTGTGATTTGGTTTCATCTGGTGGTATAAGACAAAAGAGACAGACGAAAAAATGGTACAAGATTCAGTCTCTCAAAAATCTCATAGCTTTGTTTTCATTAGAAGACTGTTGTAACAATTTGCAGTTGAGGAAAATGGTTAGTCTTTTTATACATAAATAGTCTCTATGTTATTCTTTCTGTTTTTGTATTGCCCACAGTACGTTGATTTTTCGATTCTGGTCCAATCCTGTTGTATTTCTTGATCGATCTTTTTCTTCATACCTATCTCTATTATTTTTTCCATTTCCTCTCTATCGTCGTTTGCTATTGCTCTCCATATATTCCCCTCTCCTACTTCCTCCATTTTTTTACTTCCACAACCCATTTTGATGGATTCCCATTGAGCACTCTTTGCGCCACCTCTTTAAGGCATTTCTTCGGCCATCTTTTCTCCCCCATTTTCATTATTTTTATTAATTTGGATATATTTAATATTTAAGAAGAATAGCTTTAACAAATAAAAAAATATATTTGCAACAAATAGGGTCGTAGTAGGCCGCAAGGGAAGGAAAAAACCTATTTGATTTAAATAAATCCTATTTAAATTAATTTTTGGCAGCGTATTTAAATTAATATTTGGCAGCGTACATTTTTTTTTTGGCAGCGTACACCTTCTAAGGAACATATCGTCCAAATTTCATATTTCTACTATCTCAAGCGGTATTGTTGATACGTCAATCAGTCAGTCGCGAAACTGTTTTATATGTATAGATTATTTTATTTTTGTTGAAATTTCTCCTCCTCCGTTATGAAAAACGGTAAGATTTATTTTGAGGCACCCTCTATACATGGACGCGCGTGAGCAACGTGGGCAGTAATGAAAATCAGAAAACCGTTCAGGAGTCGAAGATGACGGCCTCGTTCTCAGAGCGCACGGGCACACAATAATTATTTATGTCATGTCTACGTAATGACAATATTATTTAATTGAGTAAGCGTTTGACTAACGTGTGTGTCAGCGCGCAGTGCCATCAATTTTGCGCCGACGGAAGGAGAAGAACAAAAAAAAAAAATAGTACAGAGCAAGAGAAATATCCGGGCAAAGTCATAAATATTTTCATGGCATAATAGCCGCTGTAATCGCGTGCTGCAGTCCACCGTAAAATCGTAACGAACGTTTCAACGTGAAACCATTTTTTTTACTGAAAGAAGGGGTTGGGGGAGGAGGGGGCAAGTACGACGAAATTTTAAGGATTTATTGGAATATTTCAACACGCGGGTTCATTTGATTACCATGCAAATACGTTTGATTGTTGGGTAGACTCGAAGTGGATTGTAGACTGGTTGAGCGATTTGGGTGGTATTTGCAGTATGGAAAGTAAGCGAAAAAAAAATTGCGAGCCTCATTATTGTGATAGTTTGCACATTATTCAATGATTTAAAAAGAATATTCTTTATTCGAGCATGCAAGAACAAAAGGACCCTCAATTATTCTTACCCTTCTTATTTGAGTGAAACTGGAATTGAATTAAGGAAACTAAATTCATCTGCTTCCAATTTCCCAGTTTGAAGTTAGTAATAAAACTTTGATTCAATCGTTTTTAATTTTAAACACAACGTTCGTCCAAATTACCATGAAAAATAACTCCAGTTTTAATTAATTTCAATATAAAAAAAGCAATGAAATGAATCGAATGACACCCAAACAAAGTCACAACGCTCTTAGGGCAGCCTGAGCCTCTTGGAGTAGGCTTCGCCCGCAAATTTGAAGGCGAGCTTGTTAGAAAATCACTGAAGAAATCAAATTGAAATTGAAAACGTCCAACGTCCCCAGCTGATAAGGATCTGTATCTCCTGGTGATTTTTACATTCATCTCTGGCACCCGATTCGATATTGAACTACACGGAGAGAATTAAAAAGTAATTTTTGTCGTGAATTTCACGGTAAAAATGACCGTGATATATTTCAATGTGGTGACAAGTGAGAAAAGCATAATAATTCGTATGCGACTAGTTTTTTTTAACTCACGTTACAGAAAATTTCAAATACGTAGCTAAAATTTTACTATACAAGAAGGGCAGCGCGCACGATAATTTTTACCGAGAGCACAATACATTTTTCTATAACACTCATTAAATTTTATAATAAATCCTAAAATAACTGTTATAAAGACGATACTTTTTTATAGACCTTTTTGAAAGGCATAAAATAATAAAATGCACAGTAAAATTTCGCTGATATTATATATTTTTTAAATTTAAGTGTTGTGTATTTTGTTACACATGAAAATTTACTAGAAAATCTGGTAAAATTTTCTTTCTGAAGAAGAAATTTTATTTTATTTTCGCGAAAATCTGTGTTTTACTCAGTAATAATAAGCGAAGTTTCAGGGTTGTCATCTGGTTACCGTTACTGCACGGTAATTTTTAACATTTAATTCTCTCCGTGTAGAAGTGTAATTTTTAACATTTAATTCTCTTGTTCTAGAAGTTCGGGATTTTAGCCTGGATGCAAAGCTCCTATTTGGATTCTGACTAGAGTCCTTAATAGTTCCGAATTAGGATTCTGGCTGGAAACCGATTTGCGAGCGTTACATTTCGCTCCCGAATCCGATTCGATATCCGACTGGATCCCGATTGAGAAACCAGGATGCTAGTTTGAATCGGTCTGTATCCATGACAATATTTCTGCACGGGTCATGATTTTGTTGTATATAGACAGCTTTGACCTTCCGCCTAATAGCCAATACACTTTTTTCAGTCGTAGGTCCAGTTCTTTCCTTTCATTTCGAACGTGGCTTCCCCAAGTTAGCCTGCGCAAGGTACATACCGAGATATTAAACCTCCAACACGTGGGCAGACTCGGCCGTGCAAAGCAAAAGTTTATTTAACAATGATTCAATTCACGTGTTCGACACATCGATCAAAGCCATATCTATGTTTGGTGATGTACACCTTTCTTTATTGAGTTCACAATCTATTGACAAATTTAATTTGTGCTTAGAACGAGTCGTCTCTCCATCTTGTCACTTATTTGTTGTTTTTTTAAGCCAATTTTTTTTCTACGGTGTAGTCCTACTCTCCTTCCGCGACGTTTAACAGCAAGTATACCATAATAATTCTTGAGTGAACAAATGACTTATTGTATTAACTTGAGTTATTCAGAAAAGATGATGTCTCGAAACCCAGAGGAAATACATCCCAAAGAGATAAAACATTTCAATGAATATATATTACTTTTTAACTTTGTTAATTTTCTCAAATGCCTGAATGCCGACCTCATTTATTGCCGTATAAGTTTAAGAGCACATACTGTATAGTATGCAACACACATGTTAGCACACACACACACACATGGGCTGGTAGGAAAGCATTACGGGAACACTTTGAAAACTAGGGCACGAACGTGACCAGTTCCTTTGATTTATATTCCAATATAGTATGAATCATCTGTCCGAGTGTATTCGATTTGTTCTCAACCATCACTTTGTATGCAAATATTCGCCAAACGGTAAACAGGATTTTTTTTTTTCGGGCCATTCCTTTATTATTATTATCATTACTTGCGTCATTATTGAAAATGTAATATTATTAATGACATTTAAATCGGTGTACTGGGTGAAAGAAAAATTGTTCGAAACAAGAAAATTTGGGGATTTTATTTTTCGCGAGTTTTGAGATAACGTTACGATGGAAAATAAATATGAAAAGACAATTTTCTGTACATAGTAAAATATAATTGCTCTTTTTCTCGGTCATCTTGTGTAAGGTAGTATTTTTTCATACGGTAAAACGTCGATCAACCGGGCGGACTATGGACTGAAAAGTTCACGAAGTTTGCAACAATCTAGAAGGTACTGTACAGATGTTCTAAAATCGATAGATTCATCAGGGTCTAATTTTGACCGGAACTGACATTTCATGACATTTGAGGATTTTTAAGGCAAGGATTAGGGATTTTTTTCATGACTTTCAGTATGACTTTCTGGTATAAAAGTATAGTTTATAATTCTTTAGTGCGACTAATTTTCTAAATTTTTATATTTAAGGGAAAGGTGTACGAGATGATCCCCCTAAGGGAGAATACTCGTAATTTCAAAGATATTCAACATAATTAAGATCTGAAAGCGTTTACTACTGGCATATTTATCTATCTTACGATTGGCATATGCTAGATATTCAATTTATTAGGGTTTCAATAAAAATATTTCCTTTCTTTAAAACCTCTCATAAAGATAATCTTAGACCCCCCGATGTTCAAGATGATCCCTCGGATCATCATGCCCCTATTTTGGTATTTTTTTTTAAATTTTTGACAAATTAGGTAAATATAAATAAAAAATTGCAAAAATAAATATTATAAATTTTATCTCACCCAACTAGAATTAAACTAAACCAGACGTCTACAGCCAGTCTTAAATTAATTAGGTATATAAATGATTATTTGTGATTATCAATTATACATTAATAATATAGTTTGAACATAAATAGACAATTTTTTTTAATATAATTAAGAAAACCAACTTTCATAATCAACATCATATGTTGAAAAAAAAATTCTTCATCGCACAATGTAATAAAAAAATAAACCAACTTACATTTATTTGAATATATTATTTATTTTATTTAACTTTAGTTTAATTTATTTATTTGTTATCAATTTATTGATTTATTTGAATTAAATTTAGATTTTATTATTATTTTATTATTAATTATTTAACTTTTGGTATTACAAATTACAAAAAGCAACTTTTGTAATTACGCTGCATCACCTTTCAATAAAAATAAAGTAGATACGTTTTTTGTTTATAAGCTGATCCCTAAGGATCATCTTGTACACATAGAAAGAAATCATCTTGCCCCAAACTCAATTTTTTCATTTATTGTTCGATAACATGACCTATACGTATTCCACTGTTACCACGCCAACCAAAAAACCAAATTGAGCATATTATAAAGCCACAAACACAATAATGATTGCAACTGACGGTATACAATAAAAGTTTCCTAAGCTTAAAGTCAACCTTACCTTAGATCAACAGCTCGCAATTTTAATTTTTTTCCGTCAAAACAAGTGCGTCCCTCACACCATCATCATAACTTGACTAGCGCGGGGGGGGGGGGGGGGGGGGCGGCTATGTTTTAACAATACCACTAGATAACGTTTATAGTTTCGTCGCAATTGAAAATAATTATCTTACTCCATGGGATCAACTCGTACAACTTTTCCCTATATTCTGCTCTTTGAAACATATGTGTGTTGTATGCCAACATATGTGTGTTGTATGCCAACAAAAAGTATACGAAATAAACGAAAAGTTACCAAACCGTATAATTCCATGTGTAGTAAAAAAAATGTGAGACAAACATCATTTCACGTTTGCTGTAAAGAAATATATTTTCGAAACATCGGGAAAAATATTACATACATTTAGGAACTTTGAGTAATATAATCTAGTCGCTTTACACGAATAACAAAGAAAAACTAATATGTTGAGATAACGAATCATTGTTTTTTCTACTACCTTTTTTTCTAATACCGTAGATTGTCGCAAACCCGCGAAAATTTGAAATTATTTTAGATAAATTAATATAAAAATCGGCCATGATAATGAGCACTGCAGAGATCTTAAAAGAAAATCAGGCAGATTAGTAATTTTTCATGACATTTCATGACTTTTTTTAGGGTCGAGTGTAGTTTCATAAAATTTAAGATTTTTCAGGTCGGTAGACACCTTGTTGATGTAGATAAATGCGAAAAATGATCTTATGCGACTTAAATTGAACGTAAATGTGATAAATAGTTTAATCGCCGAGAAGCCTAATTTGACAGCGCCTATTGGAAAAATCTCGGAGCCCAATAATGATCGAAATACCCGACAGATGTTGATCACCTGGTGTATAATAATCGATAAGTCAATTAGTCGATAAAACGCGTGGTCGCTGCGGCTAATATCTCAATGGAGCTTGATCGGCTGACCAGGCCGTTGTTGATTTTTTTTTTTTCATTCCTTTCTTTATCCGGGATCTCGGGTTCTCAGGCGAGCACTCACGGGGCGAATAAAATCGACCGAGACTACGATGCAAGTCCATCGGCACGAAGGCCGCGAGCACCAGGCTCGGCTAGACTTTTGCGAGGACAAAGACGATAACCGCAATGGAAAGAGAAGCGAGGAACCAAAGGAGAGAAAGAAAGAGAAAGAAAAAGAGAGAGAGAGAGAGAGAGAAGCAGAGAGGAATGAAACATTCTAGCAGTTTCGTCACGTATGGCTAGTCAGCATGAAAAGGTGAAAAGCAGGCTCATATTATAAATGAGGCGTGTACGAAAGTGGAAATCGAGCAGATTAAGAGACAGGAAGATTATTGAGTCAGGGCAATTACATACGCATGCGCGTCTGTCTGCTTGTGTGTGTGTGTATGTGTTTGTATAAAATCCAATGTCTTCAAAATCACCTTTGGGCAAATGTGAACATATTTATACAAAGATTCCAGGAACTGTCCTGTCTCAAACGTAACTTAAGAAAAAAAAATTAAGTTTCGTTCTCAAAACAGCCAGATGTTGGTCAACGTTGCAAATACGTAACAGGCTCGAAATATCCTTCCCCAATACGTGCACACGTATAGATGCACTTGTCATATTCACTGATGAATGGTCCAGCAAAATGTGTAACGCTCGCGATGACAAAATAGCTTCTGTGGCATAACTTCCTCTTGCTGGTATGCACAGGTATCATAATACCTGTGCATACTCGGGACTGAAGAAAGCTGAACTGGTCAACACCCGCGAAACGGGTGATAGAGCATGAGAGCAAAAGTGAGTAATCGTACACTTAGCAAAGTGAGTTTGAAAGGTGATTCCTCCATGGGGCTCAATTGGACAAATAAATTTCCATGGTAAACAGGCGTTTTTTTACCCTAAATTTATTTTTATTTTTTATTTTAGAATCATTTGGCTAAATACATTTGTTTTTTTTATACTAATTGAACATTTTTATACGTAACGACATTGATAATAATATTATTGAGAAAAATACGATAAAGGTGCTTGTTTTTTTTACAGTTGTCCTGCAGAACAATTGTTTTTTACATAAAATGTTAGTTAAAGATCTCAAGAATACGGTGGTAAAGTAATCTGCCGGCAAGTCACTGAAATCATTGAATTTTTGTAGTTCGAAACTTTAAGCACGTTTTTTTTTTCTTCTCAATACTACATTTTTCAAGTTTGTGGGAAACATAACTTTAAAATGTAGCGTGATCAAGTTTTGGCCCGATGAGTCCAACGTGAAATTATCTCTGCATACGCTAAACTTCTCCAATAAAAACGACAATGCCATGATACCAACGAGCCACCTACCACGAGTCCTTATATTTCGAAATCCAAACTTTCCCCTACGAAAGTTCGAATTGTCAGAGGACTAGCGATTCCTCGAGCTGTGTGGATATCGTTCAAGTCCGTAAGCCATCCGATAGGCACTGAGCTATAGGTGAAGGGTGTTCCCAATGGAACAGGTCTACATTGGTGCATTGGCCGCTTGAACGCTCTTCAGAAGCCAACAGTCGTAATCCACGCAACATTGGGACTATACGATTCTTCGAGTTACGCCATTTTTCTTACCAACGTACACACTGGTTACAAGTTACAAGATACACGTGGTGGCGGAGGTAGAAGCAAGGCGTGGCTCTCTTGAACTCGGACGACGAAGTGAAATAAGAAAGGAACTAGTACGGGGCAATATTTCCGTGCAGAAACGTGTACTGGTGTACCATGAGAGTACAAAATTCGAGCAGGTACATAGGGCAACTATATATACTAACGAGTAAAGGTGAGTTTGAAGCCATTCAACTTTGAGAACCATCCTGTTGCAGAAATCAATGATTCGCTTGGAAAGTATTAGAGCCGTCCTCGAAAGAGCCTCTGTGTTAATAGCCATCATGACACAGATGCAACGGTGGATATAAACAAAATTTGACTTTGAATCGGTGAAATCCAACGAAATTGATTATTTTTGTAATCACTCGAATTTCTTTTGACAGATCTTTGCCACGAGAATGCCTTGACAATCTTTTAAGTTACTTATTTTGAGACCTGCAAACTAAATATGTGAAAAAAAATTCTGCTGTAATCAGGGTTCGTAAAAATCCGATATTTTGATATTTTCGATATTTTTTATGTTTATAAAAATAACCCCGATTTTTTCTGCTGTTATTTACAGCTGCTTTGCCAAAGTGTGTTGCGAATTAAAAAAAATATGGATGTGAAATAAAACTCCAATATTTATTTATTTACTTATTTTTGTACGATAATCGGTCTTACACATTTAAAAAATCAAGCCTTTCCAATGAAAAAATAATTAGGTACGTTTCTCTTTTTACTTAAGGCCTTAGGCCACTGTAGGATCTTCCAAAAATCGATTTTTTTGTTGTTAAACATGTACCTTAGTACCTATAAAATTATATTCCAAAAGATTATGGGTGTGAAAAATCTCTAAGTACTCGATTTTCGAATTCTAGCGCAACCCCTCTTCATTCATGTCGTGACTTTCTACTAACTTTAAACGCGTTTATCTCGAAACTACATTTTTCAAGTCGGCCGGACTCATAACTCAAACAAATTTCAACAAATTTCAAATTCACTTGAAATTTTAACTGTATATTTAGAATTACATTTTCTGAGGCACTACGTAGGATTTTTTTTATTATATTGCATAGTTTCTTTTTTATAAGCAATTTTCTGACGAATTTCTCATGGCATTTTATAGTTTTTGTTTTAGAAATGTGCCATTTTGACAAAAAACAATATATCAAAAAAATTCTACGTACTTCTATAGCTATTCTTATATATAATCGAAAAAACTTTAGTGTTTCATCATAACTGAAAAATTATAGGAGCTGTTGGTCCGGCCGTTGACTTTCCAGAAATAAAGGCGTCATCGGAAAAATGCTGCACAATCGCCATTTTGACATGTATCACTGGGAAAAAATAATTTCGTATAGTCAATTACGTGTATAATAAAACTCCTATTTTCTAATTCCGATTTATTTTACGGTTACGCTGAAAAAAAGATCACAAAATATGCCTTTTTTTGCTTCTAGAGCGGCCTAAGGCCTTAATAAATCAATAGTTAAAATAAAAGTTCCTATTAAACTTCTCACATTTATAAGCTCTAATATCTTTAATATTGATCATTAAATATCACTTTTAAAAAAATTAACAGAAACAAAAACGAATCACAAATATCGAACTACGAATCTGATACTGATTGTGTAGTCAGATGAGTTGTTTGGGTTTAGTCGAGGGTCATCACTTCGAGCATCTTCTGTAGGTAGACCCAAACCAAGGTTAGTGGATCTTGTGAAAGTGATTATTCCGATATTTTTCGATTTTTCGACTATTTTCATACTTTGCGTGACTAGAATGAACTTGTGTTGTAGGTCGCTGAATTGGTCTTAAAATCGGTAATAATGTCATCGAAAAAAAAATACATGGTTCCATTTTAAAAAGTGGAGTTGACCTTGACGTAGCTTCAGCGCCTCCACCGATAAAAAAATTGGGTGGTCCAGTATGACGGCCTTCTCGAACACTGAAACTTTTGTCTGAAACATTTTTGGATATGATCAATAGTTTGAGTGCTATTGCTCTGTAACACTTTATGTGACTCACCCTGTATAATACGAAACCTGGCTATAAATAATAATCTATACTTATAAAACAATTCCCTGGCTGACTAAATGATTGACTGACATATACACAACGCACAGCCTAAACCGTTGAAGTTAGAAACATGAAATTTGAAAGATATGTTTCTTAAAAGGCGTAGAGGTGCACTAAGAAAGGATTTTTTTTTTCGAAAATCAACTCCTAATGTGCCACATACGTGTGCGTGTATATATTCCGTACATAAGTATACCGCGTTTGGAAAGCTGACTACCAGAACATTGCGAACGAGAAATAAAACGGAGAATGGACGACGCCACCGGAATGTTAAATTCTCATGCTAATTGTTGTCGAAGCGTGAGTGAATTACCTACAAGGTGAGATTACGGTCTCCCGGGCAATTTCCAATAATTTTTAAATCTTTCTGGTTCGTGACCGGTAAAGGAGCGCAAGGGAGAGAGGCAAACGGGGGGGGGGGGGGCGGTGGAAGTATAAGGTAATTTCATCAAATTTACGCTAGTAGCAAAAACGCCACGATGTAAGTGTCGGTTAGAGCGCACAAAGAGATCCGGGATCGCGAGGTAGTTGCGTTGAGGTCGAGTGTCAAGGTCGTCGTCTACCTCGATTAGAGATTAACCTCGCTGCTTTTGTTTCGTACAATCGTATTCCCGTGGATTTCTATAAAAATCTTGCTTCGGTTCACAGACGTGTATGATTGTGGATACAGGTGAAGGGGACCGATGTTTAAGAGGTTTCGCTTTATTCTCGCTCGCCTTTTTGCCCGTTCGCGTACATCCGTACGTGATCTTTATCTACTAGCTGGGCCGCCACTTTTTTTTCCGTTAAATTGTTTAATCGATTCTCGCGCATTCTAAGAAAAAAAATTACGCGATTACGAAAAGATACCTCTTGATTACAATATAAACGAAAAAAAAATGATTTTTCTTTTTAATTTCGCGAATACTTGAGTGGTACATTTTATTTTTTTTCGATTTTTTTTTTAATGTCCTTTTATATGTGTATTTTTTTTTTAATTTTGTTAACTCAACTGCCTAACAGAAAAAAACAACGAATAATTAAATGATTTTCTTTTTTCTCGACTAAGAATGCGCGTGTATCCTTAAAAAATTAGTGAACAATTAACAGATTTTTTTTTGTTTATAGTTATTGTTATTTCATTATTATTAATATTTCATTTTCATTGTTATTAATATTTCATTTTAATTGTTATTAATATTACTATTTCATTGTTATTAATATTATTATAACACCATTATTATTATTTTTGTTGTTTCAACCGTTGTTAATTTTACTACGATTATTTTTTTATTAATATTACTACTATTAATTAATAATATTAGAATAATAGTAATATTAATAACAATTACATTGTTATTAATATTACTACCATTATTTTTTTATTTTTTCTCTTTAATATATTTATTATAATTGTCTATAATTGGGGAAGGAGAAAGAAAAAGGATTCAAGAATACGAGATGCAGAGTGTGCAACAGGGAAGAAGAAACACTGACGCACATAGGGGAATGCGTGGAGATAATGACGCAAATGGACCAAGAGGTGAAAAGGAATTATCAGCGATGGGTGGAACAACAGGAACGAGAAATAGCAGCGGGATGGAGCAGAGCTCTAAAAGGAAAGAAAATAGTGGAGGAACTGTGCGAGGTGGTCAGGGAATTCTACAAGATAGGGAAAAAGAGGGATGCGGAGACAGGGAGGGAAGTCTAGAAGGAAAAGTGGAGGAGAAATATAAATAACAGACAACATTGTAAAAAGAGAACTTATTGTAAAAAGAGGAACAGATGGGAGATTGTAAAAGCCCGCAAGGGTGTACAAGTGGAAATAAATACTACTAATTGTCTATAATTTATACATTTTATAGATTACATTAGATTTTATTTTGTCATTCTTGCCACCCGGGCTCAAAAATATTACCGAGTCAAAATTTATAGCCTCCTCCGAACACTCGGAGGACCCATTTCTTTTGTAATGCACAAGTTGCCAACCTTCATTGAACCTACCAAACCTCATTAGTCGAATTCAGTGCCATGAAGAGGCCTCCATTTGGTCCGGTGTAGCCTCTGTTAGTGCTCCCAAACCTTCTTTCGTCCACCAGTTTCAGTGAAACGTGCGGAACACAGACCTCCTCAATTTGCTTTCGATCTCAAGTCCGTTGCCTCGACCTCACCTAACCTGCTTCGAGGCCAAATTAAATATTTCCTCCATCAACACTCCATTGTGGCCTGATCGGTTACCCATTCGATGATGAAATAAATACGCTTTCGCTGAATGGAGGGTCCAGAGGGTCTACAGTGCGCCTACAGTAGGCTGAATGGAGGCTCCAGAGGGTCTACAGTGCGCCTACAGTAGGCTGAATGGAGGCTCCAGAGGGTCTACAGTGCGCCTACAGTAGGCCGAAAGCGCTCGAAATAAGCCCATTTCGGGGTAACCATATAGGAAAACAGGAAACGGTTGAAATGTTTTGGTGTTTTTCGAGCTTCAGAGCCTCACCTTGTACGAAGTCGATTACGCGTGTAATTGTTATCGAAGGCTGCAAGTGACGCCGCGGCGTCTCGATGGCGAGAAATGAGAAGGAGAAAAAAAATCAATTCTTAAGATTCGTCGATACACTCGAGGCTAGGAACGCGCTTCCGATTTTTATCGTTCGAGTGTGTTGCGCCGTGAAGCACTCGTTTCGTGGCAAAACAATAATTTGCGTGTAAATTCCACAGACGAAGCGATAAATCTTTGAAGAAAGTAGAGTGGTTATAGCTACGTGCTTGACTTTATAGTTACGTCGAACGTTACATCGCCTTTGCGGCGAAATTAAATGATGAACGTAAGCGTTCAGTTCTTTGCTTGTTGTTACGTTGTCCAGAAAGCAAGAGAGACAGAGAGAGAGAGAGAGAGAGAGAGAGAGAGAGAGAGAGAGAGAGAGAGAGAGAGAGAGAGAAGAGAGAGAGAGAGAGAGAGAGAGAGAGAGAGAGAGAGAGAAACGTGACTGGGAAGAAAAGAATATTATTTTCGCCCTGGAAGTCTGGACATCGAGCAAGTATTTCAAACAGAAGAAAGCCTCCTCTGAGTAAGAAATAACGAGTCAAAACGACCAGGAAGGAAGACGAAATTCCAGCGAGAATTTTGCTAGTAAATTTCGTCACGCTTCTCGAGAATATAACCGGAGAACGTGATTTCAAACGATGAAAAGAAATCGAAAAAAAAAGAATAACATGGACAAAAGAAACAATCGGGCAAGTTACACCGACGGTGTAAAAAGTGCTATACTTATTAGCGCCTTTCATTTTAATTACATCGTCTCTTATGTTTCTCCATCGTAAATCCCTGATAGCCCGCCCCGTATATATCTGTATGCATACGCAACGTACACGCCTTGATCTATTCGCGATCCTTCCACTGGCATTTCGAATATAAGAGTCGAATATAACTTAAAAAAAAAGATTAGGCTGCGAATTTTATTACGTCGCTGTGAAAAGAATATCGGGGAAGAGATCGATCGCTGTCTAATTAAATGGAGCATGAGAAACAAAGGTATGCACACTGAATATTCCAAATGTTCAGCAGTGATAGGCGCGGCTAGTTTCTAGTTTTTTTTTTGTTCTTTCTTTTAGCAAAAATGACTGCTTGGATAAGCGTTTGAAAAATCGTAAAAAATTCTATTCCAGTTTGAATTACAGATAATGTTTTAGGTTAATTTTATTTTTAGAAAAGAAAGCAATTTCTAGAGAAAAGCAATTTGTTTCGATACCTACGCCGAACAAAAATACAAAATAATGTTATATTTGTTATTCTTGTCAATAAGAAATGTTCATTTAGATTTTTTTCATATTGTGTATAGAGACGGATAGGTGTAAGATATTTGTCCGTTTATGTTTCAGACAATAAAATGGAACTTTAGAAATTAGAGTGATACGGTCAAATAACCAACTCCGTTAATTTTTTAAATGATTATTTGTTTTTGTTTGGTTTACTAAAATAATCATTATAATAGTTTTTTTTTCATTACTAGAATAAAAATCCTAATACTAAAGGCATATATTTTTTGGATAAACTTCCGAAAAGCGCAAACCTAACACTGAAATTTGGCATACACCTTCATTTCAATGTTATAAGATTTGCCTTGAAAGGATTTTTGACGACTTGCAATATTTTCCGAGAAATCGAAATGTTTGAAGTTGTACGCAGCACAAAGGGTAGAGACGTCGTGGCAAGACTTTTAAATACATATTAAATACATTTTTCTTAGAAAATTAAATACATATTTTTTTAGCTCGAACGATCTCCGTTTAATTTAAATATAATTAGAATAAATAACCTATGTCACTTTTCTCCAGGAAATAAAAGACTTCCAAGGTCTATAATTTTTTTTCTCGAAATTTTCAAGTTAAATGTAAAGAATTTTGTTCGAAATTCTGTTATTAAAATATATAAGTTTTGACAGTTATACTGTAGCACAAATTTTTACCTAATCTTTTTCAGATTTTTGAATAAATGATTTAAGAAAACGTCCAACTCCTGGCGATTGTTAAATTCATCCCTGGGATCCGATTCGATAACGAACTAGATCTTGTTCTAGAAGTTCAGAATTCTAGCCTGGATCCTATGCAAAGTTTCTATTTGGATTCTGACGAGAGTCCTAAATGGTTCCGGATTAGGATTCTGGCTGGAATCCAATTTGCGAACGTTACATTTCGCTCCCGCATCCGATCCGATGTCCTACTGGATCCTGATTGAGAAACCAGGATCCTAGTCCGAATCGGACTGTATCCATGACAATATTTCTGCACGGTCAAAACGTAATGTTTTTACCTTCACGTCAAAACGTAATGTTTTTGTATTTTCTCGAAAGTGACATAAAGATTACTTACAGATTGCTGCACAAATAATTTTAAATCGCCGAATCTGACGAGAGTCATTTTTAATTATAATTTTCGTATTCGAGTAATACGAATTTGTTTATATTTTCAAAACCGAAGTTTCGTCGAAAAATAATTAATCCCGTATCAAATCGTCGAACGAAGACGCGGTCGAAAGTTGGCAAAAGTACACAATAGACTTTGCACACGGAAACGTGTCTCAAATAATTCGTCGTCTCGCCACTCTTGTTTACTCCACTTTTAAAAGTGATCTAACGCACGTTCCGCGACTATACTTCGAAAACGCGATTTCTACTTTCTCCGAAACGGCATGAGCAATCAGCATGAATCTTTTACACCGGGGACGCGAGATTTTGGCAAACGGAATAGTGACGAAAAGCGTTGGAAGCTTAAACGAAGAAATTACCCCAAGGAATTGACAAAAGTGACGTACCCGTGTGGGATATAAAGTGCAAGCGTTGGGATCTTCAGAATCCGAAAAGGCCTACGAAGGAACATTGGAAAGAAAAAAATAAAATAAAATCGTATTATTCGATCTCTCTTCATTCCCCGATCCCCAAATCCTCGAAGTTTTTTTTACAAAATCTTGCTGTATTATCGTCTCTCAGTCGTTTTTCGTCAGTCATCCGTACGCCCTTGGCATGCATTAGGTGTGAAACGCCCACGCGAGGTGCCTCCAAGTGATTCGAGCCAATGAAAAAAAAAAAACCATTTTCGAAATAGTAGTTTCGGGATTTTCTTAGCATCGTCGTGTCGTGGTGCTCGTAGAATCGGCGATTGATTCAAAAGTGTTTTTAGGCCAGACATGTTTTTTGTTGCAAGACTATTGGCGGAAGATTGAAAAGAAAAAAGAGCAAAAAAAGAGTGAGATTGTGGGCAGTACAATGCAAAAAATAAAAAAAATTAATTTAAATAGGATATATTTAAATAAAATAGGTTTTTTCCTTGTTTCGCGGCCTACTACGACCCTACTTGTTTCAAATATATTTTTTTATTTATTCAAGCTATTCTTTGTAAATATCACATATATTCAAATTAAATAAATAAAGATTAGCTTCAAAATAAATAAAGATAAAACACGATATATCGCACGAATTCGAGAAATAAATATAGGTTCATGACATAAAAGTGCGGTGAAAAAAAAGTTATTTTTTTTTTCACTAACAAGTCTGTTATTTGGAAAAAAGAGATATCGTTGTGCCTTTAATTACCAGGCGCGACTATTTATGTATAGAAAGACTAACCATTTTTCTCAACTGCAGAATGTTACAACAGTCTTCTAATGAAAACAAAGCCAGGCGATTTTTGAGAGACTGAATACCATTTTTCCGTCTGTCTCGTTTGTCTTATACTACCAGATGAAACCAAGTCACAGATTTATTTGGAATAAATAAAATATTTAGTTATTAGACGATATTAGATCTTGATTTGAATAAATAAATATATTTAAAATAAATTATTTTAATAATGGAATGCAATAGGAAAAATTTGCTTTCACGAAAAATCTAGTTAATTAAAATTTAAAAAAAAATTCAATAGACGCATCTAGTTAATATCTAAAGAATTTTTCTGTCAGTGTAGTGCTCGCGCAGCTCGTCACGAGGTACACGCGTTATCCCCCACCCTGACCGCATGCTCGGTTGCTAAGCACTTCGCGACACTTTCGCCCGCAGAGCGCGCTCGAATGATAGGCAACTCTCGTTCTTCTTCCTAACGTACCGTGTCCCTTACAAGGTCATTGTACTGCATGAAAAATGAAGCCGCGGAGTTCTATGACGCTTCTCTCTCTCTCTCTCTCTCTCTCTCTCTCTCTCTCTCTCTCTCCCTCTCTCTCTCTCGCTCCTCTTTCTCTTTCTGTGCCGAGAATCCTTAATGCAGTGTCCCGACGAGGGACAATTTCTAATTTCACATGACAATGCTCCTTCCGAGACGAAAGACACTCTCCGACGACGCTCTCTCGCTCATCGTCCCGTGGAAAGTTAACGCTCGTCAAGAGCGAAGCAAAAGTGCAACAACGTAGGCTCGTTATAATTTCTTTTAACCATATTAAAGGAGAATTTCTCGCCTTGCTCAAGAGGGACTCATCCTCGAACCAAAGACGAGTTGTAACATTTTTATTTTCGCACCGTTACGCCAAAGTAAATGTCAACTAACCGTAATATGATTGACGGCCACAATTTGTTGCCACGTGGATTTTTTCACTTACAAAAAAAAATTACCAAAAGATTATTTTAAAGATTTTTTTTTAAAGCTACCGACCGTTCGACTTTTTTGACAACAAATCTTTCGTTGCTGCTTTCACTCTAATAACAAAGCGGAATAGGGTACAATGATTCGTACTTTTGGCAAAGCTTTTTTTTTTAATCCTTCGATGCACCGCACGCTCGCGGGACTCTCGTCGTACGAAGCCGGAATACGAGAATATTTTTCGCGATGCGCGAGAGTCATTGCAACGGCGGAATAAAAAGAAGCGATTTCTTCGTGCAGTCACATCTGCTTGCGAATCGAATAATTTCACCCGCGACTGAAGGCAACAATAGTCGCGAACAAAAGCTAAAGGGTGTCTCAAAATGACCGGACATTTTAATTTATTAATATAACGTATTATTTATTTGAAAAGTACGAATATTTTCATTTAATTCAAGGTACAAACAAGGAGATTCTGTGTGGAACACAGTATCCGATAAATGGCCACCTCGTCTCTGTTTGCAAACGTTCACTCTTTTGACGAAATTTTCAATAACATTTTTGGCATAATTGCGGACTATAATTTCATTAATGATGCGTCCAATTGCTTCCTTGAGCTCCGAAATGGTCTGTGGATCATTGGCATACACTTTTCCTTTCAGAAAAAGCCCCGAAGAAATAAATCCAATGGGCGTCAAATCGCACGATCTTGGTGGCCAATTCACATCGCCGCGGCGCCGAGATAACACGACCATGAAACTTCGTCTGCAATAACTGCATTGGGTAATTATGCATCACCCCAATTTCGATGTTAAAAACTTTTGTTTAGCATAAACTGCTTTAATTGGTTTTACCAAAACACCACTATTGATAATCCGGCGAGCGAGGGCAACATTTTCCATTAATTCCATAAGTTATGGGGTTTTGAAGTTTCCACAAAAACGTGATAAAATAGGGCGTTTTCGAAAATTTCGACGCTTATATTGGGGGTGGGGGAGTAGGGGGATTAATGGGAGGATTCAACAATGAAAAAAAATTGCAGTATTGAAAAATAACTTTTTATGGGGGGATGATCGCCGCGATTTCTCTTCGGCATTGTATTCGGGGAGGCTTTTTCTATGAATTTATCCAAACAAACCTCCCACCCCCAACATAGGGGTTGAAATGTTGAAAAATGCCCTATCTTATCACGTGTTTCCGGGAACTTCAAAACCTCATAACTTATGGAATTAATAGAAAATGTCAGCCTCCCCCGATGTATTTCCCAATTAATTTGTACTCCCGTACAAATTAATTCGGTCCGTTTTCAAGAGATGGCTCTGGCTGTTATGAATGTTTCATAGTGACAGCTGATTTCGGTGGTTTCAGAGAGGTTAGACATCTGTCAATAACATTCAGTTTATATCGCTTTGACTTCCATTAAAAACCTTGTTTTTTACTGTGTTGAATATGTCAAATTTTGTGTTAACTAAGCAGCGTTTGCGGGAAGTTTTACTTTTCTGCTTTAATTGGAAGAAAAGTGCAGCTGAAGCGCATCGAATGCTTGTTGAAGTTTATGGTGATGATGCTCCAACTGATAAATCATGTAGGGAATGGTTTCGACGCTTTAAGAACGGTGATTTCAGCGTTGAAGACAAGCCTCGCCCTGGACAGCCAAAAAAATTCGAAGACAATGAATTGGAGGCATTACTGGATGGATTCCATTACGGGCGATTGGTATAGACTACAATTGATTCGTTTGAGCCGTGCATTACGAGAAAAACGGCCGGAATACGAGCAAAGGACATGACAAAGTTATTCTTCTGCATGACAACGCTCGGCCTCATGTCGCAAAAGTCGTAAAAAAAATATTTGGAAACGCTCAAATGTGATATTTTACCGCACCCGCCGTATTCTCCGGACATTGCTCCTTCTGATTACTAGTTGTTCCGACGGATGCAGCAGGATTTAGCAGGTCACCGGTTCACTTTCGCAGAAATCGAAAATTAGCTCAAAACATGGAACGCCTCAAAAGACGAGACTTTTTTTCGAGATGGAATTCGAAAATTGCCTGAGAGGTGGGAAAAAAAGTAGTAGCCAGCGATGGACAATACTTTGATTAATCTATTCATACCTTTTATTCTGAAACAAATGGATTTTTTACCACAAAAAAACGGACCGAATTAATTTGTACTCCCAATAATATCACTTACCATAATTGAATCAACAACTTCATGGCGAAAAAAAAATGTCCCCATCGAAATTGGGGTAGTGCCCAACTTATGCATAATTATCCCCAATACTTCCTGACGCCAGTTGTCGAAGATACTTTATGTCCGACACAAAAAAAAAAAAATTGGCGCGCAATTTAAAATGTCAGGTCATTTTGAGACACCCTTTACGTATCCACACACACACGCAGATATATATGCGCGTGTGTGTGTGTGGGTGTGTGCGCGTATATTTCTATCTCGTTGACGCCCGTAAAATACTTCCTTTTGCCACACAGTCAGTCGTGCATCTTCCGCTTTCGATTGTCACGACCGCACACACACACACACGCTCTATACATCTCAACGATATCACGTGTACCCTTGGCTGGAATGCAATTTTTTTTCTTCTCGCCTCTGCGCGCCTCCACAATCGGTTCTGCCGATCTCTGCAATTTCCGCACGAAAAAAGAAAGAAAAAGAAAAAGAACAACGTCAACAAGTGATGCGGTAGACATGGAGCTGTGTCATTGTTTTTTTTCCTTTATAATTAGCGGAATAAAATTTCTACTATTCTGGGGAATTCGAGTTTCAGCGTGGTTTGCATGCTCGAGAGAATCGCTCGCTCTTTTGTGAAAATAAAATCACCGTTTCCGTCCTTCACTCTGCGTATGAACATTTCGTTTGTTCGCAACATGGGTGGCTGGGCGCGGAGACATTGTTTTTTTTTTTTTATCGTCTTGGAACAATTAGCCGGATCGCGCGCCCATAGAACTAACTCGCTGTATGGCGCTCGCGTAGCCTTCGCGCAAGTCCTGGGAACTGGAGCGAGCGAGAGAGAGAGGTCGTGTCCCTCCGGCGGTGCCTTCGTAATTTCAAGATCATGGCGAAAAGTTACAATCTCACGTAGCTATCTTCTTCTTTATTCCAGTTGCACGGAATTTCGAAGCTCCTGCGAGCACTATCTTAGGAGTAGCCGGCCGGATGAACAGCCACTTTTCATCACCCTACTCGGGGAATTTTCCGACACTGTATCACTCCCTCAGTGTCAAACTGAGGGAGTGTGTGCCCGGGCAATAAGTCTATTAAAATCTAAATATTAATAAGATGTAATCACGTAAGATGTAAGTACGATAGATAGTCTCGATTGAAGGAAGATCCCGTGCAGAATTTCTGCATGAGATCATTAATACGGAGTCATTTTCGTTCAACATACTCCTCATTCCCAATGATTCGATATCAGGGTGCCTAATATTGACCAGAACTGAAATTTCATGACATTTACGGATTTTAAAGGCAAGGAATAGGGATTTTTTCATGACTTTCTGGTATAAAAGTATAGTTTATAATTCTTTAGCGCGACAAATTTTCTAATATTTAATATTTATATTCTGCTCTTTGAAACAGATGTGTGTTGTATGCCAATAAAAAGTATACGAAATAAACGAAAAGTCACCAAACTGTATAATTCCATGTGTAGTAAAAAAATGTGAGACAAACATCATTTCGAGATTGCTGTAAAGAAATATATTCTGGGAACATCTGGAAAAATATTACATACATTTAGGAACTTTGAGGACTATCATTTAGTCGCTTTACACGATTAACAAAGAAAAAACTAATATGTTGAGATAACGAAACGTTTTTTTTTTCTATTACCGTAGATTGTCGCAAACCCGCGAAAATTTGAAATTATTTTGGATAAATTAATACAAAAATCGGCCATGATAATGAGCGTTGCAGAGATCTTAAGAAAATCAGGTGGACTGGTAATTTTTCATGACATTTCATGATATTTTCAGGGTCGAGTGTAATTTCATGACATTCAAGACTTTTCATGACTTTTCAGGTCGACAGACACCCTGGATCTTCCCCAAACTAAATAGCATGGCTGCAAGAGAAGTCCCACCAAAACATTTTTAACGTCTGATTTATGGAATGACGTATCCGAAGTAGTAAAAAAAAAAAAATCACGCAAAGCGCCTCTCAGCTACGCGTCCACCTTTCTGGGAATCCTGAGTTCGAGGCTGAGCGGTAGCAGCGACCGATGAGCATCGAATCTCGTTCACGGATACGACCTTGCCGATGACTCATTTAATGTCGCGAGAAAATAGGATGAATGAACGCGGCTTTAAATAAAATACTGAGAGACGCGGGTATAACGATGGATATACGTGATGAAAAAAAGGTAGATCGAAAGAGAGAGCGAGAGCGAGAGAGCGAGAGAGCGAGAGAGAGAGAGAGAGAAAGAGAGAGAGAGAGAGAGAGAGAGAGAGAGAGAGAGAGAGAGAGAGAGAGAGAGAGAATGTGGTTTTGCGCTTATGACGTCGTTTCTCATTACCGGCGCATTATTTACATCCCACAATTTAAAATCGTTTCATTGCTCGCAATCGTCCACGTCACGGATAACCGAACTAATAACGCGTGAATAATACACTACTCATTAGCGCGGGGGGGGGGGGGGGGGGGGGGCGTCACGGTCCGGAAAAGGCGCGACCCGAAGCACAGTGTTGCGATATCGAGACAACGAATAAAATCATCATCCGCATCGCTTGGCCATTAGCGAAATGATAAATTGTTTATTGTTCATCGGCGTTCACGGCACGCCGAGCCGATCATACGCGGTCAATTTGCGGCGATCACTCGGGCTCACTGTCCTTGCGAATGACTAGCTTCATTCTTTCTTCATTCAATTATCGATTATACGCAACGGGATTGTTGCGCGAATTTTATCATCGTGTCGTAAATCATTTCATTCCCCTGACACTTTGAGGAATCTCCATAAACTTAAAACAAAAAAATAGGATTTTTTTTTGCATATTTTTACAGTCGCAGAAATCGAAAATTGGCTCAAAACTTGGATCGCCTCAAAAGACGAGACTTTTTTTCGAGATGGAATTCGAAAATTGCCTGAGAGGTGGGAAAAAGTAGTAGCCAGCGATGGATAATACTTTGATTAATCTATTCATACCTTTTATTTTGAAATAAATGGATTTTTTACCACAAAAAAAACGGACCGAATTAATTTGTACTCCCAATACATAAGAATAGCTATCGAAGTACGTAGGATTTTTTTGATACATTGTTTTTTGTCAAAATGGCGCATTTCTAAAACAAAAAGTATAAATTGCCATGAGAAAATCGTCAGAAAATTGTTTATAAAAAAGTAACTATGCAATATAATTTTAAAAATCCTACGTAGTGCCTCAGAAAATGTAATTCTAAATATACAGTTGAAATTTCAAGTGAATCGGTTGAAATTTGTTTGAGTTATGAGTCCGGCCGATTTGAAAAATGTAGTTTTGAGATAAACGCGTTTAAAGTTAGTAGAAATTCACGACATCAATCAAGAGGGTTTGCGCTAGAACTCGAAAATTGAGTACTTAGAGATTTTTCACATCCATAATTGTTTGGAATATAATTTTATAGGTACCAAGGTACATTTTTAACAAAAAAAAAATCGATTTTTGGAAAATCCTCGAGTGGCCTAAGGCCTTAAGCAACAATCGTTCCTCCAAATGCCATTTTCCATTAGCGCTGAAGCATCGAAGTTGGGTGTTTCTTTTTTCTCTTCCATCGAGAGAAGAGCTTCGCTTCCCTATTGCACAGCTTTAAGTAGACGCGCCAAAAGCGTTAGTTGAAATTCACCAACGAACGAGCTCACCCACGTCAGGCCGGTGCCAAATTTGGTAAGATCGGATGTGCCCGGTGCGAACGACGTCGACGTTTAAACCGCTTTTCTTTTTTCCTTTGCGCTTCTATAATTTGATGCATCTCTTTTGAGATGTGCATCATCGTCGGCGAAGTAGCCGCGTAACGTTTCCTCTATTTGCGGGACATGAATCATCGAGGCGCAAACGTTTCTTGACTGATTATACTGCCACTGGAATATCCAACGATCGGCGACAATGAGACAAACCGGTATATACCCAATTCGGGTTAGGGAATTCCACGTTTCTCGTGGAATTTTCTCGTAGAATCATCTTGCGGATTCGTCCATAATATATAGTCGCGGAAAAAAAAGTCTCTCGAGGATCTCTTCAGGTATCCGGGATGCCATAGAATCATTCGTATATATATATTTATATATGTATGGGTATGTGTGTGTGTGTCTACCTTTATAGAATTATTTATACATACAAAACAGTTCCGTGACTGACTGATTGACATATGGACAACGCACCGCCTAAACCGCTGAAGACAGAAACATGACATTCGATCGATATGTTCCTTAGCAGGTGTAGGGGTGGACAAAGAAAGGATTTTTCGAAAATCAACCCCTAAAAGGATGAAATGAGATTTAAGGTATTGCTGGATGGATATTAAAAAATCCCCAAAATTCTTGAAAATTTGAGGAATGACAATTCTTGATAGAATAATAATATATGAATTATTTTTGAATTTTTCACTAAATAATTTGGTAGTTAAAAACTAATGAATTTTACACGCCCCCAGACACGTGCCCGTGCAGAAATATTGTCATGGATATAGTTCGATTCGGACTAGGATTCTGGTTTCTCAATCGGGATCCAGTCGGACATCGGATCGGATCCGGGAGCGAAATGTAACGCTCGCACGGAGAGAACTAAATGTTAAAAATTACCGTGCAGTAACGATAACCAGATGACAACCCTGAAACTTCGCTTATTATAACTGAGTAAAACACAGATTTTAACGAAAATAAAATAAAATTTCTTCTTCAGATAGAAAATTTTACCAGATTTTCTAGTAAATTTTCATGTGTAACAAAATACGCAAAACTTAAATTTAAAAAATATATAATATCAGCGAAATTTTACTGTGCATTTTATTATTTTATGCCTTCCAAAAATGTCTATAAAAAAGTATCGTCTTTATAACAGTTATTTTAGGATTTATTATAAAATTCAATGAGTGTTATAGGAAAATGTATTGTGCTCTCGGTAAAAATTATCGTGCGCGCTACCCTTCTGGTATAGTAAAATTTTAGCTACGTATTTGAAATTTTTTGTAACGTGAGTTAAAAAAAACTTGTCGCATACGAATTATTATGCTTTTCTCACTCGTCACCACATTGAAATATATCACGGTAATTTTTACCGTGAAATCCACGACAAAAATTACTTTTTAATTCTCTCCGTGCGCAAATCGGATTCCAGCCAGGATTCTAATCCGCAGAATTCAATAGAAACTTTGCATAGAATCCAGGCTAGAATCCCGTACTTCTAGAACAAGATCTATTTCGATATCGAATCGGATCCCAGGGATGAATGTAACAAATCACCAAGAGATACCGATCCGTATCAGCTGGAGACGCTGGACGTTTTCTGAAATCATTTATTCAAGGATCTGAAAAACAATTAGGTAAAAATTCATGCTACAGTATAACTGTCAAAACTTATATATTTTAATAACAGAATTTCGATCAAAATTCAAGACAAGACTGTATTTATCAAGCCCAACAACTTTTATATTCATATCTTTTATAAAATCCTCAAAAAAAAATAGCCTTTTTTTCGTGGCTCCAAAGTGGACTGGCCCCTTAACCTAACTCAACAAAATATGTTCATTCATTAGGATTCCCGCAGATTAAAGGTGCAAAAAAAAAACTTGACGCACGCGTAGGCGTCGATCTCCGCCAATTATCAATGTTTTTAGATTTAAAAAATACATTTAAGAAGCTGAAAACATGTACTAAAAGAGTGTAAAGATAGAAATAAAAAATATGCATTAGTTTAGCTACAAAATATTCATGAAAACCGAGGCTTATTCCGGTGTGTCCGCCTCTCAGGGTGGTGTAACCCCTTAAATCAAACGGAGATAATTCGAACTAAGAAAATATGTATTTAATTTTCAAAGAAAAATCTATTTAATACATATTTCAAATTCTTGCCACCACGTCTCCGCCTTGTGCTAATGGGCGCCATCTGGATTCCGATGAGGATACCCCTTCTAGGGAATCCGTATCATATCCCCATCGTAATCCAATCGGAACTTGGATATCTCTATCAAGTTTCTGCACAGGTTATAATTCTCACTCGTTATACAGTGGGAAAATGGAGCTGATGGACCTGATACAGAGGGAAAATGGATACAATGAAGATAATAATCCTACTTCCGGTTTTACGAAGTGGCCAAAGCTACTCTCCCAATTCTTGGACAAAGTTTCCAGTAATTGATCCTCGGCCTTTGGTACGCATTTTGCGGTATTAACGTCATACATAAATTAACAGACGGTGACGTGGTTCGCGAAATTTGCGTGAAATGATTGGGCGCCCGGTTCGCAAATCCGGGAAGCGTTTGAAGAATATTAATCCAAAGGTCAAGAGAGAAATTCGCGGCAACCGTAATGGGCGACGAAAGAAGAAGAGTTTGGAATGCAAAAAAAAAAAAAAACATCGTCATAGAATTGGAAAGTATCGAAAGAAAAAAAAAAAAAAAACTTTGAGAAGCGAATGAAAACTTTTGAAGAGTTTTCAGCTTTGTATGAACTGTGGCAAACTTGGAAAGCCGCAGTCGCTGCAAGAGCGCACTGTCCGGGCGCGCTTTCCTAATCAATTTGACCGGTGATTAGCGTGTGCATCGATGCGCTGGTGCGTCGAAAAGCGAAGAATGCGAGACGCGCGTGTGCGCCCACGAGCCACCGACAAAACCTTGCGAAGTTAAGCCCCGAGAAAAGTAAACGTCGTCACGAAACGTAAACTACGCGAATAAAGAGCAACAAGCGTAGTAGTACACGAGAAGACGAAAGCAATGAAAATAAAAAAGATCGACGCATCTGCAACGGAATATCGACAGTGGAAAATCCTTATCCGATCAGCCCGCGAAGATATATCATTTTTTTCAACGATAAAAAATCGATATAGAACGATTGAGGAACATCGACAGTGGAGGAATCCATATTTGATCATTCCGCGAAGAATACTGAATAAAATGATGTAAAAAAAAAACCTAGAACACAAATACTTCGCGATCCCGGAACATCGATAGTGGAAAAATCCTTATCTGATCAGCCTCCGAAGAAGAGAATCTTTTTTCAAGCAGGAAAACACCAATTCAGTATATTCGATCGGCGCGCAAAGAATATTGAAAAAAAATGTATTTAAAAAAAACCAAGAAAACAGAAATACTGTGCAATTTCGCAACACCGATAGTGGAAAAATTCATAGCCATCCATCAATAGGAATCCATAGCCCGCAAATAATTTCAGATTTTTTTTTTTTTTAAACCAAGTGAAAGGACACTGAAAAAATATTTTTAAAAAAACAAGAAAACCGAAACATCGGTAGTGGAAAAATCCATAGTCATCCATCCATAGAAATCCATAGCCCGCAAATAATATTGGAAAAAAAAGATTAAAATACCAAGTAAAAGAATACTAAAAAAAAACAAGATAAAGAAAAACCAAAAAAACAGAAGTACTGTGCAATTCCGGAACATCGGGAGTGGAAAAATCCTTATCCGATCAGCCCCCCGAAGAGAACTTTTTAGTTAAGCAAGACAAATCCAATACAGCACGGTTCAGGAACATCGACAGTGGAGAAATGTATATTCGATCAGCTCGCACAAAATATTTAAAAAATATATTTAAAAAAAATCGAGAAAACGGAAATACTAGCGCAATTCCGGAACAACGATAGTGAAAAAAATCCATAGACAGGTATTGAAATCCATAACCAGGATACTGAAAAAAAAGATTACAAAAACCAAATAAAAGAATACTGAAACAAAAGATTTTAAAAAATTCCGCAACATCGATAGTAGAAAAATCCAAAGCCATCCATCCATAGAGGTCGATAGGCTGCAAATCATATTGAAAAATAAAAATAAAAAAAAACCAAGAAAACAGAAATGCTGACACAATCCTGGAACATCGGAAGTAGAAAAATCCATAGCCAGAATATTAAAATCCATAGTCAAAATATTGAAGAAAAAAAGAATACAAAAACCAAGTAAAAGAATACTGAAAAACAAGATTTAAAAAAATGAAGAGAACAGATATATTGTGCAATACCGCAACATCGATAATGGAAAAATCCATAGCAATCCATCCATAGAAATCCATAGCTCGAAAAGAACATTGAAAAAAAAAAGTATTAAGAAAAAACCAAGAAAAAGTGTACTGAAAAAACGGATTAAAAAAAAACAAAACAAAACAACAAAAAACGGAAATACTGTGCAATTCCGCAACATCGATAGTGAAAAAATCCCTAGCCATATCCATTCATAGAAATCCATAGGCTGCAAAGAATATTGAATAAAAAAAACCAAGGCAACAGAAATACTGGCGCAATCCCGGAACATCGATAGTGGAAAAATCCTCATCCGATCAGCCTCCAGAGAACTCTTTTAGCAAAAAAAAACCACCACAGTACCATTCAGTAACATTGACAGTAGAAAAATCCATATTCCATCAGTTGGCATAAAAAAAAATAGAAATATTTTAGAATAGTAATAATAGGATATAAATAATAGAAATATAAATATTTACAATCCCAGAACATCGATAGTGGAAAAAAAATCCTTATTCGATCGCCGACGAATGGCACGTGGGGGTTTTTCCCGCCGGTCCACGTAAAAAGTAACACTCGATTATGTTCCGTACGTTAATCGTACACGATGCTCGTAATCCGGTGTATAATTGTCGTTGGATTGAAGATCGCGAGGATCGCGCACGGGGTACGGGGGAGGGACAGGAAGGAAACCGCGACTGGCCGAGAAGGAAAGGGATTCGCGGCTGTCGTCGTCATCGTCGTCGTCGTCGTCCCCGCGACACGCGGTTGCGGAGGTGGGTGGTCACGTGGTGGCAAAGCCGAGGAATAGAGGTCCGCACGGAGAACTGGCTAGACACGAGGGATAACGCGGCAGTCAAAGGCGAGAACTCGGTATATCGCGATACCTCACCGGTCTCACAGAATCCTTACGCGAACGAGTCTTGAATCTCTTCTCGCCCATTTATATAAATAAATAAATAAATAAATAAATAAATATATACGCAACATAATATAAAAAAACGTATATAAAAACAAAACAACAAAGTTTTTGCATGAGATGGTGTCCGAAATCATTTACAAATCGCGGGCATTGATCATTGGAATGGAGGGCTCAATAGCCAGCTGGTGTCTCGAACGCAACAAGTTCTCTCGTCGCGATCGGCAAATGTGATCGGCAAAGTGTTGCACGTGGCAAAAATTAAACGTTTATCGTGACAACAACACTTGCCCATACTTCTTATAAGTTTTTTCGCTAATCCAAACGTAACCCAAACAAACTCAAAGGAAGAATAAAAAATTACGTCTTCGAAGCATCGAAAAAAAAAAAAACTATCTTTGATTGATCGTCTGTTTTGTTTGAATTTTTTTTTATTGTTCGGTGTCGCATTCGTCAAATTATAACACATATATATATATATATTCGTAAATACGGAGGGAAGTCCGAAAAGGAAGCGTCTCTCCCATTCTTCATCTCTCTCTTTCTCGACGACTCCGGTGCAGTGCTCGCGGTGCGCGATATACGCATAAAAAAATAAATAAAACAAAAGGAAAAGAGAGGAGAAAAATTCAGACGCGCCATGGCCGGTCCGAGAGCAAGATGCATCGGCAAGTTCAACGATAAATACTTTAATCCATCTTGCGGTACATCAGGCGTATAATATATATATATATATAATATTAAATACTTTTTTTTTTGTCGGAGATTCGCTAACTTTTGTGACTCAACTCAACAGACCAACGTCACAACTGGCAAAGGATTTAAGTGAACTCTGTGAAAAAAAAATATATATATATAAAAAGAAAACAAACTTGAGAAAAATTAATTCATCGTACCCTGAAGATTAAAGCTCCACGGAGGCGCCGAGGAAACAGAAAGAAAGGACAAAAAGCAGACTCAGTTTTTTTTTTCTTCTTTCCTCGCACGCGACGACAAATATTTTGTTTCAATCGTGAGTGACATTTACATAAGTCTACAAAAGAATTTTATGCCAACTGAACAACAACGAAAATACATTTGTTCCTTTTCAGGAAGATGCTTCAGTATTTATTTTGTGTTTTTTTTTTTTTAAGGTTTTTCATACATGGTGTGGGTGTTTGTGTTGACGTTCACTTTTTGTTCTTTCGTTATTACACGTATACGAACGTATGCTCGTACGCCAAAGCGACCAGTCAACGGACGATTGGCACACTGTCAGAAAAATTCTTTTGATATGAACATCTGTATGATTTTTTTTTATTATTTGAATTATTTATTTTAAATATATTTATTTATTCGAATCAAGATCTATTTAGTATCGTTTAATAACTAAATATTTTATTTATTCCTAATAAATCTGTGATTTGGTTCCATTTGAAAGTATAAGACAAAAGAGACAGACGGAAGAATGGTATTTAGTCTCTCAAAAATCTCATGGCTTGGTTTTCATTAGAAGCCTGTTATAACATTCTGCAATTGAGGAAAATGGTTAGTCTTTCTATACATAAATAATCGCGCCTGTTAATAAAAGGCGCGACGATACCTTTTTTTATATCATGTTCCTTTCTCGTATTCGTGCGATATATTTTATCTTTATTCATTTAATTTGAATATATTTAATGTTTAAAAAGAATAGCTTGAACAAATTAAGAAATATATGATTTTAAAAAATGTATAGATTTATAGATTTATAAATTTATAAAAATAGATTTTATTTGAGAAAATAACTATTTGATTTAAATAAACCCTATTTAAATTGTATATTTTTTTTTTTTGGCAGTGTAGAAAAATTTCGTGTGGCGTCAAAATTCGATATTTAATTACGAAATTAGTTTTAACGACACCCGTGATGTTTTTTTTTTGGCTAAATAATAGTGGATCCAGTTTTTATCGACAACTCATATTCTTTATTTATTTGAAATATAAATCACCTGTCGTCCATTCACTGACGATGGACGGGGCCCATTCTTTGGTCGGTGTACTCTGTATCATGCAAATTGAGAACGAAAAAAAGTCGCATTGGTCGCGATTAATTTTTTTTTCTTATTTTCTCGTTTTTTTTTTTGGTCGTATCGGCTCCCCTTTCCGTCAGCTCCGATTATGTACAGTCATCTTACACGCCTAACGGTATTATGTACCAGTGAAAGTCGTAAATGTCTCGTTGCAAAGTGTACGCGTGTACGTGCACTTGCGCGCATGCACACGTACGCGCACGTGTGCACGTATACGTGGATGCATATCAATCTAGATGCATTTATGCATTTACCGGTGCGCCCAGAGTGGACTGATCGCGACAGCTCGCAAAACGAAGGCACGTCGAACATTTTTTTTTTTTCTTCTCATCTCATTCTCAGCTTGAAAAAAAAAAACACTCGAATTTAATAAAAATTCGGATATAATGAGATCGTGATTGGCCAAAGAAAAATCTGGGTAAGTTTAAGCGCCTAAAAAATTTTTAGAATTCAACGGAAAAGTCTTTAATTTATTATCTTTATTATTGTCCAAAATCGTACTTTGCAAATTTAACGTTGTAGATCGCTAAATGAGAATCCGAAAAAAAATATTTGCGTGATTTTTGTAGCTTAAGGTTGGTGTCTAGTCTAGAGAGCGAAAAACAAGCTTATTTTCGAAAATGTTTTTCTCAGCTTCTTTATTAGATATAACAATAAAACTTTTTCGAGGACATAATGTTATCCTTATAGAATAGAAAAAAAATTGTTTACTTAGTCCAGCGTTTTTTGTCCAATTTTCAGAGGGCGCCAAAGTCGAGTCCTCAAAAAAAAATGTGTTCCCATGGCGGACGAACAATCTCCGGATTGGCACGTCCGAAACAAAAATAGGAAACGACATTTAAAAGAGGAAGGTTTGCCACGCGGTAATTCACCACCGTTTGCCAAAAATCGATAATAGAAAAAAATTGCGGCTATTTGAAAAACATTGTACGAAAATTGACCTATTTTTGTACCGTTGGCGTCCTGTAAATTTTTATATTATAAATTTTTTTTCCAAAAATGTGGTGAATTACCATACAAAACACCTTAATAAAGAATCGTACAAAGTTTCATCAAAATCGATCGAGCGGTTGCGGAGATTGTTTGTCCGCCAGTTGAAAAAAAGTGATTTCCTGAAAAACGCGTTTAAAGTTTTGGACTTGAAACGGTGTGTGTAGGACTTGTCCCTACACACACCGCTATAACTTTTTTTCTATTACGAATTTCGTCACAAAATTTTAGGAGCTGATTCTCGACG
The DNA here is from genome assembly GCA_963932345.1 of Ophion ventricosus. Taxonomy (NCBI): domain Eukaryota; kingdom Metazoa; phylum Arthropoda; class Insecta; order Hymenoptera; family Ichneumonidae; genus Ophion; species Ophion ventricosus. The sequence goes on from OZ010720.1 coordinate 22,164,359, forward strand.
CTATAAGACGTTGAAAAATGAAATAATTTTTTTTTCGATTTTCCGAAAGTTCTAGACTAGACACCAACCTTAAGTTTGCCAAAGGAAATTTGTGACGAAAAAAAAATCGTTTTGTTCCACTCGGTACGATAATGGACGTTTTACGCCCGCTTCGCGAGGTTAGGAAAAAAAAACTTTTCCTAACCTCGTGTGATTGCAACACTCGCCTTTGGCTCGTGCTGCAAACTCACACTCGTTAAAAAAAAGTTTTTTTTCGGCCTTGTGTCATAATATACAATTTACATCCCAACGATGCACATTTCAGCTTCATGAAAAATGAGTCTTTAAAAAGGAAGAGTAGTAAAAAAAACTGACCATTTTGAGCCTAAGAAAATAAATCGAATAAAATAAAGAAAATAAAAAGGAAAAAACAATCCACACAGGCCATCATTAAATATCCATAATACGATGGAATCTCCGAAGCAAGAGAGACAAAAGAACAAATTCTATCTTTGGCAATTTTGAGGGACCGGAGGATCTTGAAAAACGTATATATCGAGTTCTCGAGCTCGTTTTTCCATCGGCATGCCCGCAGGAAGCATTAAACACGAGGGCAACGCGGTTAGACGCAAATTGTTCGATTAATTAGTTCGTCCACGCAAAACATCCCTTTCCCCTCTCGGCGTTGGTCCAATTTATACGCGGTCGTGCGTTTATCGCATATACGCATAGAGACGAATTTACACGATCTTCCGTTCGTTGCTCGTTTCCACTCGATGTATTTTTTTCTCTTTCTTCGCTTTTACTTTAAAATTTTTTTTTTTTAACTCTCGCTCAAAGACCGGAAGTCCGGAGCGATCGTGGACACTCATCGTCGTGCGAGGTTCGCACTGCGGGGAGGGGAACTTTGTGTTTTGTGGTGTGCGTTCGCGGAGTTTGTTCATTGCATATACAAGGGGATAAAAGAAAAATAAATCTATCACGTATACACTTATACGCGCAGCGTGAATAAACGTTCGGTGTATGAACAACCGGATGTCCATTAGACGCATACGCACGCACACACACACACATAATATAATACACAGAGTGTTTAGCGCATGGACGGACACAATTTTTTGAAGGATTGGCAGCGGGGGTCATTTGTTAGTTTGTTTCACCCTCAGACCCTATGTCCTAAGTGTCACGGTAATTGAGATATGATTTTTTTTCGTTTGTTTTTAATTACCCGAAATTTCGCCTTTAAATCGTCATAACGTTTTTGTTTGTGGTTGTAATAGCACGTAATAACTTTTGTCGCATGCATACGGAGCAAAGGAGGTCAAATTGAGCAAAATTTATAACTCAAGTTTAATAAAAACATCGAGAACATAAAAAGTCTTTTCTTAACCCTGACCCTGGCAAACTAGTATCTCTTATGGTATTTTGACCACATAACGAATGATTTCTATGACATGTAGCATACCGTTGGAAAGGGATATAAACTAGAGAATTTTTCAAAACAAAGCTAAATTCAAAATAGCTTTTAGTTTTTTTTTCATAATGAATTTAGAAGTTGACATTTTTCATACATTTACACATTTTTAAGACTTTGGAAGCTCATGAGTCATTTTCTTGAAACTAATTGTAACAAATAATGATTTACTTATAATAAACATATATTACAGAATACAACAAAAGTTATTTCGTTATATTACAACCACAAACAAAAAAGTTATGATGATGTGAAGGCAAAACTTTGGGTCATTAAAAAAAAAAACGAAAAAAAATCATATATCAATTACCGTGACACTTAGGACATAGGGTCTGAGGGTGAAAAACTTAGCAAATGACCCCCGGAATCCCCAAAAAAATTGTATCGGTCTATGCGCCAAACACCCTGTATATATCGGAGGCCAAAGAATTCGCGTACGAGATGTGGATGATCACCATTTGTCCGTGAAACATCGAAACTTCGAACCGAATTTAATGAAAGGATTCAAAAGTCAATTCTTTGGAAAAATGTACTTCGATGAAGTGCAGTAGTCTCGGCGACCAGTCTCTTTCTCTTTTCTTTATCTTCTGCCGTTTTTACGATTTCACTCGAGCCTTGTTTTTCTGCTTATCGTTTAACGATTCGCTCCTTGCAACCACGTTCGACACTTCATCGGTTGCCTACACACACACACACACACATACACACACACACACACACACGCGCACGCACATATAAGCATGACGCATAAATGTCTCTTATTATCATTTAATTTATTGTTTTTTTTTTAAATCTTTGTCTCTCTTAATGAAAAAGGTGAGAAAAAAAAACGCAAATGAAGTATCTGTATAGTTATGAAAATATATCCATGTAAAAAAGACATACGTCATTCCTATAAATATATAAATAAATAAAAGAATTCCGTATGAATTTCTTTTTTAGTTTAATTTTTTTATTCGATTTATATACTGTATTTTTTAAATCTCAGTCTCCCCTTGATATGAATATAATATCGATATCTATATTCAACCTAAATACATATGTATGTCTATATAACGATATTATAGCAATATTAAAGGATAGAAAGAGAGCGAGAGAAGGGGGGAGAGAGAGAGAGAGAAAAAATATATATATATGACTACGTCGTTACGATAATAAACCCTCTATTTTCGTTGATCGTGCCATTTTCTTGTTGGCTCGCACGTTCTCCTGAGTATCGACACTCTTTAGATTTGTATATACATACGTGTATACACATAAATCATCACTACCGCGGATTATCGCCGCGCGCGAAAGTTCGAACTTCCGGTTGAGCTCGGAGTATACACACGTTGCTTTTACATGCACGCCACAACTCGGCGGACTGTCCGCGTCTATGGGGAGACGCACACGTGCAAAAAAAAAACCCCTTCAGGTCGTACAAGTGAGATTCTTCCTCAGATATCCGGAGAATCGCGACTAATTATAGGACTTTACTGAGCGGGGGGCCCTTGTTCATGTCACTATGCGTTGCAGGCTCGACGAACGATCGATTTAGAATTACTTTCACTCGAAGATGGAAAAAGGAGGCAGGGGAGGAAGGAGGGAGAGAGAGAGAGAGAGAGAGAGAGAGAGAGAGAGAGAGAGAGAGAGAGAGAGAGAGAGAGAGAGAGAGAGGGAGAGAGAGAAAGAGAGAGAGAGAGAGAGAGAGAGAGAGAGAGAGAGAGAGAGAGAGGAAGAGAGAGAAAAATGTCCATCTATTTTATGTTTTTCACTATTTTTTACTATTATTCTTTTAATTACCTTTTTCGATTATTCTTTTAATTCATCTTTAATTGGTTATTCTTTGAATTCATTAGTATACGTCTTTTAATTACCCATATCTTACACACTGCAAAAAATTGCAAAATCCCCAACCCATTTTTGAGTTTTGAAAATTAGAAAAAGGCAAAAAAAGAGTGAGAGGCAAAGAGAGAAAAATTTCTATATATTTAATGATTTTTTACCATTATTCTTTTAATTACCATTTTTTAATGATTCTTTTAATTCCTCACTGTACTTCTTTCAATTACCTATATCTTACACACTGCAAAAAATTGCAAAATCCTCAACCCATTTTTGAGTTTTTGAAAATTAGAATGAGAAAAGAGAGAGAGAGAGAGAGAGAGAGAGAGAGAGAGAGAGAGAGAGAGAGAGAGAGAGGGAGGGAGGGAGGGAGGGAGAGAAAGAAAAATGTCCATCTGTACTGTTTTTTTTTTACTATTTTTTACTACTATTCTTTAATTACCTTTTTTTTAATTATTGTTGGAATTTATCTTTAATTGATTATTCTTTTAATTTCTGAGTATACTTCTTTCAATTACTTATATCTTACACACTGAAAGAATTGCAAAAACCCTAACCAATTTCTGAGTTTTTGAAAATTAGAAGGCAAAAAAAAAGAGAAATTTTGAACAAACGAAAAAAACTTTGCTCTGAGTTGCTCTTGTTGCGCGGAGATCGGTGGATATTCGCGCTGCTCGAAAAATTAGGTTATGTCCATACTGATTGTGTGAGTGTTTTTTTTTTATTATTATTTCATTGTGAGTTTGAAATGATATTCTCGGTCAGTATTCATCAGGTAGGCAGGGCACGTAATACGTGGGACGCAGACGGATTTTACTTTAGAGAGGGCTAACCGTGAGCGCCACAACTCATAGAGCGACTTACATAATTTGTATTTCTTGTTCTCTTTATTTATTTTTATGTTTTCTTTTTTTCTCCACCGGAGAGAATCGAAGTAACGCGAGCAACGTGCTCGACGAGACACGCCGGGCAATATACAGGGCGTGGTGAAAGTCGCGCAATTCACTGATCCACGAGTTCGGAAACAATTTTGTACCAAGACGTACAATTTCCGTAATGCTGCTCATCAATTTTTCGGAAAGAGGAATTGACATTCGTATACTTTTTTTTTTTTTTATCAACCTACGCATCTTCTCATCGAAGACTTATTGGGAAAAAAAACAGCTGAATCAACAGAAATTAAACAAAAGTCGTCAACTTAAAAAAAAAAAACGACTCGCTTGTTCATACCGAATGAAAATTTTATGCCTTTTTTCTTATCCATAATTTAATAGTGCGAAAAGTTTGGAAAAAAATATACTACACCTCGTAAACATGAGTTATAGGGCTGTTGGCCCAAAAATAATAGTGATAAGCCGATTAAAAAAAAACTACTAAGCAAACCGTGATTATAGTGTTTGGAATGACGTGCTAAATAATCAAGTGGTTTTTCTACTTCGTTAGTAATAATATTCGAAAAAAGATGAGAATTTTCAGCGCGAACGGTTTATTCTCGGACGTTAACGAAACTTGTAGGTTAAACGTGGTAACATCGCATCAACGGGCTCTGTCTAGTGAGCCACTTCAGTCAAGCATTAACTGGCGGGAATATCAAAATTGCCACGACAAAATCGTTGAAACGTACATAGTTCAACAGCATTCGAACTTTGTAAAGAGATGTATTTATTTATTCCATCTGTAACATTAATATAATTATAATATCCATTTGGCACAGCGTTTTCATAACGAAAGGAACATTTGACTTTGCGTTTCAAGGACGCGCCGATTTTTAAATTGCCACCAGTTAATGCTTGACTTGAGTGGCTCACTAGGCAGGGCCCGGTTAATGCGGTAGTGCCACGTTGATACTACAAGTTTCGTTAATCCTTCGTGGTCACACATCCAAATTCAATCGCGATGGTCAACACTTGGGTTGATTCCACCCAGTCAGTTTTCAAAAAAGTATTGTGCCCAAACTATCCGTCCGAAATGGTTTAAAAAATTACGTAACATGCTTTGATCTTTCTAGATGATGTACGAAAAATTTATTTATAAGAAATAAAATGGCGACGTGTTAAAAAAAAATCATACAGAAGTGAAAACGCAAAAAATACACTTTTTCGCTCAAAAAATCATAGTTCCGTGAATTTTCATCATTTTTACCTAAAATTTGGACGTGATGCTCCTTAGATATGCCACTTTTGGGAAAAAATAGTAGCATAGTGCGCGTTCCAAAAATGGTATTTATTCCGACATGTGAAGAGGGTAAATTTTATGGTATGAGGATACTTCAAACTCCAAGTAAGATGGTGAATACAGTCCCATTAGAAGCCGGGAACTATTATATCTTTACGCTAAAAATCGATCGACGGGTCGATTCTACCCAGGGTGACCACGAAGGGTTAATGTCCGAAAAAAATCGTTCGAGCTCAAAATTCACATCTTTTTTCGAATATTATTATTGAACGAAGTAGAGAAGCTTACACGGAGAGAATTAAATGTTAAAAATTCCCGTGCAGTAACGGTAACCAGATGACAACCCTGAAACTTCGCTTATTATTACCGAGTAAGACACAGATTTTCACGAAAATAAAATAAAATTTCTTCTTCAGATAGAAAATTTTACCAGATTTTCTAGTAAATTTTCATGTGTAACAAAATACGCAAAACTTGAATTTAAAAAATATATAATATCAGCGAAATTTTACTGTGCATTTTATTATTTTATGCCTTTCAAAAATGTCTATAAAAAAGTATCGTCTTTATAACAGTTATTTTAAGATTTATTATAAAATTTAATGAGTGTTATAGGAAAATGTATTGTGCTCTCGGTAAAAATTATCGTGCGCGCTACCCTTCTTTTATAGTAAAATTTTAGCTATGTATTTGAAATTTTCTGTAACGTGAGTTAAAAAAAACTTGTCGCATACGAATTATTATGCTTTTGTCACTTGTCACCACATTGAAACATATCACGGTAATTTTTACCGTGAAATTCACGACAAAAATTACTTTTTAATTCTCTCCGTGTACTTGATTATTTAGCACGATATTCCTAACACTATCACGGTTTGCTTAGTTTTTTATCGGCTTATCACTATTATTTTTGGACCTATCAGCCCTATAACTAGTGTTCACGAGGTGTCGTATGTATTACCAAATGGATAAAGGTTCAAATTGAATATTAAAAATCTCCAAATCGATGTTGTAAAATTGGTTGATTTTTGGACAGTCAATGCACCCTAAATTAATCCCTCGACGATAGAAATTTCCATCGCCTACCACTATTTCGTTTTTGGTCCCGGAACTCCTTAATATGGAATTTGGTTCTTGTGTACAATATTTGCGAGTATTCGACGTATAACAATAATATATAATAACAGTTCATTATTGTTAAAAAAGAATTATTTTTTTATTATACAGTTCTATTATTTTATTTATAAATTTTATATTATTATTATTATTATTGTATAATAATATATATATTTTGTTTAATTTCAAATGTATACTATATATATATATATATATACACAACTATCATAATAAATAGTATTATCATTATTGTTGATACGTCAAGAGTCTCTGCTCAATAGGCCTCGTTGCGAAAATATTTGACCCCCAGGAATGCGGATTAGAATGACTCGGGAATGACACCGAGAGGCAATAAAAAAATTCGCACGCATGCGGAAAATCCGCTCGGGATGCTCGTTGCTTGAATCATCGTTTCTCGCGTATACATCTCCACAGGGTGTTCCGCCTTGTATCGACGCGATTGTCAATCCGAACAACGTAAAAAAGTGCCCTATTTATTATTGCCAACTATTGTAGAGAAAGAAGCCTTTTTTTCCTTTCGAAAACAACGAACATTCGATTTTTTTTTAAATATCTCCAGCAACCATCGTTACTTCAGAATTTATTAATTGAAAATTTCTTACTTGAGAATTCGTTATTCGAGAATTTTCGCAATATTCGAGATATTTCGCAATATTTCGAAGCTTTCATCGATTGAGCGGAGAAAAAAACTTTTTAACGTGACTGTGACGAGACTACCTTAACACTTTTTTCGTTCACGAGAAATTTATATTGTTTGGGAGAAAGAGAAAAAAAACCGAGATTCGTGCGAATCTCGTAAATTATAAAATCAAATATATTTTCTTTATCAAGTTCGTATATCAGAATCCAAAAAAAAAAAATTAATGATGATACTGCACCGAAGAGAGCACTTGGACAACTTGGCGTAGAAAGTCCCATAGAGCGTATGAACTCGTAGGTAGCAAGCTATATACAAGAATACCCATATATACAGGGCTATATATACGATCGAGTGAATCCTTCATGAATATTCGATATCCAAGTGCGCGCCGGGTCTCGTCCTCGAATTATCGCATAACGGAAGTTACTTCGCAAGTAGCGGTCATTTTTTTTTTTTTACACCAAATCAAGATTCATAACAGATCGTAAAATTCTCCGCCCCGGTCCCCCCCTCATATTTCAACTCCATCCATCATTCTCCCGCGCATAATACAAGATCATTCGGTATCGTCGAATGTCGAGTAATTTCGTAAAGAGAACGTGTGTGTCGTGACGGAGAGCGAAAAAGTACGCGAATCGTGCAGACCTCTCGACGATCATTAGTGGGATTCCGATTTATCCTGGGGCAATCAATACCGATCGAATGCTGTGTACAAATGCCATTCTTGAATGAAACGTATAATTTGATCCGGAGGAAAAAGAAATTATTTTGTTTCCTAGCCACCCGAATTCCCCATGATCATTTGATGGATTCGAGAAGAGGAATCGAGCAATTTTATTATTGTTATTATTGGAGAACGGATGATTTTTTTGTTTTCTATTTTTTAACTTTTAAGTTCGTAATGTTTCTGACGGTTAAATGATTCCTTTCGATTATACGTTATAATCGTTATGATTGATAATATCCAATTGATTTTCCAAAAATCGATTTTTTTTTGTTAAAAATGTACCTTAGTACCTATAAAATTATATTCCAAAAAAGATTATGGGTGTGAAAAATCTCTAAGTACTCGATTTTCGAATTCTAGCGCAACCCCTCTTGATTCATGTCGTGACTTTCTACTAACTTTAAACGCGTTTATCTCAAAACTACATTTTTCAAGTCGGCCGGACTCATAACTCAAACAAATTTCAACCGATTCACTTGAATTTTTAACTGTATATTTAGAATTACATTTTCTGAGGCACTACGTAGGATTTTTTTATTATATTGCATAGTTCCTTTTTCATAAACAATTTTCTGACGATTTTCTCATGGCATTTTATACTTTTTGTTTTAGAAATGCGCCATTTTGACAAAAAACAATATATCAAAAAAATCCTATGTACTTCTACAGCTATTCTTATATATAATCGAAAAAACTCTAGTGTTTCATCATAACTCAAAAATTATAGGAGCTGTTGGTCCAGCCGTTGACCTTCCAGAAATAAAGGCGTCATCGAAAAAATGATGCACAGTCACCATTTTGACATGTATCGCTGTAAAAAAATAATTTTGTATAGTCAATTACGTGTATAATAAAACCCCTATTTTGTAATTCCGATTTATTTTATGGTTTCGCTGAAAAAAAAATCACAAATTATGCCCTTTTTTTGGCCTCTAGAGTGGTCTAAGGCCTTAATACGTATTTGAAGTACGTATTTCAAATTCTTGCCACCACGGCTCCGCTTTGTGCTACGTAGTGGGCGTCATCTGGATTCCGATGAGGATATCCCTTCTAGGGAATCTCTATCATATCCCGATCGGGATCTGATCGGAACTTAGCTATCCCTAAGAAATTTCTGCACGGGAGTATAACAACGGGCATAAGACTAAACGTGTTCTGAAACGTCTCTGGCGGTGCGTCAAGTCTGCCACAGCATGCTATGGCGACGTCAAGCAGATGCGGCAATGCCGCACTAGTGTGGCAGCTATCATGTGAACCTATGCAATGTAACAAACGGGGTGATCGGGACGGTCATAACCACAGTGGCGAAAATGCATAGTGTGGGCCTGGCCTAACTGCATCGAGTTTGTTATACAAATTTGCGGATTGTCGTGTGTAAATATTGCGATATACATACTTAAAATCCTTCTCGTATTCTATTAAACCCGTCGACCATGAAAAGTCGTGAACACGCGCAGGTTGACGACATCGAAAATAAAATAGTATACAAGCCAGCTGACAAGATTAACGCCAAGCTGAGAATTATTATGATTACTTTTACAATGCTCCGCTACGAGGATAACTTATCTTCGTGATTACGGGTCTCACGAGTGTAAAATTCGTGCGACGGCGTGATGAGAAAAATAAGTAAGAAAAAAAACCGAGGAACGAGCAAAAAATTCGGACCACAGATCCGAAGGGCGTACTAATTTCAGTCAATTTTTTTTTGTCGGCGATACACAGGGTGTCTCAAAATGACCTGACATTTTTATTTATTAATAAAACGTATTATTTATTTGAAAAGTACGAATATTTATATTTTAATATAAGATACAAACATGGAGGTTACCAGGTATACGAGTATGAAATGCGAATTTCAGACAACAGAGATGGTGCACCAATGCAATTTGTGCTATAAAGATTTGACACTGCGCCATTTTGTTGTGTCACCAACAAGTGTCAGACGCGCACGAGTGATAAATTGGAAAAGTGTGTGCATAGTGTTGTGTTGATGTGTTCAATATGTCGAAATTTATACCGAACAATGAGCATTCGCGGACAGCATTAATTTTTTGTTTTCATTTGAAGAAAACTGCTGCTGAATCGTACCAATTACTTCGAGAAGCTTATGGTGAACATGCTCCATCGCAAGATACGTATGAACGATGGTTTCGTCGTTTCAAAAGTGTTGACTTCGATGTTGCAGACAAGGAACATGGAAAACCGCCAAAAAAATATGATGAGCTGTTAAAACCTGGGGAAACGGTTAATACTAAACGTTACCAACAACAATTGACCGATTTGAAGCGTTCGCTGCTTGAAAAAAAGGCCAGAATACCGAAAGAGGCAACACAAAGTCATTTTTCATCATGACAATGCTCCATCACATGCGGCAAAACCGGTTCGCGACACGTTGGAAGCACTCAGCTGGGAAGTTCTACCCCATGAGGCTTACTCACCAGACTTGGTTCCTTCCGATTACCACTTGCTTGCATCGATGGGTCACGCACTTGCTGAGCAGCGCTTTGGTTCGTACGAAGATGTGAAAAAATGGCTCGACGAATGGTTCGCAGCAAAAGGGGAAGATTTTTACTGGCGTGGTATTCACAAATTGCCCGAAAGATGGGAAAAATGTATAACAAGCGATGGAGCATACTTTGAATAGCACTTTTTATCATTCTTCCGAATTTAACGTGTTTTTTTTTTAGAAAAAAAAAATCCGCAGATCATACTTGTACACCTGGTATGTGTGGAACACAATATCCGATAAATAGCCGCATCATCTCGGTTTGCAAACGTTCACTCTTTTGACGAAATTTTTCAATAACATTTTGGCATAATTGCGGACTAATTTCATTAAATGTTGCGTCCAAATTGCTTCATTGAGCTCCGGAATGATCTGTGGATCATTGGCATATCATTTCGGAAAAACGCCCAAAGAATGAAGTCCAATGGGCATCAAATCGCACGATCTTGGTGACCAATTCACATCGCCGCGGCGCCGAGATAACACGACCACGAAACTTCGTCTGCAATAACTGCATTGTTTCACATTGCATTTTGCACGATTTCTATACGTCGCTCGATCGTATAATTCTCCATGACTAAACCTCAATACTTCCTGATGCCAGTTGTCAAATATCAGTACTCTGAGTTAGCCACAAAAAAAAAATGACGCGCAATTAAAAATGTCTGGTCATTTTGAGACACACTTTATATATGATCCATTTTTTTTTTCTTCTTTTAATCGTGTTTTTATTTCCGCGTGTGAACGAAGTCTCGGTAAAATTGCCCCGTTCCCGAGAAACGAGACGTTCAACCTTGTCCGCTTGGACGATGCAGAAAAATCGTCTATTTTTTTTTTTCCTTTTACGAGCGGTATAAACGTTCGGTAGAGTCGAGGAGCAGCGCCAGACGAGAAAAAATCGAAACCGGTACGTAGAAAATTCTCAAGGCTCTCGAGGGAATTCTTCGTGTATTCCGCGAGCATACACACGAATATATCGCGTTCGAGTGTGATAATGTTTCGAAATGCATATACTAGATTTACGTGAAAATTTGAGTCAGTTCGAGCCTATCGCTCGGGCGCCGAAGAATTACTGACCCACGTACAGTAACATCGTAATTGACGTAAACGTTTTTTTTTTCTTTCGTAATCTCTCCGATCTTCCTTTAATGCAATATTCAAGGTTCGCGTAATTTCGATGAACGAGGTCGTCAACCATTGCGAGTCACATTGATAGAGAACACACGATGTTGAAGTTTGCATCGTTGGGATGCAAGAAATATTCCGATTTTTTTTTTTTTAATTTCTTCATTCATATTATTATCTAAGATCTTTTTTGCAGATTTAGATTACACATACCTAAAATAGAGAAAAACGTTTCAGCGACTTTCGTGACCTAAATGTGGCAACAAAAAAAATTGGACGTTACGAAAAATAAAATAAATAAATGTTTTTGTTGCATTCCAAGGATGCAAACTTCAAGACCATTGAAGAACAATAAATGTAGGAGGGTGAAAGAAGGAAAAAAAAAGATCGATGAGTGCCGTAGGAGATGGACTTCAAAGAGATTTCATAATCTTGTCAGTTTGAGGATAAAATTTTTTTATTTGAAGGAAAAAGTCGATGTATACATGTATCAGAGTGTCTAATTTTGACCAGAACTGAAATTTCATGACATTTAAGGATTTTTAAGGCAAGGATTAGGGACTTTTTCATGACTTTCTGGTATAACTTTCTGGTATAAAAGTATAGTTTATAATTCTTTAGTGCGGCTAATTTTCTAAATTTTTATATTTATAGTCTGCTCTTTCAAACAGATATGCGTTGTATGCCGATGAAAGGTATGCGAAATAAACGAAGTCACCAAACTGTACAATTTCATGTGTAGTAAAAAATGTGAGACAAACATCATTTCAAGTTTGCTGTAAAGAAATATATTTTGGGAACATCTGGAAAAATATTACATACATTTAGGAAATTTGAGTAATATCATCTAGTCGTTTTCCACGAATAACTAAGAAAAACTCTGTTGAGATAACGAATTATTTTTTTTTTCTACTACCCTTTTTTTTCCAATACCGTAGATTGTCGCAAGTCCGCGAAAATTTGAAATTATTTTGGATAAATTAATACAAAAATCGGCCATGTCAATGAACGCTTCAGAGATCTTAAAAAAGTCAAGTAGACTGGTAATTTTTCATGACATTTCATGACTTTTTCAGGGTCGAGTGTAATTTCATGACATTTAAGACTTTTCATGACTTTTGAGGTCGGTAGACACCCTGATGTATACACTACCCCTACATATATATACCCGTTATTTATTTGTACGCGTGGGTGTCATGGAAATGTGGTGTGCAATGACCATAATTTGGATATTGGCCTTGAGGCTCGAAATGGGATGAATCATTTTGTTTTTTCTTTAACGGCTGAGAGATAATTGCAACGTTACGTTTCATCGTCTCTTTTTTCAATCTCTCTCTCTCTCTCTCTCTCTCTCTCTCTCTCTCTCTCTCTCTCTCTCTCCCTCTCTCTCTCTCTCTCTCTCTTTCTTTCTCTCGGTTTCTCCGTTCTTCAATGTGCGGGGAGAGTAAGAAAGACAGAAAAAGGGCGTTTCAAGAAAGAGTGAGTGCGATCCAGCGTTCTCTCGTCACGGCGACGTGAATGTGGTAACATTCTCTCTCTCTCTCTCTCCCTCTCTCTCCCTCTCTCTCTCTCACTCTCTCCCTCTCCAGATGTCGGAGATGGATGCTCTTCTCTCTTGAGCGAGGAGTGAATCAGGATGAGAAACGAGACGCGCAAACATTACGTAATAAAGCATAAGCACGTTGCCTCGTCTCGGAAGCAAGCCGGTCAATGCCAAGGTATTTCGCGCCGCTTAGAACTTCTATCACCGCGCGCGAGTTTACGACTTTTTCTCACTCGTCTAGTAGGTACTAACGAAGCGTTAAATCTGAGAAAAGCGAATATTTTTATTGTGCTCGCTCGCTCTCTCTCTCTCTCTCTCTCTCTCTCTCTCTCTCTCTCTCTCTCTCTCTCTCTCCCTCACCCTCTCTCTCTCTCTCTCTCATGCCAGAAAGGGACAGAGAGAGAGAGAGAGAGAGAGAGAGAGAGAGAGAGAGAGAGAGAGAGAGAGCACGATAAAAATATTCGTTTTTCTCAGACCCCTCTCTTTTCTCATGTCAGAGAGAGAGAGAGAGTATGAGGTGACAGTTTTCACAAACCACTGTACTGAATTGTCTAGATCAGGGGTCGGCAAGTATTATATAGTGGGGTCCGGATACTTTTGAAATTTTTTATCTAGTTCCAGATTTAAAAAAACTGCAAATATCAATTACAGCAAGCAGTTTATTATTGTTTCTCAAAAAACAACGTGGCTTATAAAAACACATATTGGTTTTTATTTGTATTTTTCTCTTAAAAATAATATACTTCACACATAGGTTCTTAATGTGAGAAATTACACCTCCGAACTTGAGCCAGTTTTTTTTTATAGTTTGGTTCTCGCGAGGAACAATATATGCGAAGAGTGCCTTCAAGGACGTACGTTAACCTTGAAAGATAATTATTTTTCACAAATTCATTTTTGCGAAAGATGCTTCACGTATATATGTCGAGCCAAACATAGTTGCCAGGTTTAAGAGCCAGTCTTTTGCAATTTGCATACTTTTCTGAAACATGTTTATCGCAAAACTCTCCGATGGGTGCAGATTTGTACATTTGCCAGGAAACATCTTCTTGCAAGTCGAGTATTTCTCCCTCTCTTTCTATTTTTTCGTCCTTCCTTCCCATTCAACCCTTCTTCCATCAACTTTTCGATAAACTTATTTCTTCGCGTCTTCGCATTCCACAAAATTAACGGTCTCCAATCACGTAAAACAAAGATACCGCATTGACAGAATTTATCGTCGATTTGGGAGTCGTAAAAATCAACAAAGAGCGGTTTTTCAAACGAGCGACGTGCGCGCGCAGTGTCGATGCCCTCGAGCCGCTTTCGGTCATACATATAATGGCGAAAGTGTAACGCATCCAACGACTAACAAGTTATACAATTCCGTCATACGAGAGTAAAACCCAACCATTACGTTCGTGCTATAAAAGCGCGCCGTTTTTATTGCTCGCGCTTCGTTATGAGAACATTGTAAAAAGAAGACGAAAAAGAAAAACAAGAAAAACAAACAGCTCGATTGTTGCGGTGGTGGATTATAACGCCGTTGTGCGATTTGGTTTAATGAGCTTTGAGAAGAACAAAAAAAAACACCATGTTTTTCGAGACTGCTAGGAACGAATAAAAATTCGTTCCTAGCAGTCTCGATTTTTTTGCCACTTGAATTAAAATATTGGGAGTACAAATAAGCCTGCGCCGTTTTTTCATAAAAAATTGGGCATTTATTGTGAAAGAACGGTACTTTATGTTTTATTCAAAGTATTGTTCATCGCCAGCCACTACTTTTTCCCATCTTTCTGGCAGCATATGGATACCGCGTCGGAAGAACGCTTCATCTTTTGAGGCTATCCACAAATCGACCCAATTTTTGGTATCTTCGTACGATGTAAAGTGCTGCTCAGACAGGCCGTGCGTGATCGATCGAAATAATAGTCAGAGGGAGCAATGTCTGGTGAATACGGCGGGTGGGGTAAAATTTCCCAATTGAGTGTTTCCAAGTAGGTTTTGACCGGCGCCCCAACATGTGGACGAATCGGCGTTCAACGTTTCTCGGCTTCAGTTCATATGGAACCCAATTTCCTTGCTTTTGAATCATTCCCAATGATTTTAAACGATGTGAAATTGCTTGTTGAGTCACTCCTAATGTAAGTCCAAGTTCTTCTTGCGTTTGGCACGAATCTCCCTCCAATAATGCTTCCAATTCCGCGTCTTCGTACACTTTCGGCCTTCCGCTACGTTCTTTGTCTTCGACGTCAAACTCACCGTTCTTAAACTTTTGAAACCACTCACGAGAACTTCTCTCACTTAAAGCAGCCTCACCATGTGCTTCTACAAGCAATCGATGCGCCTCAGCTGCAGATTTCTTCAAATTAAAGAAGTAAATCGAAAGTTCCCGCAAATGGCGCTTATTCGGCTCAAAACTCGACATTTTCGCGCGAAAAAAATTATGTGATGCTGATACAAAATCGCTAATATTTCAAGGTTAAGGTCTTGCCAGATGTTCAACCTTACGATATGACATTTTACATCTGACAATTTCAACCATAATCTCCTGGTGGGGCCATCTTTTCCCAAACGGCGGAGACTTATTTGTACTCCTAATACAATTTTTTTTTTTTTTCGGAAGATTATATATGACCAATGGTAATTTATTTTCGTATCAAAGTGCGGTCGTTTCGTTATACTAAGTCTGAAGCAAAACCTGTTTGCTTCATCATTCATCTTCATGAGGGTACATTGCTTGTACTCTCCTCTACCCGATAATCCACTATCGCCGATCACTACTCGGGGAAGGAGGCCTTTATTTTGCGTATTGATCAAGAGGGGTTGGGCTAGAATTCGAAAATCGAGTACTCAGAGATTTTTCACACCCATAATCTTTTGGAATATAATTTTATAGAAAGGTACATTTTTAACAACAAAAGAAATCGATTTTTGGATAATCCTAGAGTGGCCTAAGGCCTTAATGATCGTAACTCCTTAATTTTCTAAGAAAAATGTATTTAATACGTATTTTAAATTCTTGCCGACACATCTCCGCCTTGTGCTACGTAGTGGGTGCCATCTGGATTCCGATGAGGCTATCCCTTCTAGGGAGTCCGTCTCATATGCCGATCAGGATCTGATCGGAACTCAAGTATTCTGAAATTTCTGCACGGGTATCGGATAATTATCCCACCATCAATGAAATTTTACTCCTTTCCGGCCACCTCTCTCCTTCCTACCAGTGGCCAATTTTCATTGAATTCCCCAACCGAAGTCTAACGAAAAAGGAAACACGGCATTCTTGGCAAATCGGACACGTGCCTCGACTAACTTATTTCCACCCAAATTCGACAAACTTCATGAGTGACGGTGAACGTAAGAAAAAAAAAAAGGAAAGGGAACTGAAAAAAAATCACGCATTTTTCTACTCGCTCTCTCTCTCAAAGCGGAAAAAAAGCCAGCCAAGTATTTCGGTCAATGCGCAATATATATCGAAAATCGTCGACGCTTGGGAACGGGGAAATTCCGGTACGAGAGTCCCCGTTGTCGCAAATGGCCCCCCTTTTTTGGTCGATTCCCAATGATCAGGAATTTGCCGGTGAACGTTGCGACGTGAAATAGAATGAAGGGGGAAAGAAAAGAAGCGAGACACACACACACACACACACAAACCGAATTTATCCAATTCCGCAGTTTGCACGCGATGCAGTATTGGCCTGCAGGCTTCGGGACAAAAGTGTCGAAATCGCACGAGCCGTAGAGACACACCCCGACACTGTTGCGGGTCAAATCGCGGCCTTTCACTGTCTTTTAACACGTGCCACGAGGTGGCTCAACGCGAGCTCGTCGAGACTCGGACTCGAGACGATTTCGTGAGACTTTTAGTTTAGTTTTATTTTTTTTTTTCGCCTCCGTTTGTCGCATAGCCCCGAAGGATAGTCAAGGTTCATGGTTGAGCGTACGAAGCGCGTTCGACTTCGAAGGGTCGTTCCCTAAAGGCCAGGTGTACGGATAGCCAATGTTACGTAGACATAACCGAAACGGGATTGCGCTGACAGAAAAATTCTTTTGATATTAACTAGATTCGTCTATCTGATTTTTTTTTTTATTATTTGAATTAACTAGATTTTCCGCGAAATCAAATTTTTCCTATTGAATTCCATTATTAAAATTATTAATTTTAAATATATTCATTTATTCAAATCAAGGTCTATTTAACATCGTCTTATAACTAAATACTTTATTTATTCCTAATAAATCTGTGATTTGGTTTCATCTGGTAGCATAAGACAAAAGAGACAGACGGAAAAATTGTACACGATTCAGTCTCTCAAAAATCTCATAAATACAAGCCACTCGATCTCCGGGAGAGATTCCGTACCGAGTAAACGGGAAACTATTCCTATCAGCCTTACATAGAGCAGTGTGCATCGCTGGATGTGCCCTCTAAACAATCACACTCTATCTTTATTATTGTCCTATTGACAACTGAATTATTTATTGTTATATATATAACAGATTGTAGTTTCAAAATAAAAGCCAAAAAAAAATCTCATGGCCTTGTTTTTATTAGAAGACTGTTGTAACATTCTGCAGTTGGAGAAAATGGTTAGTCTTTCTATACATAAATAGTCGCGGCTGCTTATAAAAGGCATAACGATACCTTTCTTTTTTTTCCAAATAACGGCCTTGTTAGTGAAAAAAAAAGAAAGTAATTAAACTTTTTTTCACCGCACTTTTATGGCATGGACCTATTTCGTTTCTCGTATTCATGCGATATATCGTCTTTTATCTTTATTTATTTAATTTGAATCTAATCTTTATTTATTCAATTTGAATATATTCATTATTTAAAAAGGATAGTTTGAACAAAAAAAACTTGAAACAAATAGGGTCGTAGTAGGCCGTGAGACGAGGAAAAAACCTATTTGATTTAAATAGATCCTATTTAAATTAACCCTTCGTGGTTATCCTGGATAGAATCGACCCATCGATCAATTTTTGGCGTAAATATATAATAGTTACCGGCTTCGAATGGGACTGTATTCACCATTTTACCTGGAGTTTGAGGTATCCTCATATCATAAAATTTACCTTCTTGACATGTCGGAATAAATACCTTTTTTGGAACGCGCACTATGCTACTTTTTTTTCCCAAAAGTAGCATATCTAAGGAGCATCACGTCCAAATTTTCGGTAAAAATGTCGAAAATTCACGGGACTATGATTTTTTTTAGCGAAAAAGTGTCTTTTTTTTTCGTTTTCACCTCTTCGTGAATTTTTTTCAACATGTCGCCATTTTATTTCTTATAAATAAATTTTTCGTACACCATCTAGAATGTTCAAAGCATGTTCTGTAATTTTTTGAACCACTTCGGACGGATAGTTTGGTTACAATACTTTTTTGAAAACTGACTGGGTAGAATCGACCCAAGTGTGACCACTGCGATTGAATTTGGAAGTGTGACCACAAAGGGTTAAATGTTTTTTTTGGAGTGTAGGGTGACTTGCTCGTATCAATTGATTTCGGTCGATTAAGCCGAGTATTCGAGAGTTAGCGCACACAAATCGAAGTACTGGCGTTTGCTGTTAAGGGTGGAACACGTAGCGGAACAAAAAAATCGATTTTTTTTTTTACGTAAAATGTTAGTTGAGTTTCGGGACAAACAACGAAATGTTACCATTCGATTCAAATTTATACAGTAAATTATTTGTATGTATTCTCCCCCTTAAGACCAACAACAAGTGGTTGCCCCAGGTCACCGTTTTTTTTCTTTCTGTTTAATTGCGCGAGGGCGCGTTTCGATTCGCCATAGCGACTGGCAGTCTTTGTGATTCCCAAGAACGAACAATGGCAAATGAAGAAAAAAAAAAATAAACAAATAATACACGCCCCAAGCAGGAACGGGACTCGTTACCGATCGGGTTTTTCGATCTTGCGGTATCGAAACCGGCCCGATGATGAAAGTAATTATTCCTGACGAGACACGTTCGCGAGGAAACGGCACAATGATTCGACGTAAAAGAAAGAAAAAAAAATAGCGTTGCCCAATGCAAGATTAATGACTGGGCCCATACGGCTGTCTTGGAGAGAGATAGAGAGAGGATCGAAAAATGGCGTTTACAGTGCTCGAACGAATTGTATCATGCCCGTGAGTTCTCAATAACGGAATTGTCAGTTCGTTGAACACTACCAACAATTCAACATTTTATTAATTTCGTAACACCGAGCTGCCGAAATTAACGTCAAGCTTTAAGTGATCTGCTGATGAAGGATCTTTTTCGTCCCCTCTGTCTTCCTCTCGCTACAGCTCGCTATGAGAAGCTACAGTTGAAATTTGAAGTCAATTGGTTGAATATATCAGAAAAAAACATCCACCTAAAATAACATTTGCACATTATTTTTGAGATGTTTATACGTGATTTGATCCAATTACAAAATAATAATTTTTTTTTTCAAACTTATAAAATGCCTTAATCGTTGCAGTAGATATTTTCCAAGTCCATCTCATATCTGTATAAAGTTACTATTGCCTGCCCCCGCACCAAGACAAGTCAATAGTCCGTTCCCAAGATCTTCAATGTTTTTTGCACAATTTGAAAGCAAAGAAGATTCTTCCTCATTTATTTTTTTCATTTTCATCGTTACCCAAAAAGTTTTTCTTGCAAATTCAGGCTCTGCGGTCTCTGATGAGAATCGTAAAATATCATGAATCGAGCAATGGAACAAAAAAAAACGAGATTGAAGTTTGCATCGTTGAAATGCAACGAAAATGAATCTTTCTGAATTCCTTTAATTTCTTTTGGCAGATTTTGCCTAATACAATCTCTCCATCATTTTTCAAGACATTTGTCTAGCAAACTAAAAATCCAGAAAAGAAAGATATTCAATGATAATAAAAATAAGGAAAATAAAATGTGAAAAAGAGTGCTCTCGTTGCGTTCAAACGATGCGAACTTCGTGACACCATCGACAAAAGCAATTTTTCACTGCACTCCAACAGTGCATATACTTCGAAGCATGTTATCGTGTCTATGGCTCTGTGCAACGCGCACCCATCGAGAGCCTGACCTAGCTCGGTTGTGCACGGTTATATCTCGGTAAACGGGACAAAGTGGAACGCAACGGAGGCGTAGGCATACACACGAGGCACAGTCACGTGAGAAAGCACCGTGAGAGAACGACGAAGTGAAATGGCCAAGAGTGAGAAGGGAACGAAATGGTGTACAGAGCATTCCGTACAAGAGTTAGCATTCATTGATTTCCGCAACGATTCTCAACACGAAACAGTGAGAACGTCGGATTCAGCTTGTCTTTTGAGGTTTTCTATTTTTTTTTCTTCTGATCTGGGGCGAAGGGTGGGAAGGTGCAAGGTGCGCCGTTGGATTCCGGGATCACCAGAATGGCTAATGGATAGACGTGGTAATCTCTGGCGAAGCACCGCTGTCGTACGCATGAATCATGAAGAACTTCCTCCTTTCGATTGCCGTTATGCCTCCAACTGGTCTCGGAACTACCGGTGCGAGAGCTGGCGGAGCAAAAAAAAAAAAAGACCTGCGAACGTTGATCAATCGCGGCGAGAGTATGAGAGAGGCTCATTAAGGAGGCCTTTTGATTTGGAGCATGCTGCAAGAGCGGACTAGCCACGTGATCGAAATTGATCGACATTGCCCGAGCGGAAAATTGTCAGGGCATCCCTAATACAATTCGGGGCCTTCAAGGGATTGTTTGTGGATTCCATAGTAGGGTCTTCCGTAATAAAAGCCGGACCGAGGCCCCTATTAGGGAATGGTAGGGTAGGTAGGTTGACTAAAACTATGGTCTAAGTACGAAGACCAAGTAAGGGCTGTTAAGGGATTTTCCCAATACTACTGGACTTTGCCATTATAAGGGCAAATCAGTATAAATTGCTTGACTAAAGAATTGGTGGCATAATAATTATCGAGGATCGATTAAATATAATAATTAAACTATGCGTTTAGTAGACGAGCTGTGATGCCTTGAACCAACACGCATGCAGTGCGTTCATTGGAACAACACGCGGGATCAAACTTGTCAAAATATGCGACAGAATTCTAAGCCTCAAATGTATTGAAATAACAAATTTTCTTTTTCACGGTGCACACTATACGCACATACGCATATGGCTGCAATAATTTTTTGTGAGGGCACCGTTGAGGCAATTTTAAAAGCCCTGGTTATTTTGCCTTCAATGGCCCTCGATCACAGATGAGCATACCTAAATTACAATGTAATTCAATTATTAATCTGGTTACAAACTAATTAAATTACAAAATAATCTCATTGGACTGTATTTTATTACATTTTAATTGTAATTTTTCAGGACTTATTATGAAATCTGTTATAATGTATTTAACCCGTCACGCTTGGGTCCATTCTACCCAGTCAGTTTTCAGAAAAGTATTGTGGCAAAACTATCCGTCCGAAGTGGTTCGAAAAATTATGGAACATGCTCTGAACTTTCTAGATGATGTATGAAAAATTTATAAGAAATAAAATGGCGACATGTTAAAAAAAATTCATAAATTTTTCCCTAAAAAAATTATAGTTCCGTGAATTTTTAACATCTTTCACCTAAATTTTGGACGTAATACTCCTTAGATATGTTACTTTTGGGAAAAAATATTAGCATAGTGCACGTTCCAAAAAAGGTATTTATTCCGACATGTGAAGAGGGTAAATTTTATGGTATGAGGATACTTCAAACTGCAGGTAAGATGGTGAATACAGTCCCATTCGAAGCCGGGATCTATAATATATTTAAGCCAAAAATTATTCGACGGGTCGATTCTACCCAGGGTGACCACGAAGGGTCAATTACAAAGTAATCTGATTAACATGTATTCAAAAACTTTGCAATTTAATTACTTTGTTCCTACTTATAGTGTAATATAGGTGAAAATATAATTTTATCCTCTAAAATTAGATTTAAAAAAAGTGATAAATTATATCTCGTTGGAACTACAAAATTAAAATATTGTTTAGCTATTAATTAGCAAACCGGTTTATTCGAATTAATATATAATCGATTAATTTGTAATTAGATTAACTTTTAATTAAATTACATAGTAATTAATTACACTAGGCACTAGTGGTAACTAATTACTCGAGTAATCTGTTACAAAGTAATTAAATTATCAATTACCGTAGTAATTGTGATTGTTAATTATTAATTTAATTACTTTTTGCCCATCTCTGCCCTCGATAGCAAAGTGTGACCGGCCACTGATGGCTCATGTGAGGCTTCCAGACTAGGGCCTTAACCCTAGGACCTTACGCGTGGGTACCCCAAACCCCATATTTTCAGCGGAAAATGCTAAAACCATTTTTCTTGCTTTGTTCAATCCCATTTTTCACGGTGAAACATTCATATTAGGTTTTTCTCGCATATTCCATTCTTCAGTCTTTCAGCGTTCGAATGAAAAAACAAAGAAAATTCTACGATAAACAGTTCGTTAGCAGCGCTGATTTGAACTACTGGGGTGTGCGTAACCCCTGTTTAAGTTTTTTGTTTCGTACAGATAGTCTAGGGTTAATAAAGTTAGGGAAAATTAAGATGGGCCCGATCAAGGCACGAACTCAATTTCCGCACGGGTGATCTCCAATCAGTTGGACTTGCTTGAGTCACCAATCTTCAACTGGACATCACCGTCCCGGAAGATCAGGAAGCGCAATATTCCGCACGGGCCCCATTTCCTCCTTTCGCCTTTCTTCAAAGCCCTCCGGCACCGTCTGGGCAAAATCAGGGCCCGTTAAGACGTCCTCAAAGTCAGTGTTCCTTCCTGGAAGACTATAACGTTCGTAACGTGGAGACTTGAAGACGGAAAACGGAAACGTGCGTCCTTGAAGGATCTACGATATCGCTCGAGGGTGACTCCATTCGCGTTACGTTTCCCCACAAAAAGGCATAAACTGTTCGATGAAGCGTGCACAACGGCTGTACACGAGACGGAGTAGAAAGGTGTCCTCACCAGGCAAACGAAGTTAGTTTCTCATTCCGGCTTTGAAATGTTCGCGTTCACGCAATAACCGGCCAATTCAGGTGATTGGCTTAGCCGCCAAATGTGATTAAGGCTCGTGTGTTCTTTTTTTTTTTTTCTTTTCTTTTGCGGCCAGGCCCGATTCCCCGATCCGATTCGGCTGCGTTGTTTGGCGTCCGGTTGGCAAAGAAGAAAAAATCAAAAGGACAGCGATAGTCAGCGATATCGGGATGTGTGTTTGTATGGTAGAAAACAGACGGAATGTCCGTATAAGAGCTCGAAAAAAGCGCCAGTTCACTTTTCGAAATCTCTTTGCGCGTCCTTGGGCTGGAACTGGACGAGAACCGTGAGAGACAGGTCTCTTTCTCTTTCTCTCTCTGCAGATTGTAACGCCCAAGTCACGTGTATCTCACGTTCGATCGGATCTGCATCGATCGCTGGTAGATACGAAAGCCGCAACGGGTTCGAGTGCCAACGCAATACTTTGCGCGCGCTCCAGATTATCGAATGGGTTACTGCACATACGAGGAAACCGGAAAGTTCTGTACGCCGATTGTTCTGCCTACACATGCATCTTAGTATTTTTGTTTTCTATTGCGGCATGTTGCGGCATCGATTGCCTCTTATCGGTTGAAATTCAGTGACTGGAAGACACGAAAGATGTTTTCACTCTAGGGTAAACTGACAAGTGAATGGACGAATGACACTAAAATTCACATGGACTGTAAAATCAAAGTGTTATCAATACATATTTCTTCATTGATATAGCTAACAAAAGATATTCTGATAATAGAACAAAATATTCGAATTGCAACAAATAATTTCGGAGGAATTGATAAAGAAACGTAACGAAGTGCTTGAATCGCCGATGAATGGACAAAATTTGTTTTTTTTTTTGTGAGTGAACGAAATTTGTTACCAAAGTTTGTTTCGGGAAACGAAAAACTAATTTTTTGCAAAATTTAACAAACGAATAAAATGATTTTATGACAACATTCGATGAAAATGTAGGGTCAGAGTGGGATCAGTGGCTCATTTTGTTTTCAGACGTCTATAGCTGCCTAACCGTTCACACAATCGGAATGAAACCTTGACTAAACGTGAGGTATGTTCAATGGCTTCATTTTGTTAAGGGGCCAATCCACTTTGAAAATTTCAAAAAATCGATTTTTTTTACTGTTTTCGAAAGTACATACATTCAGAAATATTGTGTCAATATTGTGCCAATATTGTCGATTGAGTTTAGGCAAGAGTTTTTCATAGTATAAACTTCAAACGCGTTTTTCTCGAAACAACGTTTTCAAAATCTAGCTCCATCGTATCTCTAAAACTAATAAACCGATTCTCTTGAAATTTGAACCACATATTGTAAACATGATTCGCAACAAGATGACCCTCGATGGTTTTAAAATTTTGATTTTTACTCTTTTTTTTTGCGAAAAACTGCGAAAAAACGCGTTTTTTTTCCTTTTTTCGTTTTTCATCTGCCATTTTTTTATTTTTTGATAAAACTTTATATCCGAGTACTAATGGACTTTGATTTTTTTGTTTCAGACAAGCCGTTGCCGAGTTGTGATGGAGCTACCTAGCCCACCTATTTTTGAGGCGTTATGCTAAACTATAGTTTTTGTACCTAAAAATGAATAAAAATAAATTAACATTTTTTTCAAATGTATTTCAAGACTTTATTTATCAAGCCCAACAACTTTTATATTCATATCTTTTATAAAATCCTCAAAAAAAAATCGCGAAAATAGCCTTTTTTTCGTGGCTCCAAAGTGGACTGGCCCCTTAAAAGACAATGAACGACCCAACCCAATATATACTGAGATAATAACCACTAAACGAAAAGGGATTTGATCCACTGTGTACTCGGGGGTGTACACAGTGAATGCCTAATTACATAGTGGATCAAGCAAAATTTGAAGAAAATTACCCTGAACCATTGGGCACTTGTAGGTAATGGAGTGCTTTTATCTATACAATGGGGAGTGAACTATTGAAAAATTAATTTAAAAAAAACAGCATATTATGCCATCAATCACAATCATTTATTGAATATTAATCAACAATGGGTACCTACCTAAGGTGTACCAGTACCTATCTAAATCACAACGCGAAAATATTCATATTACTTACCGAATTATTATCTTGTGTTATTCTTATTGGGCCACTGAGTACCGACCCTCTCTTTTTTTCCAAAGCAGGTACTGACAAGTTTCTACTTTTGGTAGGTTAACAAACACAATGCTCAAATGCCGCAATATAGCTGTATATTGCGGGAGAACAATGACTTCGAACATAACTGCGATAGGTAAAGAAGCAAAAAAAAAACATCAAAATTCACCTGGTTTTTCAACTTTTTACACCAAAAATAATATAAAATCACCTCTCACAACCGAGTTGTGCGGGAACGACTCGCAGAAAGGTTCAGACCTGTTGGCGTTCGAGGGCGGTTCTAATGTGAAAGAGACGCAAATATATACGTGTCCATTTCTTAGAAACAGAAAAGGTTAAATGTACCCACAGTTGTGACTGTTCCCACTTTGACCCTACATTGTCAATTCTTAACACTAATTAATTTAGCAATCTTCAGCAGATTAGCTAAATGTTTCATTCAGTTTTGAGAATTACGAGATCAGAAAACGGGCCAAAGTAGCCAATGATCGCGGAAAGAAAAAAACAGTCGAGTCTTCACAGGACGATATCATTTTTGGCTTTTTTCAGGTCAAGTTCAAATATGCCGCTGCACTTTCACGAGCAGCTAAGTGCGCCAGAGCAATTCGGCCACTTGTCCATTTAGCTAGCGCAGCATTCTGCAAACTCTAAAAAGCCTTTATTGTGTGAAGAGAAACGTGTATGATTGCGCAGCTGGGGAGGTAATACGCGGGCGTAAAATAAAGTTGCGAGGAGCGCGTGCCTCTCTCGTACGTGCAATCACTCGGTAATCGCATTAGTTCGGAATCACGAGGCGAAGGTTTATACCTGAGAGTCCGAGCCTACGGGAAATGCCGTTACACGTCCTATCTCGAGTGAGCGCCACTCGTTTTACCGTCTCACGTGTGCAACCCACAGAACTGTACCGCCACTACGACAGCAAACATCCATCCCCGGTCAATCAACCTGATTCATCCACTCCGAAGAACAAGCCTCGTCTTTCACTGTCCTGCAACCACTACCGGTATTCTTTTTACGGAGGCATTCCATACCAAAACGAGCAATCACTGACCCCATTCGCCATCTTTCGATTGAGAACCTTAATACCCGAATATGCGAGAGGAAAAAAAATATCCGCGTTTGAATCTTTCCCAATATTCTTTTGATCTCAAAAGCGTTTTACTTCGTATTGGGGGGTCTCTGGTGAGGTTTTGACCTCGTATTAAAGGCTGCGGCAGAGATCTACAACTCATATTATGGCCTCTAATGAGGCTTGATAATCCTAGTACTGACAGAGTGTTTAATTTTGACCAGAACTGAAATTTCATGACATTTAAGGATTTTTAAAGCAAGGAAAAGTGATTTTTTCATGACTTTTAGTATGACTTTCTGGTTTAAAAGTATACTTTATAATTCTTTAGTGCAACTAATTTTTAAAATTTTTATATTTATATTCTGCTCTTTAAAACAGATGTGTGTTTTATGCCAATAAAAAGTATACGAAATAAACGAAAAGTCACCAAACTGTACAATTTCATGTGTAGTAAAAAATGTGAGACAAACATCATTTCAAGTTTGCTGTAAAGAAATATATTTTGGGAACATCTGGAAAAATATTACATACATTTCGGAAATTTGAGTAATATCATCTAGTCGTTTTCCACGAATAACTAAGAAAAACTCTGTTGCGATAACGAATTATTTTTTTTTCTACTACCCTTTTTTTTCCAATACCGTAGATTGTCGCAAGTCCGCGAAAATTTGAAACTATTTTGGATAAATTAATACAAAAATCGGCCATGTCAATGAACGCTCCAGAAATCTTAAAAAAATCAAGTAGACTGGTAATTTTTCATGACATTTCATGACTTTTTCAGGGTCGAGTGTAATTTCATGACATTTAAGACTTTTCATGACTTTTCAGGTCGGTAGACACCCTGACTGATTTTGATGCTTTGATTTCGAAATGGACTGTTGGAAAAGTTGTGGCAGCGTCTTAGGAGAGCTCCACTTTTTTATGTTGTTGGAGTTTGCATCGTTGGAACGCAACGGAAGCTCTTTTTTACATTTTATTTCCCTTATTTTTTATTATTATAGAAAATCGTTTTTTTTTCGTGGTTTTATATTATAGATTGCTGAATAAGTCTCTTGAAAGATGATCGAGAGATTTTTCTAGGCAAAATCTGTTTCAGTTATGTGATTCAAATCGATTTTTAATATTTATACTTTTTTAAGATCCACTCATTTAGTACATCTGTACAGGGTGTTTGGCGCACGGATCGACCCATTTTTTGAGTGATTTGAGGGGGGGGGGGGGGGGGGTGTCAGTTGCTAGTTTTTTCACCCTTAGACCCTATGTCCTAAGTCTCATGGTATTTGAGATATAATTTTTTTTTTAATTACCCGAAATTTCGCCTTTAAATCGTCATAACCTTTTTGTTTGTGATTGTAATAGAACGAAATAACTTTTGTTGCATGCATACGGAGTAAAGGGGATCAATTTGACCAAAATTTGTAACTCAAGTTTAATAAAAACATCGAGAACATAAAAAGTATTTTCTTAACCTTGACCCTGGCAAAATAGTATCCCTTACTTTGATCACATAATGAATGATTTCTATGACATGTAGCAAACTGTTGGAAAGGGCTATAAACTAGAGAACTTTTTAAAACAAAGCTAAGTTCAAAATAGCTTTTAGTTTTTTGTTTACAATGAATTTAGAAGTTCACATTTTACATACATTTACACATTTTTAAGACTTCGGAAGCTCGTGAGTCATTTTCTTGAAACCAATTGTATCGAATAATGATTTATTTATAATAAACATACATTGCAGAATACAACAAAAGTTATTTCGCGCTATTACAACCACAAACAAAAAAGTTATGACGATTTAAAGGCGAAATTTCGGGTAATTAAAAAAAAAAAACTAAAAAAAATCATCTCAATTAGCGTGGCACTTGGGACATAGGGTCTAACGGTGAAAAAAACTAGCAAATGACCCTCACAATGCCCCAAAAAATTGTGTCTGTCCCTGCGCCAAACACCCTGTATATTTTGTTTAGAAAATTCAGCGTACAGAATGCGATGGAATCGACGAAGAATCGTATTGGATTCTGTTCGATAATGTGGGAATCCTTTAGGATTGAAATTGGATTCGTACATTGGATTTCAATGGGAAATCCTGACCAGAATTCCTAGAAACTATGGGAATCCAATTAGATACCGACGAAAATTTCTACACGGGGAGAGTTTCGCAGTAAATCCTTTTTTTCGCTCTTCAAAACATCCTGTCGTTTCATATCCAATAATTCCATTATTCTACGCATACGCGTTTCAAAACTCTTGTCCTATCTAAATTGCCCCGTAACACTGACATAATTTATAACGGGCAATAACCTTGTCGTAATATATAACGTAATAATTATGAAAATGATAGAAGCGTGTCAAAGGGAACGATCAAGTTTCGAAAGAGTAAAGAATTTGACATGTTGTCGATCATAAAAATTTATCGATCAACCAATTCATTCTTTCGGTTGGTAAAGACCAGAGATAGATCGATAGCCGAACTTTTCGTCGATCGCAGCAACGCACTTATACTTTTCGTTCCGGACGTGACAGATTCGTCGGAGGCGTTGCCACGATAAAAGGAATCGAGCCCGAAAACAATGAGCTGTGCAAGGGAGACGAAGGTCGAGCCATTGATCAGCGTTGAGATTTCGTAAATTGCCGCTGGTGGGCTCTCGAGGCTCGCGGCGTCAATGGCCGAGCAATTGTGCGTTGAAGTTTCTCCGCACGGCTGGCTCGAAACGGGACGAGGGCTTCGAAGTACAAAGTTGCTCGGAGTCAACTGTTTTTTTTTTTCGGAGTTTCAGACACGTGGTCTTGTGGTCTCGAGGTGGAAATTCATAAAGCGTTGAAAACGTGTTCCTAGGCTCGCGTCAGAGAGCTAACTGAACTTCCGCAAAGTTTCGACGTGGGTGTAAAGTGTCGAGTCGCCGATTCGCGTACGCTTAACCGAATGCATCACGGGGGCAAAACAAGAAAAGAAAAAAAAAACGTGCATTCGCAACTTCGTACCAACACTCGCGTCGCTAGGTACTCCGGTGACCCGTGAATATTTTGTCGACCACTTGCAGAACGTTCAGCAATGGTGAACAATTTGCTCTCTGGGCTTTGCTGCTGAGCGAAAGGCGCGGCAGCCTCGTGGCATTCCATTCTGTCCCGCAATCGTATCCACGAAATTCTACAATAACGCTAAGAAACCTCGAACACTCGGGAGGCTTTTGTCACAATTGTTTTTTTTTTTTACGCACTCGCGCACTTCGACCAGTCATTTTTATCGTGCGGACTGGCAGGAAGTAACGGTGCGGTGGGGTGACCACGAGTTAGTAGGTTCGGATGCGAACGAGCTGTGGCAATTCATGATGAGGTAAAATGATGCAGTGCCCATCATTGGACTGCAAATAAAATTCTTTGAATTTCTTTTTTATTTATTTGTGTCTTGTATGTATTTTTGCGGATTTTTTTACGGGAAGATTTCATCCGGTGAGCGATTTGAGGCAATATTCTAGTCCAGAAAATTGAAGAAAATCGATTTTTTTAAATGATTTTATTATCGAATAGTAAAATATGTCTAGAATATTCTCCCAAAGTTTTAAGGCCTTATATACGCGAAAAATTTCAAAATTTTTCACTTTTTTTTTTAAATTTTTGATTCCATTAGCCTGAACGGTTAGGAATATTGTAAGCTTTACAGAATTGAAAAATTCCAAAAATTGTTAAAGTTACAGCATTTAGAGCGCGTAATAGATACCGCGCGGCGCGCCCGACCGCCAACTTCAAAGCCGTTTTTCCACGATTCACTTTTTTGAACCTTGTGAAAGTTCTAACTCTTGAACGAAGGTTCAGATCGCTTTGAAATTTTTACAACATATTCTTAGTATCATCGCCTATCGTGTGAACCACAGAAACAAAAATTTCAATGAGACAAAAAAATATAAAAAATAAAATACCGACAGAAAATTGAGTAAAAAAATTTTAAGTTTCGAATTTTTATTATAATAATTTTTTTAAAATAATATTGTTGATTCACACTGAAGATACATTCATTATGCAATTATAAATATGTTCATTTTTTTTTCAGACACCCACATCGATGCCGAGAACTTTCACCATCAACGCGCGCGCAAAAAAAATACATTGCTTTATTATGTTATATCTCCGCCATTTGTTAATATTTCTGATTTTTCTTTTTACATATACTTAACCATGTGCATAAATGATCTGTAAAAAAAATGTTGTCAATATATGCGTCATTTTTTTTTAACCGCGTCTAGAAAAGTACCTTCGAAAATCGGCGAAATCGCGTATATAAGGCCTTAAGTCAATCGGAGTAAGAGTCTAGGAGAGAGAGAGCCTTTGAGAATTTCCCCCGTTCCCCTCGTAGACTTTAATGTGCAGATTATAGTCTACCAGAAGTTAGACTGCACGCCGATTCGAAACTTCGGCGACAACCTTACCGTAACACTCTGCCAAAGCTCCGCCATTTTGATGATAAATAAATTTTTTTAAATTGTTTTGTATACTCAAATATACTATTAAAGTATACCTGCAATTTGATGAATGTAGATTTATTATTTTCTTAGTTAAAAATTATTTCTTAGTTTAAAAAATCCCTCAAAATTTCCCAATTTTTTTCCCTCTGAAGGTAATATCCAGCCTTAGAATACAGCCGTTTTAAGGCCTGGATATATTGTCGTCAGTGTCCACAAGCTCGGCGGATGCAAACGCACCAAAAAACCGTTCCGTCAGAATCGCTTTTGTCCAGGAATTTTATTGTTAAACCGTTAATAGTACAAATTATATCGAAAAGAAAATTTCCCAACGATTCAGGGAAAGCTAAAGCGTCTTGCGTGAAAGCATCCGCGAACGGTCACGCCGTGCTCGAGGCTTTCCTCGCCAAGTGTACAAAAATAGAACGCATAATTTTCCCCAGTAGCCTCGTTTCGACCAAACTTCCACTCTCGTTCAAACTCCAATCATTGAATTCCTCGCGTCTCTCTCTCTCTTGTTTCAGATGGCAAAGTTTCCAATCAGTTGGAAATCCCTGACGATGATTGGTCTCCTCATCGTTCTAGCGTCATCCGGGGTGAACGGGACTTCCGTTACATCGGAGAGGCGAGCTCGACACGTGACGACGAATAGTCAAAGACCTCTCGATCATTCCAGTCCAAACGCGTTGATGTACGGAGACGAAGAATCGAGCTCGACTAAAGGAATAAAAGTCTCGCATCGTTTGGTCGGTGGTCACGTGAGATTGGAGACGAGTACCACGTCGCTTACGACGGAAAGCGACGAAGCTGCGTGGGACGACGGTTTGATATTGTCATCAGCGGGAAACGGCAAGGAGAAAAGTACAACGAGAAGCGACGACGATGACGCGGAGAAGACGCTCTCGCAACAGATCAAAGAAGGAAAATACGGTTTGATACAAAACGAGCTTTATCCATCGAGGCCCGAGAGACCGGGAATAATAAGTTACTCGTCGAATCCCGACGTGCCAAAGGACAACGCGAAGAATCTCGGTGGCCTTGACGAGGATGAGATATGGCTAGCCGAGAATCACGTGCTCGTGTTACGAGGCGGTAATTTTCCCGATCACGAGAAAGACCGTGGCGTCAATTCCCCAACGACCACGAACGATTGGTCACCGATTGACGATTACAAAGCGCCAAAGAGACAAGTCAAGATACCACCAAATCCAAAAGTACCGCCCCCGTTTCCGGTACAACTCACGGAAAACGGGCCCATACGGCTGATCGGTGTCAACGGTAGCAGCGAAGAATCCTCCAATGACAAGGATTTCACACGCGACAAAGGCTTCTTACCCGGCCAAGGTCCGTTCTTCGCGTTTACGAAAAATGGAACGTTCCACACGCAAGATTTGACGAGTCAGGAGAACACGATGAAGAAAACTATCGGCGACGAACACGAGAGAAAAAGTAAATCGAGCGACGTGCCACCAGCTCGTGACGTGGGTGTAATAGGACCGTTTTTATCGTCGTTACCACCAAGCGCGGTATTCGTAATGCCACCGAGCAATCAATCGGATTACGACGATGACGATCAATCCATTTACTATCCGCCGCCTTACAGCTTTTACTACAAGCAGGACAATTCGACTCCGGTGCCACCGGGTCCTCTTGTACCTGGTATAATACTTCCACCCCCGCCGGACTTTTTTTCCAGCCTGGAAGAGAAAACCACGGTGAAGAATCGTCCTACCAAATATCCGAAGCGACCCGGGAGCACAGTTGCGCCCAGGCTAACGCCAACGTACTATCCAGCCCGGAAGTCGAGTCCGAAGCCTTTCAAGATCGTCACTACATCCGGCAGCTCTCCGAGCAAAACTACAACAGCCAAGTACACGTCGCGCAGTGGTTCGTTCACCATGAAACCCGTGAGCGACATAAAGTACAAGACGACAACAGCCCGATCGTCCGAAAAGATTGCTCGCGCGAGACCGAAGAGCAACCTGATAGAGGCCACACCCACAATCGAGCCAACGACAGAGATTCCGAAATATCAAACAACGCGACCTTTTGGCGATTCAGTGAAAACGACTTCGAAGAACCGATGGCCGAGTGTCAGCAGTAATCCCGTTCCTCTCGTCACTTACTACTCGAGCTCGACACCTTCGATCGTTCAACAATCGGTCGAAGTCACTCCTGCCTCTGTCAATGTCATAACGGAGGAAAATCAACGCGGCTCGACCCATCAAGCATCCTACTATTTTTACGAGGAAGCTAACGACGAAGAAGCCAATCACGTGACGACGCCCAGCCCTTTGGTCTACCATCGCACGACCACCGAAGCCCCGTACTACAGCTTGCGAGATATTGCCGCGCAACCAAAGCCTCAAGAACCAGAAAAGTCTTACTACGAGACGCCAATAGTATCGACTCAACGTACACCCAAGCATTTTCGGCTAGAATCCCTGAAGCCCGTCCAAAAAACGTCTCTCCGTTATCGCCTCGATAATTCAGCGCCAGCGACCAATTCCGTAACGTCATCAGGATCCAAGAGTCATCAACGTGAATCACTCCCGTACTACACGACATCGAAACCACCGAATTTCTCCGCCGAGCCTGAAAACGACTACGACACGAAGCCAAAACCGATCTACCAGTACAGTTACGAATCTGCCGATTACTCGAAACGCCGTGAGCACGATTATTACGAGCCTGAAAATCAACGACCTTACAACGAGGAGGCACGTGATAACGAGACACCTGAACCTTTCGACGAGTGGCAGGACGTGCAAGATGTGCCCCAGTACGATTACGAAGGTGGCGAGACTCTGCCCGAGCAGGATATCCAACCGGAGCGTGAGAACGACGAACGCTACAGAAACCGGTTATCGTCATATCGAACGACAACAGCGAGGCCTACGATCGTCACAACCGCCAATCCACGACAGTCGTATTACACGAGACAAGACGATCAACTTCTTGACGACGTTACGCGCGAATACTTTACCAATTTTGGCAAAAAGCTCAGGGGCGAAAGTTTGCCGAGCACGACGCCGATTTATGACGATACGAGACACGTTAAGGAGCAACCTGAATTCACGGAAGTACAGTCTTACGTGTCGAACGATTACGAACGTGTGGAAGAGATTTATCAACCACCCAGAGTCAAAGTACACTACGGCGATCAAGCACAGCGGCCATACTCCCTCGAGGACGATACACGCGTCAATTACAAAGATCCATTGCCACCGAGCAATCCACAGAGCGAATGGATACCCGGCTTTAATCCTGGACAATCCGGCAACGCACCTCTGGTCACTTATCGACAGCATCATACGGAAATCGACAACTATGATCAACGCAACTTGCCCGTGGAACGTTTGACCTCGGTCGATGGAGCCAACAACGCACCGACGAACTTTATTCCACTGGACACGAGGGACGAGGATCGTGACTCTTACGCCACAACTCGGCCCGTATCACTCGACGGAGATGTGGCAGTGAATTATCGCGATCCACGACCGCCCATCAATCCCGACGCCGAATACGTCGATCCTACGGTCCTACGAAACAACAACAACGCGAACAAAGCTTCGTACTTCGCTTATAGATTGCCCGGCGATGGAGGACACTTTTACTTCCTTACACCTCAGGCGATAAGCCAGAGGCAGGATCATAACGGCGGATATCTGTATTCGAGGCCACGGGCAACGAGATTTTCGAGACAGAGAAGACCGCGGAATTCTTGAAGACGAACGCAAACGACTGGCTTATCGTTGACGCTACAACCGTATTCGTAGTTTTTTCATTCAGGAATGAAGATTCTTCGGTCAACTTCGAGTAAATCCCTCTATGACGAAGCCTCATTCGCTGTGCCGCTGAAGTATGACGTTGAAGTTTGCATTTATTTCTTAATTTGTTATTGCCCGAAGCCTTTTTTTTTTTTTTTTGCAAATTCCAATCGTAAAGGTCTAATGAGAATGCGCGAAAACGTTTTAGTGACTTTCACAGTCTGAATCGACAAAGAAAAAAGCAAGGAAACAATTTTTGAAAGATTAATTTTCGTTGCGCTCCAACGATGCAAACTTCAACATCATGCCGAAGCTTGCATCGTCGAAATGCAATAAAGATGCGCTTCAATTTTTTAATTTATTTACCATCTTAATTTTTTTTTGGGTTTGTTTGGGTTTGTTATGTCCTAAATCTTTTTTTGTGCGACTCGGTCTGTGAATCTCTAACGGACATATCAAAAAACGTTATTTTGTGTTGTGTAAATTCGCAAAAAACCGGGGCGGTTAAAAAAAGAAAAAAACATTCTCATTGCATTTCATGCAAACTTCAACATCATTTACTTCCTTATATCGTGGGTCTTCGGCTTCCTGGAGCAGATGATGGCCACCCTTTTAAAGTGGAAAACGCGCAGAAAACGATCATACATAATCTGTTAGAATTTATTTTGTAACATTACGATCTCCAACGATTTGTTTGGGTAATGGATAACCGATATCGACGTTATTTTGACGACGGTTTGGAGAAATCGAAAATTTAGCGGATCGGATTTTCTTCTCTTTCTGCTCTTGGGGATATCGCCATTCAGAGACAACGTGGGCCACGTAGAATTGTTTGGAAATTTAACACGTCAAATCAGACATTTTAATATCAGATTTTAAATTTAAATTTAAATTTAAATTTCTGATTTAAATTTAAATTTAAATGTAAATTTGAACTTCTGATGTAAATTAAAATTGAAATTTCTGATTTAAATTTAAATTTAAATTTCTGATGTAAATTTTAATTCAAATTTCTGATGTAAATTTTAATTCAAATTTCTGATGTAAAATTTAATTCAAATTTCTGATTTAAATTTAAATTTTAATTTCTGATTTAAACTTTAATTTAAATTCCTGATTTAAATTTAAATTTCAATTTAACGCTACAAATACCAACAAAACGTTGATGCCCGCGGTGTGTGAAAATCCCCAGAGTATTTCTTTCTCCTGGACGAGAGGCTCGAGATCGATCTAAAAAAAAAAAAAAAACATGGCGGCTTCGGAGACCCGAGGAATCCTCTAAATCCTCAAGATGCGGAAGTACTACGAATACGGGATAGTCCCTTTATTTCCCTCTGCGCTAAACGGCAATCGCGAGATGCCATAACGATGATAATTGGAGTTACGAATAACACACGTGGGTGTCATACGTGCGATTGCTGTATCAGCACGACGCGCACACAATATTTATTACTTGTAAATACAACGAGATTAGGCTAATTAAATGTAGTATTGTCTATTAAATGCTTCATGAACGTGACCTTTCCAGCTTCCCGTGTCGCGGAAAAAAAAAGAAGACGAGTTGGGACAACGTCGTTTGGGTTTGGATACGAATAAGCTACGGGCAACTCTTCCCATTGTGTAATATTTGAATCAACGGAACTGAGTTGGTACGAATTCATTCGTACGGTTGAAGATTTATAAGAACTTTACGGAAGTTCTACCATGGCGAACATTTCGATTGCATTATTAATACGTTTTTTTTTCTCTATGATCGTGTGCATTAGGGTAGTAGCGGGCATGTTGAGCAAGTTTGGAATTAGGTCATTAAATTTTTTTTTTTTTTCGTTGTAAAGATCATGTGCGGTTTTTAAAGCAAAGCATTTTTCTTTTTTTTTAACAATTAACAATGTTATAGCACTTTGAAATTGTTCTGTTCGGCTCGGCAAAAACGCGCCGAGAGCGTCCGAAGTTACCCGAGCGCTCTGTGACGTCACCGCTCGAACGCGACCGAATAGGCTATGTATACGGCTTACACGCGAGTGTATAGAAAAGTAAAATTTTGTGTCATTTTACATCTAAAAATCTCGAGCATTCTGAGAAAGTCGAAATATAGTTTAATTTTCGTGCTACGATGTGTGAAGTTGATGATACGCAAAAAAAAGCACTGTTTCGGTAAAAATTCTCGTAAAAACTTCAATTTTGAGTTTTGAAAGAAAACCTTTTAGGGTTTTACAGACAAGGGTCCATGTTTTATGGAAAAAATATTCCGCTTTGCAGCCGTTCCAAAAAGTATATTTATTTTGGAGTATGAAGTTGGCCGTTTTTCAGGTTTCGTGAAAGAGGGAAAATGAGAGATTGCAAAAACTATTTTAAGGGGACGCTTAACTGTAAACCCTATTCAGGTAAGAAAAAAATGTTGGGGTCAGGCTGACCCCGGATGCACACTAAGGGTTAATTGCAATGAACTTTGAAATATTTTTTCTCATACAATGGTAGAAGAAAATCTTTCAATCACGTTTTTTTATACTTTTGGGTTTAAAAATAATGAAATGCCCCGTGTTACCGTCTCGTGCGCCGCATGGCAACGGGCGATGGCGTGATGTGTTTCCCTTCTCCCATACCTCTCTTTTCGCCATTCGATGCAGCCGCGTGCGGTGCTTAGTTTTCCAGATATTTCGATTGCCCACCTTACCCGACTGCTCAACATGCTCTTCCCTATCCTATTCATTTGGCAACGATGCTGAACTTCAACCCTCATTATTTCAGTTCTTTTTGCCTGCTTTCGTATCTCCCGTACATATCCTTAACCCCTTCGTTGGCAGAGAGAATTCGACAAAAAGTGCCCAAAATGACAGGAACATTTTTTTATCCTGAAAACTTGTATTCTGGGCTTTTTGAGGGTGCTGATTACGAATCTGAACTCAAAATTCAGGAATTCACAATGACGAACAAATATGGCGAATGAAAATACAAATAATACAGATTGATTTAGATGAAACTATTTCGACCTATTTATTGTATTATGCTCCATGTTATTGAATTCACCATGAAAAATTCCTTCATTTTGAGTTCAGCATCACACTCAGCGTCCCCGAAAACCCCCGAGTACCAAGATTTATTCAAATCGAGCTGTTTTTTGCACTTTCGTCCGCCATATTAGATCCGCCATTAAAAATTTTTGAATTTTGTGTTCAGATTCGTAATAAGCAGCCTCGAAAATCCCAGAGTACCAATTTTTATCTAAATCGAGTAAAATTTTCAATTTCCGTCCGCCATTCTAGCGCCGCCATTTTGAATTTTCAAATTTAAAGTTTAGTTTCGCAATGAGCGACCTCAAAAATCCCGGAGTACTAATTTTCATCTAAATCGAGTAAAGTTTTTTATTTTTGTCCGTCATATTGGCGCCGCCATTTTGAATTTCCAAATTTTGACTTCAAATTCGGATTCAGCGAACCCAAAACCCCCTGAGTGAGGCTCCGATTTCAAATCAGAGCAAGTTAAATAGGGAAATAAAGGTTGACGCACTATTGCGTCAATGCCACACAGGGCACGGAATTATTTGACGCACTATTGCGTCAATGCCAACGAAGGGGTTAACCCATAAAGATTGTCCAATTTTTTTTCGTGCTCGGAAAAGCTCCCTTCAACTGACTCTTGTGTGTTTGCGTATCGTCTGTGATTAATTATTCTGAAAGTGTATCCGTCATAAATGGTACACACGCATAACTGTCGCGGTGTCGTTGAATCTCAAGGTTCTACTTCACAAATCCCTCTTCTTATTACGGCGTTCTCTTTCGCGCGAACCTCACACGAAATACGATACAATTAACGCCACACCTCGAGCGAACACGAGTCGTCTAATCCCCCCCTCGCGGGATAATAATCGCGTTTTAAGTTAAGGCTCCCTGTATATCCACGCGGTGAATAAAACTTGTATGCCTTGCGAACCATCGATATCCAGCCCAGTCCCATTTCCCAACTCGGTATAAGGTCGAAGCAACAGACCGATGCGAAAAAATTCATTTTCATCGAGTTGCAACGATGCAAAAAGCGCAAAATCGATCGAACATCCCGACGGGAATCTTTCATGAGTTTTTTTTTTAAATAATTTAAGATCGATGTCAAATCGAAAAGTCGAAAAGATTCAATCAGCCCCCTGATACTGGATACTATTCCTATTGGGATAAATGTTTCGCGTTTTATCCGGGTTTTTTAAATTCCACTATAGGTCGCTTCGTAGCGCTAGTAGTCGTCTGAACGGCTTGTTTCACGCATGCGCCCTCAAAACTTGTAAACACGATTTATTTATGCTATTTTTGTGAGCGTATTTTTTATTTGGAGTATCTGTAAATGAAAAAAATTCAAGTTAGTGGTTCGAGAGTGATCTCTTTTTTCAACTTTCACTTGTTACGTAGACCGAGAGAACTGTGACCTGTCAACAGTGTTTAGGTTTAATATGCCGAAGTGCATCGTACCGGGCTGTACCTCAGGATACACGTCAAACCAGGAAAAAGTGCACTTTTTTTTCTACTATTCCGAAGAATGTAGACAGTGAAAAACTGTGGAAAAGTGCTGTGAGGCGAGAGGGAGGCTCCGTGAAAGCTGGAGCAGCAGTTTGCGAAAAACATTTTCGGAGCAACGAAATTCTTTGTAAACGCGAATATTTGGATCCTAATGGAAAAGTAATCGGAGTGGTAAACAAACCCAAACTCACGATAAATTACCACTCCATAATTACTGTGCATGTAAATAATCAACAATAATAATAAGCGAAATAAAAATCCTCATGTTTGTGCACTCAGTATATCGCGTATATTGCTTGCGCTGCAATTCAGACGACTACTAGCGCTCCATGTGACGCAATTCGGCAATAACAATGACGAGCAATCCGTGAATCGTGTCTAGGCGGCTGTGTCAGGGGGCTGAATTTTTAATAGACTTTCAAAATGGACTCACCGGTGTCGATCTCTTGAATCTGCGTCGGATCGGGCAAAGGATTGTCGTGGAGCCGCAGATAAACTTCCATTGCACATTTCGCCGCCTTGAAGTAGAACGGATGCGAACGAAGCACGTCCTCTAACCTCAAGAGGCCAACGTACGAGCGCAGCGTCATCTTTCGCATGCAGTACGTGTGAAAGTCGAATTGATCCTCGATTATTTCCGAAAAGTGCTGCAAGCCGGGGGGATCATCATTCGTTAGAAGTTTCAACGCTAGAAATTCGTTCCGCGATTCTTTAAGATCTTTCGAAAGCGTTACGGCATTTTTTTTTTTCGTATATGATCAACGAGCGAAACTCGGAATGAGTAGACATTTATTTTATGAAATTTATTGATCATGGTATTTATTTAAGAAAATGTATATAGAATTTTGAAGGAATTGAGATTTTTTTTTAATAGAATTTTATCGAGATGCATAAATTGTATATAAATGTAGAATTTTTATACATATTAGTTTATGGAATTCATTCCATAAACGATAATTCATTTAATATATATATATATATACAATAAGCGCAAAAATTGAAGGATCACCGAAAAGGAAACCGAAAAAAATAAAAATTCCGATCGCTGCGATGCCCGCCTACTTCCCCCTTAAACGGGAATATTATAGAGGTACTTCGAAAATTTTTCTGATCGTCTGTCGAAAATCGAGGAATTTCCGCATGAAATTGCCGTATCTCCATATTCGCGAAGTTTAAAGCCTCGGGACAGTACGAAACCATATATGCAGCGACCATGGTTTTGGTGGAATGTTTCTATGTACCCTTACCTTTGAGAATACGTGAAAATCTTAGAGCTCTGTGCTTTTGTTACGACGGTATTATGCAATAAACAAAAAAGTGTAAAAATCGGCACTTTACACATTTTTTTTTAATCGTTTTTACGGCATTTAAAAATAATCTAAAAAATATTTCAAACCCAACGTTTAATAGATAAAATTCCAAGCTTTCCAATGATATCTTTATGAATGCTGTACGATGATTCGAACCAGAGTTATAACCGTCCAAAGTCAAAAAATGCATTTTTTCATTTGACCAGTAATAACTCGGTGAACAAAAATCGTACAGAAGTTTGCAAAAAACAAAATTGTAGTAGAAGATATACGCTTTCAAATGGCTAAAGCGGATTTACTTCGAAAAAATTTCTGTTCCCCGTCTAACCCGGCAAAGTAGATCAAATTTCATGAATTGCCGTTTTTTTTTGCTGAGCAATAAATTTTTTGGTTGAAAAAAGTTCATAAAAAAATGATGAACATAAACGTTCTATTGTTGAAGATTAACGCTACAAAATACGTTTAAAATTTTTTTTTCCGATTATTTTTTACCGTGATACGGCCGCTCGAAAAGGGCAATTTTTCGAGGAAGAAAAAGTCATCCTTTAATTTTTGCGCTTAGTGTAATATATATAATTTTACGGCACTTACTCGATAGATATTATCGTTTTTTTTTATTTTACAAATTTCGAAGAATCAATCAATGTAGCAGGAAGTCCAAAACTTTCAACATCTTTCAAAAACTCGCTTCGACACTACAAACAAAATTTGTCCATTCGAACAATACTAAAAGCTACTCTTATACGGTAGGAAAAACGTGTCTCGCGCCTAATAACAAAAACTGTATAAAAAACTTAAACAAACCCAAAACTATACTTTTCCTATGGCTGGCTTGAAGAATGAGTGAAAATCGACGGCGTCTTTCGCGAAGCCAAATATTTTTGTTATCCTTTTGTTCGTAAAGGAATTCCGAACTTTTCCTGGATTTCCAAATTTAAAAAAATCGCTGTAAGTTGTTTTCTCCTTAATGTTTGGCCACATTCTAATCGTCAAATGTTCATTTTACGACTTATGCGCTACATCGGACGTCACATTAAATTTTGCATCGGTATTTTGGACCCCTCAATGTCCTTCAACGACGAGCACGAGCACTTCCGATTGGAAATCGCTAATGAGAGACGTGTGCAACTTACTCGATCGACTTCGTGGCACTTTTTCAAGGCATCGCCGTACTTTCCGAGTCTCCGAGAAGCGTTAGCCGCCTCCGTCTGTATCCACATACATTGCATCTCGTTGAGATTTTCCATTGCGAGAACGCCCTCGCGCGTGAATTTACCGCAGGTTTCCTCCGCTTCCTTGATGAGATTTGCTCGGAGCATGTACTTGGCACATTTCGAATTGATGTAACGATCGGCTGTGTCCAATCCTTGCGCCTCGTCCAACCACTTGTAAGCTTCTTGAACGTTGCCTGCGTGCTGAAACGAGACAAAGTTTTAAAATCACTTCTACAATTAAAAAAAAAAAAATTTTAACAAAACCATGCGTAAACGTTCCTAGAGTTTGGGAATAATCACTGAAATTTGGAGGCAATTAAAGAAAAAAATTTCCAACGGTTTTTACGCAATTCAGCAGAAATTTAATTTCATTATTCAATTAGCTATTTGTAAGGCTAAAAACATGTACGATATGATCTAGACTTGTAAATCCACGATTTGCCCATTTTGGTGTAACTTTTTGCCCGACGCTCCATCCAATACCTTAAGGCCTTATATACGCGAAAAATTTCAAAATTTTAAATTTTTTTTAAATTTTTGATTCCATTAGCCTGAACGGTTAGGAATATTTCAAGCTTTCCAGAATTGAAAAATTCCAAAAATTCCTTAAATAAGGTAAGATTGCATTTATAATAGATACCGCGCGGCGCGCCCGACCGTCAACTTCAAAGCCGTTTTCCCACGATTCACTTTTTTGAACCTTGTGAAAGTTCTAACTCTTGAACGAAGGTTCAGATCGCTTTGACATTTTTACAACATATTCTTAGTATCATCACCTATCGTGTGAACCACAGAAACAAAAATTTCAATGACACAAAAAAATATAAAAAATAAAATACCGACAGAAAATTGAGTAAAAAAATTTTAAGTTTCCAATTGTTATTATAATAATTTTGTTAAAATAATATTGTTGTTTCACACTGAAGATACATTCATTATGCAATTATAAATATGTTCATTTTTTTTTCAGACACCCACATCGATGCCGAGAACTTTCACCATCAACGCGCGCGCAAAAAAAAAACATTGCTTTATTATCTTATATCTCCGCCATTTGTTAATATTTCTGATTTTTTTTTTTCCATATACTTAACCATGTGCATAAATGATCTGTAAAAAAATGTTGTCAATATATGCGTCATTTTTTTTTAACCGCGTCTAGAAAAGTACCTTCGAAAATCGGCGAAATCGCGTATATGAGGCCTTAATCATTCAAAGACAAACCGACAGCACCGAGGAAAATTATCAGAAAGAAAAAGAAGAAGAAGAAAAAGTTCAGTTTGGCGATTTTACCTTATATATACGACCTTTGGTAACGAAAAGTTCTATAAGCGTAGGGGTATGAGCTAGAGCGGCATCGATTTCGGTGAGCGCCTTTTCCGTCATTCCAAGATGATCGTAGTGCTGTGCCAAGTAGTAATAAGTCCAGAGAAGAGCGGACGCCGGCTCACGTGGATTGTCCTTCTCAAGGTCGTTGAAGTGACCGTGATTCTTCAAAGCGTCCTTGTACTCGAGTAGCAACGACTGTATCGTCTCGGCTTTCTGCTGGTCCGTGTAAAGAGAGCGTAAATTCACGAATAACGGCGGTACACCTTTGTGGAGACCTGGATGTACGAGTAAATTAAAAAAAAAAAAAGATTAATCCCGATGAGCCTGAAGGAATAACGTCGAGAGAGAGAAAGTGATATTTTTTGGCCAACTTTCGATTGGAAGAGGACTGACCTTTTCGCAAATACTGATCGACCAACTGTTTGAACTGATCGCCAGTAACGTAATTGAGTTGCAAGCGACGCGGCGCGAGAGCGCGCGGAAAGAGTTCCTCGTATCGCTGCAACATGCGAAGAGTATCGTCTGGGCTGGTGTGCCTCTCGGCCTCGGCTAATCTCGCGTAATACGTCGTATTCTCAGGATTTATGCTCAAGAGATCCTTGTAAACCTGCACGGCCTCGGCGTGTTGTCCTAACTCGAGTCTCAGTTTTCCTGAAAAAAAAAAACAACAAATTATTCGTCAATCGGGGTGTCTAATTTTTACCAGAACTGAAATTTCATGACATTTGAGAGGATTTTTAAGACAATGATTAGGAATTTTTGCATGACTCTTAGTATGACTTTTTGGTACAAAAGTATACTTTATAATTCTTTAGTACGACTAATTTTCGAAATTTTTATATTTATATTCTGCTCTTTGAAACAGATGTGTGTTGTATGCCAATAAAAACGTGTACGAAATAAACGAAAAGTCACCAAGCTGTACAATTCCATGCGTAGTAAAAAAAAAAGTGAGACAAACATCATTTTAAGTTTACTGTAAAGAAATATATTCTGGGAACATCTGGAAAAAGGTTACATACATTTAGGAACTTTGAGTAATATCATTTAGTCGCTTTACACGAATAACAAAGAAAAACTAATATCTTCAGATAACGAATCATTTTGTTTCTACTACTTTTTTTTCTAATACCGTAGATTGTCGCAAACCCGCGAAAATTTGATATAATTTTCGAT
This sequence comes from Ophion ventricosus, assembly GCA_963932345.1. NCBI lineage: Eukaryota > Metazoa > Arthropoda > Insecta > Hymenoptera > Ichneumonidae > Ophion > Ophion ventricosus. The sequence continues at coordinate 22,208,472 of OZ010720.1, forward strand.
AAATTGATACAAAAATTGGCCATGATAATGAGCGCTGGAGAAATCTTTTTAAAAAATCAGGTAGACTGGTAATTTTTCATGACATTTCATGACTTTTTCCGGGTCAAAAAATCCATTTTTTTAATTTTATTATCTAATAGTACAATATGTCTAGAATATTCTCCCAAAGTTTTAAGGCAATCGGAATAAAAGTCTAAGAGAGAGAGAGAGCCTTTGGGAATTCTCCCCGTTGGGAAAGACCAGCCGGGAATGCAGGTATACATATTTTTCTCAAAACACTATTTTTTAAGTCGGTGGGCACGATTTCTCAAAAGCTAATGCACCTATCTGATTGAAATGTTGCTCACTTCTTCAAAATAACATTGACTAATGATTGAACGAAGGTTTTTTCTTTCCATTACAACTAATTTTACAAGGCTATACGTAGTGTAAATTGTACCAAAAATTGAACTATTTTGCATACAACTCTGCCAAAAATTCAAATTTCAATTTTTTTTTCAATCCTTCGTTCAATCACGAGCTATACTTATCTACTAACAGAAAAAATTTCGTTTTTTAATTTCAGATAAAGGTCCCACCGGCTGAATTTGCCAAATTTTTTTATGACATTTTTTCTAAATATTGTTGAAATGTTGCTCTTTCATGTGCTTAACATTTTGAATAAAATAATTTATATATTATATTTAAAAAAAAAAATACTTTTCATGACTTTTCAGGTCGGTAGACGAACCCTGTATAATTTAGCAAAGAGAAAAACGTTTGAACAATTCTCACAGGCCGAAATCCGCGAGAGAAAAAAATCCGCAGGAGAAATTCGCCTCGCTGAATAGGCAAGCAGAGAAGGATAACTAAGACTCACCGTAAGTCTCCTTCACCGTGACCTTGTCGCATATTTGATCGCCGTACTTGTCGAGATGCTTGAGCGCCTGTTCGCTCTCGCCTGACTCTTGGATCACCAGATTTTGGTAAAGCAACAATTCGCTGTGCTCGTAATCGTAGCATACCTGAAAACATACACAAATAAAAACAAAGGCGATGTTGGATGTAACAACATTAAGTTGAAAACAACATTAACGACGTTAATTTGTGAGGCATCGCGATACTCACCATTGGTGAGTCGCGAAAGGTGTCCAGTATCTTCAGCGCCGTCTCGTAGTCTCTCAACAAGTGGTAGGATATGGCGAAACCTATCCAGGACGCTCGTTGCGTAGGTCTCAGCATGAAAAGCTGATACCTCGTGTCCTGTTGAGGAACAGGGAGCAAAAAAGATGGGTTAGAGTCCGCGTCGAACCGCGCTATTTTCATGGATTGCCATAGGTGGGTTGTGTTTGTTTGGGTTTGTCGATACGTCCAATTGTGATGTCAAGTTTGTTACGGTTTGTTATTGAATGTAATTGTAATTTTGGGTGTGATTGGATTTTTTTATTATGCTTAAGGCCATGTGTCACACGTCCAGTCGGTAAAAATCCTACTCCCAAGTTTTCTCCTAGACGGAACATATTTCGGGCAAAAGAAGAGAAAGCCGTTGTTCGTCGTTCAACAGAGCGTAACGTGTTTCTTTTCTTTTTTCCCAAAAATCAACCGTTTCAGAAATCATTGGGAATCTGCAAATCAGCTATCTCTCTCGCACTCATGGCCGCTCGGTCGGTGTGACACTTGGCCTTAATAGTGATGTTGAATTTGTTCGGGTTTGTCATTACGCCTAATTGCAATGTTGGGTCTATTGGCAATAGTCGTTACGTTTCATTGGAACATTCAATGCGTTTGAGTTTTCAATTACATCTGATTGTAATGCTTAATCGTTTCGGATTTTTGTTGGTCGCTCACGCTCAAGCATTAACTGGCGAGTATACCAAAATCGGCGAATATTTAAAACCTTCATCGTATTACAGCATTTGTAATTTATATATTAAATTAGCTATTTGTAAGGCTAAATTTGTATGACATAAATCCACGAACCGCCTATTTTGGACTAACTTTTTGCCCGCCGCTCCATCCAGCAATACCTTGACCTACAAGTTTCGTTAATGTCCGAAAACAAGTCTGTCGAGCTCAAAATTCACATAATTTCTCGAGTATTATTAACGCACGGGGTAGAAAAACCACTTGAATATTTAACACGATATTCCTAACACTGTCACGGTTTGCTTAGTTTTTTAAAATCTAAATCTTATTTTGGTCCCAACAGCCCTATACCAGTTATAGGGCTGTTGGAACCAAAATATAGGATTTAGATATTTAAAAACTTAGCAAACCGTGATAGCTCGTTTACAAGGTGTCATGTATATTACCAAACTGATAAAAGTACAACTTGAACATTAATCTTTGAAACTATGTTGTAAAACCGATTGATTTTTGTAGTTAACGCATCTTAAATTAATATCTCAACGATATAAACTTCGATCGTCTACAAGTATTTCAATGTTGATGTCGAAATTCCTTAAGGTAGTAGTCTCGCCAAGGCGTTTTTCTATAGATTTTTTTTTAAATTTTGAGGACTCATTCACAGCACTATTGAATGATTACCTGCAAAATTTCAAAAGGATTCACCGTTGTTTATTCGAGATATTGGCAATCAAACATTGCACGTTTTCTTATGGGGAGCAGTGGAAAATTTCACATTTCACGAAATAACTTCGAAACTATTCTACCGATTTTTTTTTTGTAATTCTCAATTACAGAGGAACATATGACGAAGTAAGTAAAAAAAAATGATAAATTTCGACCGTCTAGTTTTAGAGATATAGCGATTTAAATAAAGCAATGTCTAGCGACGCTAGCGCCAATTATCACGACAAAAATTCGCTGAGGATGCGACGTTGCCAGGATCTCCGTGCTTGCTAGACTACAGTAGAGTGTGCGTATCCGTATACGCGGAGTATCTACGTATTAGTAGCCGGAATGGATAGTCCGATACAAAAGTGAGGGTTATGTGATGGAGAGAACGTTATTATTTTTGGAACTCTAAACATTAGGCGTTTTTATCATTACAAGTTTTTACATCCCGATAAGATGTACAACCTACCAGGATATTTCGCAATATTTCGAAGCTTTCATCGATTGAGCGGCAAATAAACTTTAAAACGTGACTACGGCGAGACTGCTACCTTAAACTCGAGTAGGAGAGAGTGGGGCATAATGTGTCACGGGGCACAGTGAGCCACATGCGATTTCTCGAAGTTTTGTAGCTTGTAAAATCGGACATTTTTTGTGTTGATCCGTGATTTATATTAAGTTTCGGCTGCCCCAAAAGAAAGTCAATAGCGGCTCACGAAGGATGATTAAAGGTACAAAATTAATTTGAAGCTCGAAAAAAAAAATTTCGCTTGCCGGCAAAACGCCAAATATTGTGGGGCAATTGTGCGGAGCAGAGTGGGTCATCGAGTTGTTGAGCACAATGAGTCGACTCCCAATGTTATTGGCACGTAATACCCCTTGTGAAATTATCGATATGTATGAAAATCTGTTATCTATGTTAGGAAAATATAAGACTTTCAACCGGCTCGTTGTACCCGACGTTTCGCAGCACTTGACACGTTTGTGCCCCACGGGTGGGATGCCAATAAGCCAATCCGCAAATTTTTGTTCGAACCCATTATTTTAGGACTTTTAATCTTTTCGCCAAAAAATATGGTAGCTTTCATGTACGCCCGAACGTATATAAAATCGGTTGTGACCTTTTTTTTTTTTTCTAATCAGACTACTTAGGTGAGAGTAAAAATTCGATAGAAAAAAGTGACGCACGGTGCCCCACCTTCCCCTACACCAACGAAAGAAGGAACGACGTATAGTCTGCGAAAGTTGCGTTCTCAATGACGTCTATTGTTGGCTTTAATTCTGAGACGAAGAAAAAATTGGGCATTACTACGATTGCCGGGGCGCCAAATTTTGACCGTGCGACATTGATATTTGGGCGAATATAAACACTTTTTCAAGAGTGATAAAAGTCGATTTTCGAACAACAGAGCTATAGTGTGTTGAAAAAACGTTGATTTTTTACAACATTTCGAATCTACAACAATTTTTTCACGTTTTATTCACTCAAACACATACACACGGTAAAAAAAAAAACACTAAAATGGCCCGTCGCGCAGGCGCACCTTATAAAAACCACTACAACGGCCCTTATCAAGGCGAAGAGATGCTACAAAACCGAGTGTGAAATACTGGTATGGGCGCGGAGCACCGCGAATGTGCGTGTGGAATCGTGGGACGTGTGGAATACTTGTAAAGGCGCGGGAACATCTCGAATGTACGTGTGGAATCGTTGAGCGTGTATAATACTTGTGTAGACGTGGGGCAATTCGGATGTGTACGTGGAGTCGGATGGATGGAACACTGCTTTGGACGCATATAGTAGGAACACAGTAAAATGATTTTCAAAATTCGATTTGTCTGAGCAAAGTTTCAGCTGGATCGAAAGGTGGCCCTTTTCAAAACGTTATCTCACGCAAAGACGCGAATGCGAAAACCATAAAATACCACTGTAGCTCCGCAATATAGTAAAAAAATTCGAGCGTTTTTTAAATCGCGATAGCTTCGTTGTTTAATCGAAAATCGATTTTTATAACTCTTGAAAAAGTGTTTCAGGCGAAATATCAAGATCGCACGATCAAAATTTGGCGCCCCGATTATCGTAGTATCCCCCAAAAATTGCTTCTCGTCGTACCTTGTAACCGTCCAGATCTCTCATCTGTATTTGCAACAACGACAGATCCCTGAGTATCTGAATGTTGTCCTTGTCCCATTTGAGAGCGTTGCGATAACACTTGATAGCCTCGTCGTACTTCTTGTCGGAGCGTTGTAAAAGTCCGTAGACGTGCCAACAGACGTGCGACTGCAAGTCGTTTCTAAGGCCGCGTCTGACATGATCGTAAGCTTCCTCCTTGCGACCGAGACAATTAAGGGTAAGACCTTTCATCGCCAAGGTCTCGCCATGCTCGCTGAACTTCGGATTGGACAATATTTGCTTGGCGAACTTCAATCCATTTTTGTACTGTTTGTGTTCGTAACATCTCTGCGAAGAAAAAGGTAAACGAAAGATACGTTGATTCGTGTACGTTTATCAATCGTGCATCAATTTTTCCTCTTGGATGCAAGACATTTACGGAGTGGCGGGGAGGGTGAGGGGGGCAGCGGCGGGAGGAAAGGCCATTGCGAAAGGGGTTAGGGAAAGAAAACGCCGGATCGCTTAATCCAGCGAGCGACGAAGCGGAAGATGATGACAATTTTTTTTTCTTCCTCCTCGAACTCTTTAGGCGGCTAATCGTGTATCGAGAGACGAGAGTGCAACTCGGTGGATGTGATGTGAGGATGGAAGGGGCGCGCAGGGGCGAGAGGGGGAGGAGGAGGAGTAGGATGATCCCCCCCAAAACACTAATAATATTTTGAACGTAAATTACTCACCAAAATTCGCTTAAACAAGGCATTCTCTTTGGGTGGCAAGGGATTGCTGGAGGGCATTTTTGTAATTTCTATACAAAAATAATGTTCCCTATTTTGTTTTACGAGCCCGGCAGAAAAAAAAAACCTTAATTTTTTCCACCACGAAAAACCTCGTGGCCACCAAACCTACGAGAAGTCGATTCTTCGATCACGTGATCATTCGCGGCGCGACAATGCTGTGTATCGCCGTACCGCCGGAAGTGCTGTTGCCACGGTACCGCAAAAAAAAAAAAAAAAGAAAAAAAAATACCCTTCCTATTGTGAATGCGAGAAGTTTCCTCGATTACGTTTACGATTGAGCAAACGCGGCTTTTGTTTCACGCTCGAAAGTTTTAAATTGCTTGTCGGCCGAGAGAAATGAGTTTAACGTCCTGGCTCATCGGAGCGCGAAGCAACAGCAGAAATTATTGACATAACCTATCACACTGTAGCGTCTTTACATTCGATAACGCGATCCCTCGACTTGAAGCTTTCGTAATTGTCAGAGAGAGAGAGAGAGAGAGAGAGAGTGAGTGAGAGAGAGAGAGAGGGAAAGAATAACAATGCGTGACTTTGCGACAGTATCGAAATATTTATTTATCAACGAACGAATGGAAGACTTGTATTACGTAATGACAGATTCGCGCAACATTTTTTGTCACGGTAATACAAGGAATGCCCGAGTCGCAAAGTTCACGATGAACATCCCCCCCCTCACTCTTTTCAGCGACGTGGGAATAACGATTTTTCTCGTGTCACGTCGGTTCGCGGGAGCCTTTAGCCGGATGTTGCCGAACGAGGGATAAAGCGAACTGCAAAGTTGAAGATGTTCGATCGGTAACAGCCCACCTGACACTGGATACTATTCCTATTGCGATAAATATTTTGCGTTTTATTCGAGTTTTTTAATTCCACTATAGGTCGCTTCGTGGCGCTAGTAGTCGTATGAACGGCTTGCTTCACGCATGCGCCCTCAAAACTCGTAAACACGATTTATTTACGATATTTTTGTGAGTGTATTTTTTTACTTGGAGTATCTTTAAATAAATAAAAAATTCAAGTTAGTCGAGAGTGATCTCTTTTTTCAACTTTCACTTCTTACGTAGACTGAGGAGAACTGTGAACTGTGAAAGGTGTTTAGGTTTAAGGCCAAGTGTCACACCGACCGAGCGGCCATGAGTGCGAGAGAGATAGCTGATTTGCAGATTCCCAATGATTTCTGAAACGGTTAATTTTTGGGAAAAAAGAAAAGAAACACGTTCCGCTCTGTTGAACGACGAACAACGGCTTTCTCTTCTTTTGCCCGAAATTTGTTCCGTCTAGGAGAAAACTTGGCAGTAGGATTTTTATCGACTGGACGTGTGACAAATGGCCTTAAGGCCATGTGTCACTCGATTCGGCCGGTACAACAGAACACGATTACAGGTACCCAGTGTTCTCGAAAACTGCTCTACAGAATATCACGAAATTTGCACAGTCGATGACAAATTAATAGACGAACAACGGCTATCTCCGCGATTTTCCCGATTTTTGAAAAAAATAATACAGTTTCTCTTACCACGCGAGGCCCCTAGCTAAAGTAAAGAAAAAAAAAAAAATAGCACACGCGATCGACTAACGAAGAGATAGCGGTTGTTCCCGAAGTGAAAACGAACATTTTGACACCTCAACCGTTTCATTCCAGCAAGTAATTACGGAAATCATTGGGTAGCTACACATTATAGGTAATCGTCAAGAATTTTACCCAAAATTCGCGTGACGATTGTCTAGTTCAGTTCTCGCGAATTCCGGCGAGGGCTCAGAGCTATCGTTCTGTCGCGTCGATATCAAATACCGACGGCTGCTGCTTGAGCTCGATAAAGCAGGGATCACACAGACCTTCTGTAGTGTATCCTCGACGTAACCACGCATTCGTTGACGATGGAAATTTGGCGACTTGTTTGTGTGAACCCGGTTTCGCCCTCAAGATGTGACAGCCAATATCGCGCTGTCGGAGTATAATTTTAAAAAGTTATAAATAAATTTTTAATGATGGTGTGTAGTGTTGGGATAGTGTGTGGGTTACCAAAGTTCGGCGAAATGCATGTGTTTACGTGTATTCATGGGCCGGGACCACCGATTCTCCGGAGGAATTTAAGGTTAGGTTAGGTAAGGTTAAGGTCTAGCAATCTCCATTGCTAGAGAATTCGGCCCTCGTAGCACTTTCCGAGGATAAAAACCGACGGAGAAAAAAATGCCGAATATATTTGCTTAAACAAATAATATTAATTGTACTCTTTCACGGCTCTCTTAACGAGTGAGTCTCCAGCGATCCCTGTCGCGCGAGAATTTGGCCGAAGTCGAATTCATCGACAATCAATCACTTTGAGAGCATAAGTACTGGTCGAAATTATTTGCTTAAACAATTTGAAATAGCAAAATTTTACCGCTCTTAGGTAGAGCGAGTCTCTAGCAATCTCCATTGCTAGAGAATTCGATCCTCACAGCACCTCCCGAAGATAAAAAATGCCGAATATATTTGTTTAAACAAATAACATTAGTTGTAATCTTTCACCACTCTCTTAGCGAGTGAGTCTCTAGCGATCTCGTTCGCGCGAGAATTTGGCCGAAGTCGAATTCATCGACAATCAATGGCTTCGAGAGCATAAGTACTGCTCGAGATTATTTGTTTAAACAATTTGAAATGACAACATTTCACCGCTCTTATGTAGAGCGAGTCTCTAGCAGTCTTAGGGAATTCGATCCCTCGTAGAACCTCCCGATGGTAAAAATGTCGGGGAAAAGAATGCCAAATTGTTTATTGTTTAAACAATAAACAGTAATTGTACATTTTCACCACGTTCTTGAAGAGTGAGCGGATCTTACGATTAGCGATAACGCTTTCTAGAAAATTCGACCGAAATCGAATTTTCGATGTTGATGAGGAATACGGTGGAATTGTATTGTTTAAACAATTTATTGTATCCCCGTTTTTCCATAAAGCGGGCCTCTAGCAGCGCCGATTGCTGAACATTTTTATAATCTCTTGAATCTGGACGGAATTGCCAGATGTATTTTCATATATATTGTTTGACATAAACAATTAATTATTTATTAATTGTATCGCATTTTTGCGATAGCTATGATCGGGCAACCGTTATTGCCGGAATCGGAACGCTAGCAGATTCACGCCTCATGCGTAGAAGCGAAACACGGTCGCCTAAGGCTAGGTGTGTATCCATCGATGTATACACACACATACATCATTCAAAGTATTTTCGTTACGACCGAACGCGTGCAAAAAGGTCACCTCTCTCTCTCTGCACGTGGCCGGCGTAACGAACACACACACGCACAGCAGTCGTCGCCTATAGGGTCTCGAGTCTTCGGCGTAACGCCAGGCATGGAGCCCCTATAGAATACGTGCGCGGCGTTCTCTGGCGGGAGCAGGCGGTGACTCGTAGCCAAAGCTGCGAGGTTCTGCCGTACCGCCATGATGGGAGGCGGCGTCGAAATTTTCTGGCGTGTGACACATGGCCTTAAGATGCCGATAAATTTTTTTTACAATTATTTGACAACAGTTAGGAGCCAGAACTCTTTTCGAATACATCAAACAATACTAATACTATAGTATCCTAACCAGAAAGCACCTAGAACTAACGCCTATCCATCAGCAGATCACACTTGCATAGTTAAGATGCCGATAAAATTTTTTTTTAATTATTTGACAACAGTTAGGAGCCAGAACTCTTTTCGAATACATCAAACAATACAAATACTATAGTATCCTACCCCGAAAGTACCTATAACTAACGCCTATCCATCAGCAGATCACACTTGCATAGTTAAGATGCCGATAAAATTTTTTTACAATTATTTGACAACAGTTAGGAGCCAGAACTCTTTTCGAATACATCAAACAATACAAATACTATAGTATCCTACCCCGAAAGTACCTAGAACTAACGCCTATCCATCAGCAGATCACACTTGCATAGTTAAGATGCCGATAAAATTTTTTTACAATTATTTGACAACAGTTAGGAGCCAGAACTCTTTTCGAATACATCAAACAATACAAATACTATAGTATCCTACCCCGAAAGTACCTAGAACTAACGCCTATCCATCAGCAGATCACACTTGTATAGTTAAGATGCCGATAAAATTTTTTTACAATTATTTGACAACAGTTAGGAGCCAGAACTCTTTTCGAATACATCAAACAATACAAATACTATAGTATCCTACCCCGAAAGTACCTAGAACTAACGCCTATCCATCAGCAGATCACACTTGCATAGTTAAGATGCCGATAAAATTTTTTTACAATTATTTGACAACAGTTAGGAGCCAGAACTCTTTTCGAATACATCAAACAATACAAATACTATAGTATCCTACCCCGAAAGTACCTAGAACTAACGCCTATCCATCAGCAGATCACACTTGCATAGTTAAGATGCCGATAACATTTTTTTACAATTATTTGACAACAGTTAGGAGCCAGAACTCTTTTCGAATACATCAAACAATACAAATACTATAGTATCCTACCCCGAAAGTACCTAGAACTAACGCCTATCCATCAGCAGATCACACTTGCATAGTTAAGATGCCGATAAATTTTTTTTACAATTATTTGACAACAGTTAGGAGCCAGAACTCTTTTCGAATACATCAAACAATACTAATACTATAGTATCCTAACCAGAAAGTACCTAGAACTAACGCCTATCCATCAGCAGATCACACTTGCATAGTTAAGATGCCGATAAAATTTTTTTTTAATTATTTGACAACAGTTAGGAGCCAGAACTCTTTTCGAATACATCAAACAATACAAATACTATAGTATCCTACCCCGAAAGTACCTAGAACTAACGCCTATCCATCAGCAGATCACACTTGCATAGTTAAGATGCCGATAAAATTTTTTTACAATTATTTGACAACAGTTAGGAGCCAGAACTCTTTTCGAATACATCAAACAATACAAATACTATAGTATCCTACCCCGAAAGTACCTAGAACTAACGCCTATCCATCAGCAGATCACACTTGCATAGTTAAGATGCCGATAAAATTTTTTTACAATTATTTGACAACAGTTAGGAGCCAGAACTCTTTTCGAATACATCAAACAATACAAATACTATAGTATCCTACCCCGAAAGTACCTAGAACTAACGCCTATCCATCAGCAGATCACACTTGCATAGTTAAGATGCCGATAAAATTTTTTTACAATTATTTGACAACAGTTAGGAGCCAGAACTCTTTTCGAATACATCAAACAATACAAATACTATAGTATCCTACCCCGAAAGTACCTAGAACTAACGCCTATCCATCAGCAGATCACACTTGCATAGTTAAGATGCCGATAAAATTTTTTTACAATTATTTGACAACAGTTAGGAGCCAGAACTCTTTTCGAATACATCAAACAATACAAATACTATAGTATCCTACCCCGAAAGTACCTAGAACTAACGCCTATCCATCAGCAGATCACACTTGTATAGTTAAGATGCCGATAAAATTTTTTTACAATTATTTGACAACAGTTAGGAGCCAGAACTCTTTTCGAATACATCAAACAATACAAATACTATAGTATCCTACCCCGAAAGTACCTAGAACTAACGCCTATCCATCAGCAGATCACACTTGCATAGTTAAGATGCCGATAAAATTTTTTTACAATTATTTGACAACAGTTAGGAGCCAGAACTCTTTTCGAATACATCAAACAATACAAATACTATAGTATCCTACCCCGAAAGTACCTAGAACTAACGCCTATCCATCAGCAGATCACACTTGCATAGTTAAGATGCCGATAACATTTTTTTACAATTATTTGACAACAGTTAGGAGCCAGAACTCTTTTCGAATACATCAAACAATACAAATACTATAGTATCCTACCCCGAAAGTACCTAGAACTAACGCCTATCCATCAGCAGATCACACTTGCATAGTTAAGATGCCGATAAATTTTTTTTACAATTATTTGACAACAGTTAGGAGCCAGAACTCTTTTCGAATACATCAAACAATACTAATACTATAGTATCCTAACCAGAAAGTACCTAGAACTAACGCCTATCCATCAGCAGATCACACTTGCATAGTTAAGATGCCGATAAAATTTTTTTTTAATTATTTGACAACAGTTAGGAGCCAGAACTCTTTTCGAATACATCAAACAATACAAATACTATAGTATCCTACCCCGAAAGTACCTAGAACTAACGCCTATCCATCAGCAGATCACACTTGCATAGTTAAGATGCCGATAAAATTTTTTTACAATTATTTGACAACAGTTAGGAGCCAGAACTCTTTTCGAATACATCAAACAATACAAATACTATAGTATCCTACCCCGAAAGTACCTAGAACTAACGCCTATCCATCAGCAGATCACACTTGCATAGTTAAGATGCCGATAAAATTTTTTTACAATTATTTGACAACAGTTAGGAGCCAGAACTCTTTTCGAATACATCAAACAATACAAATACTATAGTATCCTACCCCGAAAGTACCTAGAACTAACGCCTATCCATCAGCAGATCACACTTGCATAGTTAAGATGCCGATAAAATTTTTTTACAATTATTTGACAACAGTTAGGAGCCAGAACTCTTTTCGAATACATCAAACAATACAAATACTATAGTATCCTACCCCGAAAGTACCTAGAACTAACGCCTATCCATCAGCAGATCACACTTGCATAGTTAAGATGCCGATAAAATTTTTTTACAATTATTTGACAACAGTTAGGAGCCAGAACTCTTTTCGAATACATCAAACAATACAAATACTATAGTATCCTACCCCGAAAGTACCTAGAACTAACGCCTATCCATCAGCAGATCACACTTGCATAGTTAAGATGCCGATAAATTTTTTTTACAATTATTTGACAACAGTTAGGAGCCAGAACTCTTTTCGAATACATCAAACAATACTAATACTATAGTATCCTAACCAGAAAGTACCTAGAACTAACGCCTATCCATCAGCAGATCACACTTGCATAGTTAAGATGCCGATAAAATTTTTTTTTAATTATTTGACAACAGTTAGGAGCCAGAACTCTTTTCGAATACATCAAACAATACAAATACTATAGTATCCTACCCCGAAAGTACCTAGAACTAACGCCTATCCATCAGCAGATCACACTTGCATAGTTAAGATGCCGATAAAATTTTTTTACAATTATTTGACAACAGTTAGGAGCCAGAACTCTTTTCGAATACATCAAACAATACAAATACTATAGTATCCTACCCCGAAAGTACCTAGAACTAACGCCTATCCATCAGCAGATCACACTTGCATAGTTAAGATGCCGATAAAATTTTTTTACAATTATTTGACAACAGTTAGGAGCCAGAACTCTTTTCGAATACATCAAACAATACAAATACTATAGTATCCTACCCCGAAAGTACCTAGAACTAACGCCTATCCATCAGCAGATCACACTTGCATAGTTAAGATGCCGATAACATTTTTTTACAATTATTTGACAACAGTTAGGAGCCAGAACTCTTTTCGAATACATCAAACAATACAAATACTATAGTATCCTACCCCGAAAGTACCTAGAACTAACGCCTATCCATCAGCAGATCACACTTGCATAGTTAAGATGCCGATAAATTTTTTTTACAATTATTTGACAACAGTTAGGAGCCAGAACTCTTTTCGAATACATCAAACAATACTAATACTATAGTATCCTAACCAGAAAGTACCTAGAACTAACGCCTATCCATCAGCAGATCACACTTGCATAGTTAAGATGCCGATAAAATTTTTTTTTAATTATTTGACAACAGTTAGGAGCCAGAACTCTTTTCGAATACATCAAACAATACAAATACTATAGTATCCTACCCCGAAAGTACCTAGAACTAACGCCTATCCATCAGCAGATCACACTTGCATAGTTAAGATGCCGATAAAATTTTTTTACAATTATTTGACAACAGTTAGGAGCCAGAACTCTTTTCGAATACATCAAACAATACAAATACTATAGTATCCTACCCCGAAAGTACCTAGAACTAACGCCTATCCATCAGCAGATCACACTTGCATAGTTAAGATGCCGATAAAATTTTTTTACAATTATTTGACAACAGTTAGGAGCCAGAACTCTTTTCGAATACATCAAACAATACAAATACTATAGTATCCTACCCCGAAAGTACCTAGAACTAACGCCTATCCATCAGCAGATCACACTTGCATAGTTAAGATGCCGATAAAATTTTTTTACAATTATTTGACAACAGTTAGGAGCCAGAACTCTTTTCGAATACATCAAACAATACAAATACTATAGTATCCTACCCCGAAAGTACCTAGAACTAACGCCTATCCATCAGCAGATCACACTTGCATAGTTAAGATGCCGATAAAATTTTTTTACAATTATTTGACAACAGTTAGGAGCCAGAACTCTTTTCGAATACATCAAACAATACAAATACTATAGTATCCTACCCCGAAAGTACCTAGAACTAACGCCTATCCATCAGCAGATCACACTTGCATAGTTAAGATGCCGATAACATTTTTTTACAATTATTTGACAACAGTTAGGAGCCAGAACTCTTGTCGAATACATCAAACAATACAAATACTATAGTATCCTACCCCGAAAGTACCTAGAACTAACGCCTATCCATCAGCAGATCACACTTGCATAGTTAAGATGCCGATAAAATTTTTTTACAATTATTTGACAACAGTTAGGAGCCAGAACTCTTTTCGAATACATCAAACAATACAAATACTATAGTATCCTACCCCGAAAGTACCTAGAACTAACGCCTATCCATCAGCAGATCACACTTGCATAGTTAAGATGCCGATAAAATTTTTTTACAATTATTTGACAACAGTTAGGAGCCAGAACTCTTTTCGAATACATCAAACAATACAAATACTATAGTATCCTACCCCGAAAGTACCTAGAACTAACGCCTATCCATCAGCAGATCACACTTGCATAGTTAAGATGCCGATAAAATTTTTTTACAATTATTTGACAACAGTTAGGAGCCAGAACTCTTTTCGAATACATCAAACAAAACAAATACTATAGTATCCTACCCAGAAAGTACCTAGAACTAACGCCTATCCATCAGCAGATCACACTTGCATAGTTAAGATGCCGATAAATTTTTTTTACAATTATTTGACAACAGTTAGGAGCCAGAACTCTTTTCGAATACATCAAACAATACTAATACTATAGTATCCTAACCAGAAAGTACCTAGAACTAACGCCTATCCATCAGCAGATCACACTTGCATAGTTAAGATGCCGATAAAATTTTTTTTAAATTATTTGACAACAGTTAGGAGCCAGAATTCTTTTCGAATACATCAAACAATACAAATACTATAGTATCCTACCCCGAAAGTACCTAGAACTAACGCCTATCCATCAGCAGATCACACTTGCATAGTTAAGATGCCGATAAAATTTTTTTACAATTATTTGACAACAGTTAGGAGCCAGAACTCTTTTCGAATACATCAAACAATACTAATACTATAGTATCCTAACCAGAAAGTACCTAGAACTAACGCCTATCCATCAGCAGATCACACTTGCATAGTTAAGATGCCGATAAAATTTTTTTACAATTATTTGACAACAGTTAGGAGCCAGAACTCTTTTCGAATACATCAAACAATACAAATACTATAGTATCCTACCCCGAAAGTACCTAGAACTAACGCCTATCCATCAGCAGATCACACTTGCATAGTTAAGATGCCGATACATTTTTTTTACAATTATTTGACAACAGTTAGGAGCCAGAACTCTTTTCGAATACATCAAACAATACAAATACTATAGCATCCTACCCAGAAAGTACCTAGAACTAACGCCTATCCATCAGCAGATCACACTTGCATAGTTAAGATGCCGATAAAATTTTTTTACAATTATTTGACAACAGTTAGGAGCCAGAACTCTTTTCGAATACATCAAACAATACAAATACTATAGTATCCTACCCCGAAAGTACCTAGAACTAACGCCTATCCATCAGCAGATCACACTTGCATAGTTAAGATGCCGATAAAATTTTTTTACAATTATTTGACAACAGTTAGGAGCCAGAACTCTTTTCGAATACATCAAACAATACAAATACTATAGTATCCTACCCCGAAAGTACCTAGAACTAACGCCTATCCATCAGCAGATCACACTTGCATAGTTAAGATGCCGATAAAATTTTTGTACAATTATTTGACAACAGTTAGGAGCCAGAACTCTTTTCGAATACATCAAACAATACAAATACTATAGTATCCTACCCCGAAAGTACCTAGAACTAACGCCTATCCATCAGCAGATCACACTTGCATAGTTAAGATGCCGATAAAATTTTTTTACAATTATCTGACAACAGTTAGGAGCCAGAACTCTTTTCGAATACATCAAACAATACAAATACGATAGTATCCTAACCAGAAAGTACCTAGAACTAACGCCTATCCATCAGCAGATCACACTTGCATAGTTAAGATGCCGATAAAATTTTTTTTTAATTATTTGACAACAGTTAGGAGCCAGAACTCTTTTCGAATACATCAAACAATACAAATACTATAGTATCCTACCCCGAAAGTACCTAGAACTAACGCCTATCCATCAGCAGATCACACTTGCATAGTTAAGATGCCGATAAAATTTTTTTACAATTATTTGACAACAGTTAGGAGCCAGAACTCTTTTCGAATACATCAAACAATACTAATACTATAGTATCCTAACCAGAAAGTACCTAGAACTAACGCCTATCCATCAGCAGATCACACTTGCATAGTTAAGATGCCGATAAAATTTTTTTACAATTATTTGACAACAGTTAGGAGCCAGAACTCTTTTCGAATACATCCAACAATACAAATACTATAGTATCCTACCCCGAAAGTACCTAGAACTAACGCCTATCCATCAGCAGATCACACTTGCATAGTTAAGATGCCGATAAATTTTTTTTACAATTATTTGACAACAGTTAGGAGCCAGAACTCTTTTCGAATACATCAAACAATACTAATACTATAGTATCCTAACCAGAAAGTACCTAGAACTAACGCCTATCCATCAGCAGATCACACTTGCATAGTTAAGATGCCGATAAAATTTTTTTTAAATTATTTGACAACAGTTAGGAGCCAGAATTCTTTTCGAATACATCAAACAATACAAATACTATAGTATCCTACCCCGAAAGTACCTAGAACTAACGCCTATCCATCAGCAGATCACACTTGCATAGTTAAGATGCCGATAAAATTTTTTTACAATTATTTGACAACAGTTAGGAGCCAGAACTCTTTTCGAATACATCAAACAATACTAATACTATAGTATCCTAACCAGAAAGTACCTAGAACTAACGCCTATCCATCAGCAGATCACACTTGCATAGTTAAGATGCCGATAAAATTTTTTTACAATTATTTGACAACAGTTAGGAGCCAGAACTCTTTTCGAATACATCAAACAATACAAATACTATAGTATCCTACCCCGAAAGTACCTAGAACTAACGCCTATCCATCAGCAGATCACACTTGCATAGTTAAGATGCCGATACATTTTTTTTACAATTATTTGACAACAGTTAGGAGCCAGAACTCTTTTCGAATACATCAAACAATACAAATACTATAGCATCCTACCCAGAAAGTACCTAGAACTAACGCCTATCCATCAGCAGATCACACTTGCATAGTTAAGATGCCGATAAAATTTTTTTACAATTATTTGACAACAGTTAGGAGCCAGAACTCTTTTCGAATACATCAAACAATACAAATACTATAGTATCCTACCCCGAAAGTACCTAGAACTAACGCCTATCCATCAGCAGATCACACTTGCATAGTTAAGATGCCGATAAAATTTTTTTACAATTATTTGACAACAGTTAGGAGCCAGAACTCTTTTCGAATACATCAAACAATACAAATACTATAGTATCCTACCCCGAAAGTACCTAGAACTAACGCCTATCCATCAGCAGATCACACTTGCATAGTTAAGATGCCGATAAAATTTTTGTACAATTATTTGACAACAGTTAGGAGCCAGAACTCTTTTCGAATACATCAAACAATACAAATACTATAGTATCCTACCCCGAAAGTACCTAGAACTAACGCCTATCCATCAGCAGATCACACTTGCATAGTTAAGATGCCGATAAAATTTTTTTACAATTATTTGACAACAGTTAGGAGCCAGAACTCTTTTCGAATACATCAAACAATACAAATACGATAGTATCCTAACCAGAAAGTACCTAGAACTAACGCCTATCCATCAGCAGATCACACTTGCATAGTTAAGATGCCGATAAAATTTTTTTTTAATTATTTGACAACAGTTAGGAGCCAGAACTCTTTTCGAATACATCAAACAATACAAATACTATAGTATCCTACCCCGAAAGTACCTAGAACTAACGCCTATCCATCAGCAGATCACACTTGCATAGTTAAGATGCCGATAAAATTTTTTTACAATTATTTGACAACAGTTAGGAGCCAGAACTCTTTTCGAATACATCAAACAATACTAATACTATAGTATCCTAACCAGAAAGTACCTAGAACTAACGCCTATCCATCAGCAGATCACACTTGCATAGTTAAGATGCCGATAAAATTTTTTTACAATTATTTGACAACAGTTAGGAGCCAGAACTCTTTTCGAATACATCCAACAATACAAATACTATAGTATCCTACCCCGAAAGTACCTAGAACTAACGCCTATCCATCAGCAGATCACACTTGCATAGTTAAGATGCCGATACATTTTTTTTACAATTATTTGACAACAGTTAGGAGCCAGAACTCTTTTCGAATACATCAAACAATACAAATACTATAGTATCCTACCCAGAAAGTACCTAGAACTAACGCCTATCCATCAGCAGATCACACTTGCATAGTTAAGATGCCGATAAATTTTTTTTACAATTATTTGACAACAGTTAGGAGCCAGAACTCTTTTCGAATACATCAAACAATACAAATACTATAGTATCCTACCCCGAAAGTACCTAGAACTAATGCCTATCCATCAGCAGATCACACTTGCATAGTTAAGATGCCGATAAAATTTTTTTACAATTATTTGACAACAGTTAGGAGCCTACCCAGAAAGTACCTAGAACTAACGCCTATCCATCAGCAGATCACACTTGCATAGTTAAGATGCCGATAAAATTTTTTTACAATTATTTGACAACAGTTAGGAGCCAGAACTCTTTTCGAATACATCAAACAATACAAATACTATAGTATCCTACCCAGAAAGTACCTAGAACTAACGCCTATCCATCAGCAGATCACACTTGCATAGTTAAGATGCCGATAACATTTTTTTACAATTATTTGACAACAGTTAGGAGCCAGAACTCTTTTCGAATACATCAAACAATACAAATACTATAGTATCCTACCCAGAAAGTACCTAGAACTAACGCCTATCCATCAGCAGATCACACTTGCATAGTTAAGATGCCGATAAAATTTTTTTACAATTATTTGACAACAGTTAGGAGTCAGAACTCTTTTCGAATACATCAAACAATACAAATACTATAGTATCCTACCCCGAAAGTACCTAGAACTAACGCCTATCCATCAGCAGATCACACTTGCATAGTTAAGATGCCGATAACATTTTTTTACAATTATTTGACAACAGTTAGGAGCCAGAACTCTTTTCGAATACATCAAACAATACAAATACTACAGTATCCTACCCCGAAAGTACCTAGAACTGACGCCTATCCATCAGCAGATCACACTTGCATAGTTAAGATGCCGATAAAATTTTTTTACAATTATTTGACAACAGTTAGGAGCCAGAACTCTTTTCGAATACATCAAACAATACAAATACTATAGTATCCTACCCCGAAAGTACCTAGAACTAACGCCTATCCATCAGCAGATCACACTTGCATAGTTAAGATGCCGATAAAATTTTTTTACAATTATTTGACAACAGTTAGGAGCCAGAACTCTTTTCGAATACATCAAACAATACAAATACTATAGTATCCTACCCAGAAAGTACCTAGAACTAACGCCTATCCATCAGCAGATCACACTTGCATAGTTAAGATGCCGATAAATTTTTTTTACAATTATTTGACAACAGTTAGGAGCCAGAACTCTTTTCGAATACATCAAACAATACTAATACTATAGTATCCTAACCAGAAAGTACCTAGAACTAACGCCTATCCATCAGCAGATCACACTTGCATAGTTAAGATGCCGATAAAATGTTTTTTAAATTATTTGACAACAGTTAGGAGCCAGAACTCTTTTCGAATACATCAAACAATACAAATACTATAGTATCCTACCCCGAAAGTACCTAGAACTAACGCCTATCCATCAGCAGATCACACTTGCATAGTTAAGATGCCGATAAAATTTTTTTACAATTATTTGACAACAGTTAGGAGCCAGAACTCTTTTCGAATACATCCAACAATACAAATACTATAGTATCCTACCCCGAAAGTACCTAGAACTAACGCCTATCCATCAGCAGATCACACTTGCATAGTTAAGATGCCGATACATTTTTTTTACAATTATTTGACAACAGTTAGGAGCCAGAACTCTTTTCGAATACATCAAACAATACAAATACTATAGTATCCTACCCAGAAAGTACCTAGAACTAACGCCTATCCATCAGCAGATCACACTTGCATAGTTAAGATGCCGATAAATTTTTTTTACAATTATTTGACAACAGTTAGGAGCCAGAACTCTTTTCGAATACATCAAACAATACAAATACTATAGTATCCTACCCCGAAAGTACCTAGAACTAACGCCTATCCATCAGCAGATCACACTTGCATAGTTAAGATGCCGATAAAATTTTTTTACAATTATTTGACAACAGTTAGGAGCCTACCCAGAAAGTACCTAGAACTAACGCCTATCCATCAGCAGATCACACTTGCATAGTTAAGATGCCGATAAAATTTTTTTACAATTATTTGACAACAGTTAGGAGCCAGAACTCTTTTCGAATACATCAAACAATACAAATACTATAGTATCCTACCCAGAAAGTACCTAGAACTAACGCCTATCCATCAGCAGATCACACTTGCATAGTTAAGATGCCGATAACATTTTTTTACAATTATTTGACAACAGTTAGGAGCCAGAACTCTTTTCGAATACATCAAACAATACAAATACTATAGTATCCTACCCAGAAAGTACCTAGAACTAACGCCTATCCATCAGCAGATCACACTTGCATAGTTAAGATGCCGATAAAATTTTTTTACAATTATTTGACAACAGTTAGGAGTCAGAACTCTTTTCGAATACATCAAACAATACAAATACTATAGTATCCTACCCCGAAAGTACCTAGAACTAACGCCTATCCATCAGCAGATCACACTTGCATAGTTAAGATGCCGATAACATTTTTTTACAATTATTTGACAACAGTTAGGAGCCAGAACTCTTTTCGAATACATCAAACAATACAAATACTACAGTATCCTACCCCGAAAGTACCTAGAACTGACGCCTATCCATCAGCAGATCACACTTGCATAGTTAAGATGCCGATAAAATTTTTTTACAATTATTTGACAACAGTTAGGAGCCAGAACTCTTTTCGAATACATCAAACAATACAAATACTATAGTATCCTACCCCGAAAGTACCTAGAACTAACGCCTATCCATCAGCAGATCACACTTGCATAGTTAAGATGCCGATAACATTTTTTTACAATTATTTGACAACAGTTAGGAGCCAGAACTCTTTTCGAATACTTCAAACAATACAAATACTACAGTATCCTACCCCGAAAGTACCTAGAACTGACGCCTATCCATCAGCAGATCACACTTGCATAGTTAAGATGCCGATAAAATTTTTTTACAATTATTTGACAACAGTTAGGAGCCAGAACTCTTTTCGAATACATCAAACAATACAAATACTATAGTATCCTAACCCGAAAGTACATAGAACTAACGCCTATCCATCAGCAGATCACACTTGCATAGTTAAGATGCCGATAAAATTTTTTTACAATTATTTGACAACAGTTAGGAGCCAGAACTCTTTTCGAATACATCAAACAATACAAATACTATAGTATCCTACCCACAAAGTACCTAGAGTTAACTATCCATCAGCAGATCACACTTGCATAGTTAAGATGCCGATAAAATTTATTTACAATTATTTGACAACAGTTAGGAGCCAGAACTCTTTTCGAATACATCAAACAATACTAATACTATAGTATCCTACCCAGAAAGTACCTAGAATTGCTGAACTTTTTTAGTACCTAGAACCTAGATTGCTGAACATTTTTATAATCTCTTGAATCTGGACGGAATTGCCAGATGTATTTTCATATATATTGTTTGACATAAACAATTAATTATTTATTAATTGTATCGCATTTTTGCGATAGCTATGATCGGGCAACCGTTATTGCCGGAATCGGAACGCTAGCAGATTCACGCCTCATGCGTAGAAGCGAAACACGGTCGCCTAAGACTAGGTGTGTATCCATCGATGTATACACACACATACATCATTCAAAGTATTTTCGTTACGACCGAACGCGTGCAAAAAGGTCACCTCTCTCTCTGCACGTGGCCGGCGTATCGAACACACACACGCACAGCAATCGTCGCCTATAGGGTCTCGAGTCCTCGGCGTAACGCCAGGCATGGAGCCCCTATAGAATACGTGCGCGGCGTTCTCTGGCGGGAGCAGGCGGTGACTCGTAGCCAAAGCTGCGAGGTTCTGCCGTACCGCCATGATGGGAGGCCGCGTCGAAATTTTCTGGCGTGTGACACATGGCCTTAAGATGCCGAAGTGCATCGTACCGGGCTGTACCTCAGGGTACACGTCAAACCCGGAAAAAATGCACTTTTTTTTATTGGGAGTACAAATTAATTCGGTCCGTTTTCAAGAGATGGCTCTGGCTGTTATGAATGTTTCATAGTGACAGCTGATTTCGATGGTTTCAGAGAGGTTAGACATCTGTCAATAACATTCAGTTTATATCGCTTTGAGTTCCATTAAAAACCTTGTTTTTTAGTGTGTTGAATATGTCAAATTTTGTGTTAACTAAGCAGCACTTGCGAGAAGTTTTACTTTTCTGCTTTAATTGGAAGAAAAGTGCAGCTGAAGCGCATCGAATGCTTGTTGAAGTTTATGGTGATGATGCTCCAACTGATAAATCATATAGGGAACGGTTTCGACGCTTTAAGAACGGTGATTTCAGCGTTGAAGACAAGCCTCGCCCTGGACAGCCAAATGAGCCAATGAGCTGCTACAACCTGGCGATTCCATTACGGGCGATCGGTATAGACTACAATTGATTCGTTTGAGCCGTGCATTAAGAGAAAAACGGCCGGAATACGAGCAAAGACATGACAAAGTTATTCTTCTGCATGACAACGCTCGGCCTCATGTCGCAAAAGTCGTAAAAAAATATTTGGAAACGCTCAAATGGGATATTTTAACGCACCCGCCGTATTCTCCGGACATTGCTCCTTCTGATTACTGGTTGTTCCGACGGATGCAGCAGGATTTAGCAGCTCGCCGGTTCACTTCTTTCGCAGAAATCGAAAATTGGCTCAAACTTGGATCGCCTTAAAAGACGAGACTTTTTTTCGAGATGGAATTCGAAAATTGGCTGAGAGGTGGGGAAAAGTAGTAACCAGCGATGGACAATACTTTGATCAATCTATTCATACCTTTTATTTTGAAATAAATGGATTTTTTACCACAAAAAAACGGACCGAATTACTCCCGGTACTATTCCGAAGAATGTAGACAGTGAAAAACTGTGGAAAATTGCTGTGAGGCGAGAGGACGGCTCCGTGAAAGCTGGAGCAGCAGTTTGCAGAAAACATTTTCGGAGCAACGAAATTCTTTGGCAACTCGAATACTTGGATCTTAATGGAAAAGTAATCAGAGTGGTAAAAAAACCCAAACAAACTCACGATAAATTCCCACTCCATAATTACTGTGCATGTAAATAATTAACAATAATAATTAGCGAAATAAAAATCCTCATCTTTGTGCACTCAGTATATCGCGTATATTACTTGCGCTGCAATATATATATAGTATCAGTTCAGACGACTACTAGCGCTGCATGTGACGCAATTCGGCAATAACAATGTCGGGCTATCCGCGAACCGTGTCTAGACGGCTGTGTCAGGGGGCTGGTCGGTAAATATCAGGCAACACGCCGTACTACTCCTAAAGTTATACGCGTATTGTCCGGATTTCTTAACTCTACCTCTGACCTGTACGTGGCGCTAATTATCACGTGGAAATATTCTGCGGCTGCGCAACGCCCGCAAGGCGCGCAAGAAATTTCGATATTTAAAAATGAATATTTTGTTTCTACGCTTTTACCGTTCGTGATAATTTTCAACTCTCATTTTTCAAGTAAATGACGCTCTCATTAACGTTTTAATTGATCTCACAATCAACCACAAACGATCGACAATCGATAAAAAAAAACATCGAAAAGTCAAAGTCAGTCTGCCAACTTACCACTAATTTTTAATTCTCATTTTTCGAGTAAATAACGGTCTCCCTAACGTTTTAATTGATTTCACAATCAACCACATACGATTCAAATTTAAAAAAAAATCGAAAACGCAAAGACGAGTCGCTTAGGCACCGGTAGTCGGGTCGGTAACTTACCGACAATTATCAATTCTCATTTTTCAAATAAATAACGCTCTCACAAACGTTTTAATTGATCTCACAATCAACCCCAAGGAACCCGCAAACGATTACAATTCAAAAAAAAAAACATCGAAAAGTCAAAATCCGATTGCCAAGTTCACGGAGCCATCTCGCGTGCCACTTGACAAGTAGCGCTACGAGTGGCAGAGTGTGACACTAATAAATCCGGACATTTCTCAAGCTATCTCTCCAACGTTTGTGGAGTTTTATTTTGCGTCGATATTTTAAACGTGACGTCACGTGACATATACGTACGAGCGAAAAGACTGGATAAATAAAAATCTCATTTGCCTTCTATCAAAAGGACTGAGGCTTTACTTTTCCCCGTGACGTCAATCGTCGCAGAGAAAAGTACGCGACGGAATTTTCTTACCGACCGAGCGACTCTCGCCTCGTCTTGAAATTTGTAGTTCCCGATACGCTTACTACGGATACGACGCGCTGCCAAGCACAGTCCGGAAAACACACGGCGTAGTCGCTCCACGAATGAAAGCGTTGAAATTATTGTTTGGAACTTTTCAATGCCGGTTAACCTCTCGTTTGTTCTCGTTATAAATGATGACATTCAATAAACTTTGTTCGCTTTTTCGATTTCTTCTGCGTTCGATGTAAAGCGCTTTGTTTGACCCACTGTTAATAATGATTTTCTCAATTAATGAAAATATCGAACTTTGTCCTTCGTCGTCTCTATACGCGTAGCTCGATGCTCTTTTGTTTTTATTTGTTTATTCCAATGTAACCATTGTTTATCCGCGCAATAACATTCACCTCGATTGTTTGGATTTGTTCTCGTCGTTTTGGTTTACTTCTCGTTACTTTTTTGCTTCGTAAAGTCGGTAAGAAATTACGAGTCTTCGAATGGACGTGGACGCGTCTTAACCTCACTTTACTTCGTCACGTCGCAACGCGAAAGTTTACGCCTGCAGAGAATTTACGAGGCTTGCGTTAAATATTTTTCGATTCCGACGTTCATAAATTTATCCTCGTCATGTCGTTTTACTGTGGAAAGCTGTGCTCTCTGATACTGGCGGAACATTTTGGCACGATCGTGCAAACTGTCGGCGACTGTCTGTACAAAAATGGTACCCAACCGTTGCCCATTATTCGAAGTACAACGGGACTCTTACTTTCAAAGGTAAATTCAACATTTTTCTTTCCAATTTGTTTCGCATTCGCGAACGTTCGTTCGTTCGATCTAATTGTACGGATTGAACGTCAGGTCAGGGAATCGTTGTGCGTGCTGATAAAGCACGGATTGGTAACGCATTCGCAAGGCGAAAAGGCCACGACGTACAGCATCCAACCGGATCGTATAATAATGATGCTAAGATATTCCAGGTACGTAGTCGGACGCAATCTATCCGTCGAATAAAGAGACCGAGAATCATTTGGATGCAAAGTAAGGCAGAAAATAGCTAAAAAAATTTTTTCAAACCAGCTTTCATTTAAGGCCTTATATACGCGATTTCGCTGATTTTCGAAGGTACTTTTCTAGACGTGGTTAAAAAAAAATGACGCATATATCGACAACATTTTTTTTACAGATCATTTATGCACATGGTTAAGTATATGTAAAAAAAAATCAGTAATATTAACAAATGGCGGAGATATAACATAATAAAGCAATGTATTTTTTTTGCGCGCGCGTTGATGGTGAAAGTTCTCGGCATCGATGTGGGTGCCTGAAAAAAAAAATGAACATATTTATAATTGCATAATGAATGTATCTTCAGTGTGAACCAACAATATTATAAAAAAAAATTATTATAATAAAAATTCGAGACTTAAAAATTTTTTACTCAATTTTCTGTCGGTATTTTATTTTTATTTTTTTGTGGCATTGATATTTTTGTTTCTGTGGTTCACACGATAGGTGATGATACTAAGAATATGTTGTAAAAATTTCAAAGCGATCTGAACCTTCGTTCAAGAGTTAGAACTTTCACAAGGTTCAAAAAAGTGAATCGTGGAAAAACGGCTTTGAAGTTGACGGTCGGGCGCGCCGCGCGGTATCTATTATAAATGCATTCTTGCCGTATTTAATACAATTTTTGGAATTTTTCAATTCTGTAAAGCTTAAAATATTCCTAACTGTTCAGGCTAATGGAATCAAAAATTAAAAAAAAAAAAAAAAATTTGAAATTTTTCACGTATATAAGGCCTTAATTTTCATTTTGATGTAGCCATAATCCATTTTATGAGCAATTTATAATACTGAAACAAATTTTCGCATTATAGGACTGTCTTTGTCTTACAGGTTCATGTTTTTCGTGAAGACGTGTTGCGGCGACGAGGCAGAAATGATGCTGGAAGAAATATTGAAAAATGGATACGAGACAGCGTCTCAAGTTATAATTAAAACTTACAGGAGATTGGAACACGCCAATCGTGAGTAATCCATATCGTGATG
Source organism: Ophion ventricosus (assembly GCA_963932345.1). NCBI lineage: Eukaryota > Metazoa > Arthropoda > Insecta > Hymenoptera > Ichneumonidae > Ophion > Ophion ventricosus. Next base: position 22,235,153 of record OZ010720.1, read on the forward strand.
GTTGTATTGTCTCAGTATTTTGCTGATATCTCGTTTACGAAAAGATTTTGTGTGGTGATGGTTTTATGCTTATTGTAGTAATTGATTCTCTTTATCGCTATTGCACATTTTATTGCCCAACTTCTATATTAAATTTCTATCAAATTATATTGTACTTTTCAAATAAAGTTTTTTTTAAAACTATTTTACCAACGTTTTTCTTAGAAAATAATATTTTTGTAATTTTAGCGACGATATATAGTCTTGTATAAATTATATTATGTATTTTCGTATCGTTTCATTCTATTTGTGATACTTTATCGATGTTCCGACGATTTTTATACATTTACGACGCAAATTAAAGACTCGTACGTCAGTTTCGTCTCCGTTTTGTTTCATTCGAAAGGTTCCGTCGACGAGAAAGCCAAAAGAAAAAGTTCGCTTGCTCATAGAGGAAACTTTGCGACGGAAATAAAAACAACGAGGCAGCAGCACACATGTTTCTAATTGGCAGGAATTTCTTTTTCGGTCAATCGTCAGCCGCAGCTCCGGTGTCGACGGCACTGCTGAAGGAAAAGTTTGAGCTACTCGCTAAAAATCAATTTTTGATGCGTAGCTTGTGTACGCCAACGGCTGCTCAAGTAACGACCGACAAGCCGGATTATCTCGTGCCGGATTTGAAGCTCGCAGCAATCAATAAAATTCTCGCTGGTGGTCAGGCTGATCCAGGAGACGGCAATGTTTATTGGAGAGTGAATTTTGACAGACTCGTACAAGACTTGAGGTGAGCAGTCGTCGAGTAACAAAACTATGACTTTCAAAAAGACAATTTCATTTGGGTGGCATATTCTCTCAATTACTAAAAAAAAAAAAGAAAAACATGTTCGGCGTATTGTGCCATTCAGAAAAGAATTTACTTTACGTCTAGTACTTGAGCCTCGCGAAAATGTGTAAAAAGAAACGATGCCGCAGAGATCAGATAATAGTCGAGGCGACATCGAGGATCCTCGACGAGAATGCCGGAGAATTGATGAGGCAATTGGTCTTCCTCATGTACATAAGAACAGCCTCGTGGGCGGACACTTCAAATCCCATACCATTTGTCGAGATCAAGGACTCTGTGCGGAAACTTGATGTCCCCGTTCTCGCCCAGTACCTCGATCAGTACTTGCATCTGATTGGTGCGTTCAGTTAATTGCCACCTTCGCGGAATCACAAATCGTTAATATCTGCTTTTTTTTTTACCACGTTACCACGTTTTTATTAATTCGCTTTCTTGTCTGTCTGTCTGTTCGGGACAAATTTTACAATCGACTTTAAACTAACTTCCGGATGCGCTAGAGACTTGAAACTTCAAACATAGCTCAGAACTGGATGACAAACAGACAGACAGACAAGATAAATATAAATATTTAAAAAATATATACATATAATAATATAAATAATATACAAACAGATATTGTATATATTTAAATAATATGTACAATATTTAACAGTTTGCAACAGGTTTCAGATTGAAGAATAAAGTGTGTAAGAGAGAGAGAGAGAGAGAGAGAAAAAGAGGAAAAAAATTGTGAAAAAAATGAATAAAGAAATAAAATATAGTTTAGTAAAAGAGAAAAAATAATTTAAAAAAAAATATACCACGTTTTTAAAACAGACTAAAAAGTATAAAATAATTTCTCCTAGTCCCATACAGATTTATAACCCCATACAGATTCCTAACCCCCATACAGATAGTCCTGGGAATTTGTGATTGTTAATTTTTAATAGCTATGAAAATACTTGTAAGATTTAAGGGGTTACGTGGGTCTGAAAATGCTAAAAAATCCATTTTTTAAATTTTATTATCTAATAGTACAATATGTCTACAATATTCTCCCAAAGTTTTAAGTAAATCGGAGTAAAAGTCTAGGAGAGAGAGCCTTTGGGAATTCTCTCCGTAGGGAAAGACCGGCCGGGAGCGACGCAGGTATACGCATTTTTCTCAAAACACTATTTTTGAAGTCGGTGGACACGATTTCTCGAAAACTAATGCACCGATCTTATTGAAATTTTGCACACTCCTTTGAAATAGCATTGACTAGTGATTGAACGAAGGTTTTTTATTTTCGATTACAACTAATTTTACAAGGCTATACGTAGTGTAAATTGTACCAAAAATTGAACTATTTTGCATACAACTCTGCCAAAAATTCAAATTTCAAATTTTTTAAAAATCCTTTGTTCAATCACGAGCTATTCTTATCTACTAACAGAAAAAATTTGATTTTTTAATTTCAGATAAAGCTATCATGAGTTATCCTGACCACCACGAGGATACTTTTTTTTGTTCCCAAATTTTTCCCAAATTTTTGGATGAAATGTTTTAAAAATATTGTTGAAATGTTGCTCCTTTATGTGCTTAACATTTTGAATAAAATAATTTATATATTATATTTAAAAAAAATAGAGAAAATATAGTTTTTTTGCCTTCGAAATCCACGTAACCCCCTAAAACAAAAAAGTGTGGCGCATGCATTAGATAATTGATGCATGCAATAGTTCACCCAAGTCACTAACAATTTTATTTCAATGCATGTGATATGAACGCTTGTGTGTTTTCTCAACGACAGCTACTCCCTACACTCCTTGCTATTAATCTGCTGCATACGTACCACGTGTTTCGTTTTAAATCTTACAAGTATTTTCATAGCTATTAAAAAATTCACAATCACAAATTTTCAGGACTATCTGTATAGAGTTAGGAATCTGTATGGGGTTATAAATCTAGGGCTAGGAGAAAGTATTTTATACTTTTTAATCCGTTTTAAAAACGTCGTATATTTTTTATTTTATGCTTCTGCTTCGCCTTAAATTACAGTGCAGGATTCGAGCTCGTTTTTGAAACGCGTCGGCGATTCGGGAGGTGGTCAATTCAGCGTCAACATGAAAGAGGCTTTCGCTCAATTGGCCTGGGCGACCGTCGAGAATATTGTCATGGAGCGATTCGGATCAAAAGCTGCTAGAATATTCAGGCAAGAGGACCCAAAGTTTTGTCAAATAAAGAAAAATTAATAGTTGTCATATACGATCCCAATATTTCGTTACACACAAGACGTACAAATTAATCAGGAGCCAAATTTATGGCCGATAAAAAACCGGCAATTTTGGCAAAACTACGTAAAAGCTAAAAGGTGGAGGACTCTTCAATTACGACATATCCCAACTATACACCGATAAATGATCAACCCTTGTATACTTGTAAATATTATTTTGGAAACGGTGAAACGGACTTATTTGCAGATTGGTACGGAGCCGAAGTTTCATAGAGCAGGAACAAATTCAACAGTTGGCAATGATACCGGCCAAAGAGGCGAAGCACTTGACTTACACGCTGCTGCAGGAAAATTACTTGCAGATGCACGAAATGAAGAAGGCAGGCGTAGCCAATGCTCCATCAAAAGCCTCGTTTCTTTTTCATATTGATCTTAATCAAGTCGTCCGTATGGAAGTCGAGCATTGTTATCACGCGTTGTACAACATGATGTACAGGCGAGAACACGAGTCGGCGGTCAATCGACGAATGATCGACAAGCAGGTGCGAATGCAAACGTTGGCAAGCAACTTGAAGGAACACGGCGCCACGGAAGAGCAATTGGCCGAGGTGAGGCTCGTAGAATGGAAAAGTGGAACTTGTGGAAATTTCAAAGTTGAACTTTCAGTGGGCGTATTTACATCGGAAAAAAAAAAAATCAGTATCGTTTGACTCCACAAATTTCTCATTCTCTTGTTGCAGATTGCCGAAATGATGACACCCTCGGAGAAACAGCAATTGGACAAAGTACAGTCTGTCATTAAGAAACTTGGCGGGGCTGAATTGCAGACGGAGGAGACACTCTTCTTGCTGAAGATGTATCTGCGCTATCACTGAATAAATAAAGCAATTGAAGAAACGAAAAAAAAAAAAACAGACGCGAATTGAAAACTTTCGTCACCCCGCTCTCTCTCTCTCTCACTCCCGAAAGAGATTGGACAATCTGAATTGTGCTGAATCTGAGATTGGAAAATCTGAAATATGCTGAATCTGATCTCGATCGGACCGAAATTCTTGATCCAGCAAACGTTTGATGGCTAAAAAAAGAAGCTATTTTTAATTTTTTTTTTGAAAACTGTTGAATGCATCGATTTTTTGAAAATTGTACTCAGGTACCTCCCCTTAAAAGGGCTAACGTCGGCTTTTAACGCAACGCTTTTTTAACGCTCGTACAAATGAGGCCTTACACGTTGGAACTCAGGAAATAATACACACCGTACACGGTAAAAGTGAAATCATTTATATAGTCGTTTATTTTTATGTAATAATGATTACGGTTGTAAAATACAAACAACAAAGAGTACCTAATTTTTAAATTATTATAATAAATATAATGATACATCTATATGTTTATAATAGCGCTGTTCTCCTATGTGAAATACAGTGCATTTTGATGTCACCATATATATATATATATATATATATGTATATATATATATATCCTACAAGGAAAAGTCACATCCAGGATAGTGATGTGTGTGTATGTGTGTTTGTGTGTATGTGTAACACGACTGGCAATTCGTCTTTATGCGTGAGAATTATTTTTATAATACGTCGTATCATACCTAATTAACTATATATATATTTCATCTACGAAAAAAAGTTTTTGCGACAATAAATACAGCTTGTTTACTTATTCATTATCTTATCGTGATCTCTCTCTCTCTCTCTCTCTCTCTCTCTCGCTCTTTTTTTTTTTTATAACTCTTTTCTTTGCGTCCGCGTGTACGTTGTGTAATTCACGCCACGCGTGATAATTCGCGCACGCGTCGGGGTCAAGCGCATCCTCTATCGTTTGGTCACAGCCGAATAGCGCTACGAAACTTTCATAAGTCCAGAGTGGGCGGGAGGGAAATTTTAACGCCACGATGATGATATACAAATGGATTAATGATATAATCGGTGCGGAGGACAACGGTGTCTCGAAAAAGAAGAAAAAAAAAACATCTCGAATACACAACTAAATTGCGTAACTAATGTATATATATATATATGTGTGGATATATACATGTATATATAATTTGTATAAACAGCCGAAATAGCGGAAAAGCTTTGTAAGAAACAAAAAAAAATATTCCTAGCAGTGACTTTTCCATGGTTCATCAGTTATACGTGCTTCTTCCTCTTCTTCACTTTTCATTATTATTGTTTACGTTTTTTTTTAATTTCATTTTTTCAATTTTTTTTTTTCACGGCTCGCCTCAACTTCCGCTGATCGATAAAGTCACGACACTCGGGCGTCCAGCAATGCCTAAATACGCGCGTATTTTTAACTATAATATCTTCTCGAAAAGTTCAATTGTTCACATGCGATTAGCGGAGATTTTCCTTTCGTATATTTATTTTCTTATTTATCGTTTTTTCTTCGTTTTTTTTTTTGTTTAATTTTATTACTGAACGTTCGATCTAATAATAATAAGAATAATAGTAGTATTTTGATTGTGTGCCTTTGATATCGATTGATGATGTGTTCATTAATAACATCTCGCGATCACGTCTGAGGCGAGAGTTGTGTCCGATAAGGTGTGTATATATATATATATATATATATATATATATATATATATATATATATATTAATAGCCGTGAGTGAATGTCAATGGCATCAAACTTGCGCATTCGATCATCGTATTCCGCTCTTTGCACTCTTGTTATTCTAACTAGTCCACACACACACACGCGCGCACGCACACACGCACGCACACACACACACACACACACACACACACACACATGCACCGCGACCGAATTTGTCAAACGACTATTTACACACTTCGTATATAAACAGGATTATTTATACGAGTAACGTCGTTGTACCTAATACGACCACGTTCGAATTACAATAAAGCATTACTTGATTTTTCTCTTTTTTTCTATATGTATGCATGTGTATATATATATATATGTATATATGTATATATATATATATATATATATATATATATATATATGTATGTATATATATACACAGGGTGAGGCACATAAAGTGTTACAGAGCAATAGCACTCAAACTATTGATCATATCCAAAAATGTTTCAGACAAAAGTTTCAGTGTTCGAGAAGGCCGTCATACTGGACCACCCTATTTTTTTATCGGTGGAGGCGCTGAAGCTACGTCAAGGTCAACACTACTTTTTAAAATAGAACCATGTATTTCTTTTTCGATGACATTATTACCGATTTTAAGACGAATTCAGCGACCTACAAGGTCATTCTAGTCACGCAAAGTATGAAAATAGTCGAAAAATCGAAAAATATCGGAATAATCACTTTCAAAGGATCCACTAACCTTGGTTTGGGTCTACCTACAGAAGATGCTCGAAGTGATGACCCTCGACTTGTAAACACTTGTTCGATCGCTGTTTTCATTTCTTACGATACCAATGTTTCTTATCGGCAGCAAGTACGCATTTTCTGTTGACATATCAGTTAGTCACGCATTACCTTCTAATGTGAGTACATCGGATCGCGAAAATGAACTTTTTATGGGGTTTTGTCAAAGAACGCGTAATGGCGGTAGCACCTACCACGCCTGACGACACGAAAGAAAGAATACGCCGAGCATGTACCGAAATTACACCACAAATGTTGGCTGAAGTTAGACGGTCTTTTCATCAGCGAATTAACAAGTGCTTACAAGTCGAGGGTCATCACTTCGAGCATCTTCTGTAGGTAGACCCAAACCAAGGTTAGTGGATCCTTTGAAAGTGATTATTCCGATATTTTTCGATTTTTCGACTATTTTCATACTTTGGCGTGACTAGAATGACCTTGTGTTGTAGGTGGCTGAATTCGTCTTAGAATCGGTAATAATGTCATCGAAAAAAAAAAATACATGGTTCCATTTAAAAAAGTGGAGTTGACCTTGACGTAGCTTCAGCGCCTCCACCGATAAAAAAATAGGGTGGTCCAGTATGACGGCCTTCTCGAACACTGAAACTTTTGTCTAAAACATTTTTGGATATGATCAATAGTTTGAGCGCTATTGCTCTGTTACACTTTATGTGCCTCATCCTGTATATATATATCTTTAATCATTAACAGTGTACACGTCAATGATGTGAGTGCATGGAATATTAGGACTGGATGTAGTTTTTTTTTATTTTTGAAATTTATCTTTTTCCCCTTAAATCGCTTTTTTTCAGCTATATCTCAATATGATAGTAACGCATTCCATTTACAAAGTTTTTCTTTTCTCTTTTTCTTTTTTTACTACATTCTTATAGTTTTGGGCTTTCAGTTTTTTTTTCACTGGTTTCTTCATTAAAGCTCCGGACAAAATGTGCGTGTGTGGTGAGGCAAAACATATTGACTGTCACATAGTTGCGCAATTATAATGGTTTTATACGAAGAAAGGAAGGACGAGTGAGAGATGCGTGGGCGGCACGAGGAATGAGTGTGTTTCTCTAGTGTATGGGTGTGTGTGTGTGTGCACGTAGCACGTGTATATATATATATATATATATATATATATATACACTGCCGGCCGGAAGTTTGGATACACTAGTCGAAATTTCTTACTGCACTAAAAGGTAGATAGCGGACTCAAAAATGAAGATAATTGAATTTCCGACCTGGCGTTTCAAAGAGGACAACTTTACCTTTATTTTGCTTTTTTAGAAAATCCTCTACCATTTTTTTTCGCTCCGGTACGCACTTTTGAACATGGCTATTTTTCGGCTATTTTTTGGCCGTCGAAAATTAACTGCAAAGCATGTGGAAAAATTTTGTCTCGGTTTTTTCCATAGTAAACTTAAAAAGGATATCAAAACTTGCAGTCTTGTCTTTCAGAAAGTGTCGTAAGATTTCTTTTCGCCTCAGTATTGCATTTATAGCTAAAAAAGACATGTTTTAGACAAACAGGCGTCATCGAAGAATTATAGGGTTTCAGAGGAATGTCAAGAAGGTAAACAGTTGCATGGGCTTACACTGGAGTGGCTAGAATTTTTTTCGATTTTTTTGTTACCATTTTTGGTTGAAACTTTGATGTGTGGACAGGCTCTCCTTGGGAATTATGGGGTCTAGGGACAATATATTGAGAAAGGAAATTTGTTTATATTTTTATTTTTAATTAATTATAATTTATTTAGAATTAAAAAAAAAAATTCATTTTCTTATTTCAATTTCTAAAATAAATAAAAACGTCTAGAAAAAATTGTAGCTAATAGATAATGAAAATGTAAATAAATTTCCATTTCTTAATATATTGTCCTAGACCCCATCATTCCCAAGTAGAGCCTCTCCACTCATCGAAGTTCCAACCAAAAAAGGTAAAAAAAAAATGTTCGAAAAAAATTCTGAAAAAATTCTCGCCACTCCAGTGTAAACTTTGCACATTTTTACCCTCTTGACATTTCCTCTGAAACACTATAGTCCTTCGATGACGCCTTTTTTTCTAAAACATGCCTTTTTTTAGGTAAAAGTGCAATACCGGGGTGAAAAAAAATCGTACGAGACTTTCTAAAAAATGAAAAGATATGTTTTGATATCTTTCGTAAGTTTACCATGGAAAAAACCGAGGCAAAAATTTTCTACAAACTTTGCAATTCATTTTCGATGGCCAAAAATAAATTACCACGTCCAAAAGTGCGTACGGGGGCGAAAAAAAATCGTAGAGAATTTTCTAAAAATGCAAAATAAAGGTAAACTTGTCCTCTTTGAAACGCCACTCGGGAAATTCAATTATCTTTATTTTTGAGTCCGCTATCTAACTTTTAGTGCGGTAAGAAATTTCGACTGGTGTATCCAAACTTTTGGATACACTAGTTTATATATATATATATATATATATATAAAGTGAAAAATTATACTGCAAATGGTAATGTCACGTATCGACGAACGTTTTTTTTTTTTAATTTCTTTATATTCTCACTCATCTGCTGTTTACGACAAAGCACTTGTAAGGATGTTGATTGGGGTGGAGCGGGGGGGGGCGCACTTACAAATATGGCACGATTAAAAAATGCAAGACCAAAGGCTCTCTTTTCGTACGACAATAATTTATGACGAGTAATTTCAAATTCTCTGCAAAGTTCTGATTTCCCGTGGAACACTACAAAATCCTGAGCGCGGGAGAGGAACGGGGAAGACAGAGATAGAGTGGAAGGATTGGAAAGAGAATTGTGTCTTTGGAGATAATAACTGGCAATGGCAAATGGGCCGGAAAGTTTGATTGAATTGTGGGCGCGTCGAAAAAAAAAAAAAAAAAAAAAACATAAATAAATAAAAACTCAAATGTTCGCGTACGGAAACGTTCCGCAATGCACTCTGGTAGCGGTGCTCGACACACACAAGTTGCGAATGATTGACTTCCGGTCCAGGATTACTGATCGCAAGTTCATTAGCAGTTAGTACATTCATTCGTTAATGAATTTGCGTTAATGAAACTTTGTGGATTGCCTGTGCAATATTTCGTACAAAAAGCGCGTAAGTTTGAAAAAAAAATACTCTCAAATTGCCTGGATTTTCATACATTTTATTTGCTCGAAAACGTCGTGGCGATCGTAAGTTTGCGATCGAAAATATATATCGCGCGTTTGGTACGCGAGACCAAAAGTGCCTGCGATTATCACGCGGCCCGCGCCATCTGTGCATTACGAAACGAACCTCGGGACAGGGGATTCCCCGCTCGAGTTGATCCGGCACCCTCTGAATATAGCTACAATTAAATGGAAAGTTTTGCATACGCTGTGCACAATTGTTCCGTACAGTTTTCAATTTTTTTTGTGACGAAAGAAAACAATAAAAAAAAGGAGAAAAACGCCCCGGCTGCGTCCTCGTCTTTCGCAGTGTTTAAAAAGCTCGATAAGATCGTTATCGTCGTTCAGTTAGCGTCGTTGTCGTCTTTTCATTCGAGACTGGCACGTACAACCTTTATACCACTAGGTATATCCGTTAAAACTAGGGCTAAATTTACTTAAATAATCGTGTCTCCACTCGGTCGTGGTAGCGCAGGTATTCTTTTCTTCTTTTCTTTTTTTTTTTTTTTTTAACATTAACGAGTTGACGACCCGAAATGAAAATTGAACAATTTCGTAATAATCAATGGGCAATTAATTAAGACGATAAACGTTTTTTCGCGATTAAAATTACACTCGCGTAGGCGTTTCGCGATCAATTATATGTATATACATATATGTATATATATATACGTAACGGCTGCGGTCGTAGGTACATCACAATTAATATAGTTACACTGTACAATTATTAATATCATAACGCCTTTTGCGCATCGTCCCCGCCTTTCTCTATCTACCTACATAACTTCTCGACATTTTAATTTCATCTAACCGGATGAAGATTTTACAACTTCGTTTTATATATACATAAAATAAATATTATCAACATTAAGCTATCCGACCGTGTGTCACGCCGCATGTGCCTTTTCCCTAGGTATTTGTGTATGTGTGTGCGTTGATATCAGGCTGTGTCGAAAAAAAGACTTTTACTCCCTCGAACATTATTCGGTATAATAAAAAAAAAAGTCAAATTCAAGCACCCCGACGTTTTCAATTTTTGACAGCAACACATACGTTTTTCTGGTACATTTTTGTAAAAATAACATCGAGATAATAAAAAAAAAATGAAACTCTTTAATTCAGATCGAAAAAAAAAAATTAAGAAAAAAATCTCTAGCGCTATGATTTATCCTCGATTTTTCTAATAATATTCAAAGAGATAGGGATACGTTTTTTTCTTCTTCGATACACCCTGATATATAATAATCGATATGAATATTGATCATTAGAGTGCGAAAGATCAGGGAGTGCGCCCAGATACATCGAGGATACTGGCTCTCTCGCTCTTATTTTTTTTTTTTATATAAAATAATATTAGGTACCTCGTATACATACACACATGTCTATATATACATGCATGTATACACATACTCGAATTGCACTGATAAATAACAACGAAAAGAAATAAACGAAGAGACGATGTATAAGAGGGTGTGACGTTTAGGGTGAATTACGCGAGTTTCTTCTTTTGCCAATACAGGCGGTGAACCGGACCTAGAGGCCTTACTATTCGATATTTAAATTCCCCTTGATCCCGAAAGCGCATATTTGGCACATAATATTATATCACATCAAACTCCCATCTTTTATACGTCCGGTCAACATTTTACATGGCATTTTATCCTCGATCTTACACGACGCTCTTGTTTCTCTTTTGTTACGACGCGTCCCGTATATACACCCATATATATATATAAGGATTTTTTTTAAATTTTGGATCAAGGTCCAAGTCTTAATCGCGAGAGATAATTGCAGATTGCACTCTGATGCTCGAATTAAGTATAAGGATGAAAAAAAAGAAAAAAAAAAATTATAACCAATGCCTTTTGCAATAATTTGATCGTAAAGCTATGTCAATTAATAAATAACGCCAATCTCGAAATAATTCTTTTAACATTTTAACGCAAAAAGAAAAGGCAGAGGTATTTTCAATCTTTTTTTCTCTCTTTTTCTCGTCTACTGCCTTTGTTCTACGGTGGATGACCTCTTGGTCGTCTCGAAAAAAAAGGATTTTTTTTCTTTCTTGGATCGTTATCTCGAATCTGTGTTTCCGTATCGATCGAGGCGGTCGATAAATCAATTATGACAATACTACAAGTAACAAGCATTGAAAATGTGTAATGGAGTCGTTCGTCGCGTTTGGATTTTTTTTTTAATTTCCGATGACGCTGTTTTCGTGTTCTTTTTTTTTTTTTTTCATTCTGGATTTGCACGTATATCGAGATTGAATACACCTTTCCATTTTTTTCGTTCTCGTACTTACGCGTACATAATAAGTTCAGTGGTACAAACGGATGACGCTTGGGGGCGCTAAGAGCTCGGTCTTATCGGTTCGTCGATTCGATGCTAGATGTCGCGCGCTCGACAATAGTTTGCTACGATAGAAACTGAGTCCTAGAAGCCACGGTCTTACATAGAGATCTGGAAACTTTTAGGGTGGGGGGTAACTCAGATAATGAGGCAAAATGGCAGTTCTCGCTTCTGCCATCTGAAGCGCTGCTACTTAGAAGTTAGCCAATCAATGTTCTAGAACGTTCCAGAATGTTCGAGAATGTTGTAAAATGTTCCAGAATGTTATAAAATCTTCCAGAATGTTCGAGAATTTCTAGAATCTTCCAGAATGTTATAGAATCTTTCAGAAGCTTCTAGAATGTACCAGAATGTTTGAGAATGCTCTAGAATGTTCCAGAATGTTGTAAAATGATCCAGAAGGTTCTGGACCTTCGACGAGACTTCCGGTTCCGGAATGTTTTAAAATGTTCCAGACGGTTCTGGACCATCGAAGGGACTTCCTGTTCCGGAACGTTCGAGAACATTCTAGAATGTTCTAGCAACCGGAAGCGAAAGTCCAGAATCTTCTAGAACATTCTCGAGTTCCATTATCCTTTCGAGAATGTTCTAGAACGTTTCAGAATATTATAGAATCTTCCAGAAGGTTCGAGAATCTTCCAGAATGTTTGAGAATGCTCTAGAATGTTCTAGAATCTTTATTTAAAGGTTCATTTTTTTAATTCACATTTGATAGGAGCTGGCTGGCTTTGTTAGAGCGAAGCGAGGGTAACTCCGGCTAGTAAACAATATTTTTAAGAACTATACGAATGGAAAATGATTGAATTTCGGACCCCGTTTAACACAATTTCGCAGGATACTTCGTGGCTCGAAATGACGTTCGAAAACGTGTTGCGGCGTCTTTAGCATTCCATTTTCGACGCAATTCTTCGTTCTCTGGAACTTTGAACACTGAAGGCTTTCCACTGTCGTCTTTAAAAACCTTTCTGACAGTTCCGTTAGTGCACGCATTCTTTCGACAATACAGCGGAACACGATAACAAGGTTCAGAGCCTTGTTCAGAGAGGTTATCGATTGCTGTATATCTATATCTATGATACTTCTACGTGACAGCGCTTCCAGTGGATAGATAAGGGACTATTCTTTTTGCCTCACTAACGATGTCACTTTCCACCATGCATAAAACGCCGGAGTTTCCAGACCTGTAAGACCGTGCCTAGAAGCAGTGGCACGCCAATTCATCCATCTCAGAGATCTCAATATGGCGGCTACTCTGAGCGGTGCAAAGCAGCGTTAGAGATACCAAGATGGCGGTGAAGATGAAGCTCGCGTCACTGAGTTTTGGGACTCCAAATAGGAATAGTAACGTGACTTTCGTTTTTGTCAACAAAACTAATCAGTGTAACAGCATCGCAGTGCAGTTTGTTTTCGTTAAATAAAAAAAAAAAACAAATGAGTAATGCGTCATTTCGACGAGCGCGTTTTGTGTATCTCGGGCATGTCGAATTTGAGGTTAGGTACGCGAGTATCGAATGGCACAAGAAGCAATTCTTCGTTTTTGCTTTCTGGCACAAGGTTCGTTTGTTGAGGTCAAATAGTCGAATATCTGAGAGCGATCAGTTGAACGAATAGTTAGCCGAAAAGTGAAACACTCTCGAAACGTCAGAGTGAAAGTGAAAGACGAGCTTGAACGCCCAATAAGCGAAAGGGATAATACGATACGAAATGTTTTCGTACACGTGTCTCTCACAAATAGTATTTTCCTCTATAACCTAAAAATGGAGACTGTTAGTTCGAATTCAATTGATCGGTGTACGTTGGTAGTCGATAAAGTGTTTTCCGTTAAAGTTTGTCACCGTCTTGTTGCTGTTGTTTTTCCGTCTAATATCGATACGAATGTACATGTTTTCAAAGATCCTCCTATTCGTCGAGATTGATGGCGAGACATAATTTCAAATGCCCGTATGGCTTTCCCGAAACGCTGATAACTGAGATTTGAAAACCCGGAAGTCTCTTCCCCTCCCTTCTCTTATTAACGTTGAGGTTCCTGCCCAAGAAGATAACACGCTACTGGCACAGAAGATATAAGCCGTGTCATCAAATGATCGGAAGTGTCGTGACGCCTAGTCATTTGGTTCTATCTCTTCGATGTATCTTTTACGGACGCCGTTGTACGCAGAGGTTAGGTATTTGCGATGCCAGCGACCACGAGAGGTCGTCACGAACCAGCTGTTTAGCTTACCAGGTCCTTCGCGAATTCCGCTTATTCGTAACCTAAGTACGCCGTGGCTTATCCCTGTCCTGACATCCACCACTCCCCATGTCACTGCATCAAAAAAATGGCTCTTTTACCATCGGATCGCCGTGGGACTAGTCGATATAAATGTGGTCACTGACGGAGCTTTCATGAAGCAAAAGCCACGCATATCCGAGCATAAACGCTGAACGCTGCTACTCTACGGTGACCGAGACTGGCCAATATGGCTGCGCGAAAGTGTCATTAGACGCGACAAGTGATCGCGTAGCAACCCGGTATAAACGAGCTATCGTTATTTGGGTAATGGCGCCTACGCATATATGCAATACAACATGAAATGTAAAGTTGAAAGAAGTTCCCGCAGTTCGGATGTTTCAACTCATTGATGTCATTTGTCGGTTTTTTTTCTGGACAGCTGTTAGCACGAAGGAACAGTAAGCGGAGATCGCAATCAGAAGTGGCAGCGATTTCTGTATGAAAATGAGGCGATCCGCCGGAAGGAGTAGCCCAAAACGGCTGGCTCATGCGCAGTATGGCATTATAGCTGTCCTTGTCTTTCACGGTGGAAGTACGAGTGAGAGCGACGGTAGGATTTGAACAGTGAAATGAGTTAATGAAGTTATGGTGAAGTTTTCTGAAAATTACGAGCACTATTGGAATACTTAGTTGTATTATTTTTTTGAAGATCCATGCAATAAACTTGGATAGACTGTGAAGTGAAAAATCATGAGAAAGTAAATAGTAAAATAAACCGGAGGGAAATAGAATGTACGGAAACGTACGCTTGAAAAGAGTGAATGCATAGCAAAAGACATTGCATTGGTGAAAAGATGGTTTAACGAGCAAAAAAGTTTCATAAACATTGCAAAAAGATGTAGGGTGTGTACCCCAGTATATGGTTCTAGGGTTAATAGTCTTTCTAATCAATTTCTTGTATTCATTACAAGTTGTGTTCTCTTGAAATGTACCTATACATACATTTGCAACATTTAATTTACACATTTTTTGTACCAATTGAAAACGATTCAACAAACTTTTTATTACAAACTGTACGACCATTATGTTTTTTTGGTAATTTGTAATTTACTAATCAATGTAATAAATAAATCTTATTTTTTACGTGGTACACTACTTGGGTTCCTGCACCCGGGGATCACCAGAAAATACCTTTAGTTCACACAGACACTCGTTTTTTTTTTATAACGCTCGTGGTTCAAACTTCATAATCCAAATTTGCCTTTGTATAATACCAATCAAATCGAGACGTCATGCCACTCGTCGTTCCGTGGAGAGGCAAGAACAGTTATAAAGCATATTGCGCATGATCCAGCCGTTTTGAGCTACTTCTTTCGGCGGATCGCCGCATTTTTCATACAGAAATCGCTGCCAATCTTTTGTGTACAGAGTTCGGTCTCCTCACTAATCCTTCGTGGGTTGTTAGTACTGTCAATCGAAAACAGCGTGAACATGGGGTCTGATCAGGAAGTTTGGTGGTGTGAAGAAAATACTTTTATGGCAATTGAAGCAAAAAAACAGTCCTCATTGTAGGATCCTGAACCAGGAAATTTCTACAAAAAGCTGTTGAAAGACGACACTTTGGATGAAGTTATAGTAGCGAAACATTAATGACGGTCAGAGCTTGATCGGACTCCACGACTTCAAGTGAAGTGCTCGCGATAACTGGCAGGAACGGGCAAGAGGTTTTTAGTAAATGCTCGTTCCATGGACGCTATGCGTCCACATATGGAAGTGCGTTACATTTCGTGTTGTGTCGATTATATCTGTAGGCGCCTTAATATCTCCGAACAGTTAAACGCAATAACTCGGTCGCTGAGAAAATGTGGCTTATCGTTGTCACGTTCGGCTGGTCACTCTCCTCCAATGTGTTCCCGGCAATTGTCCACGGTGCCCATGCGACCGCTTATTTACAACTGGCATCCGAAATTTTTGACAACGGCCTCAAGCTTGGCATGTGTGCGCGGAAGATTAGATGAGAGCTAAGATGACCGCACATCGTCCAGTTACAATTCAACGTTTTCACGGTCAGGTGGCGCAACGTTGAAGTCCTCTTCATCAAGAATGGATACCTCCGTGATACGGAATCGGCAGTGCCGTAGCCCGAATAGTTCGGGAATGGGCATTTGTGGCGTCAATCACGTATTCGTAAACTTGTGTGTGGGTGTGTGTATTCGTGCGTGCGTGCCAGTCTACCACACAGCGATGTCTCTACCAGAAGAGTTCGCGGGCTAATCTTGATGCTCCGGGCTGCCAGATCGGCTGACCCGGAGCTGCGGTTCAATCCTCGTCATGATGCTGACGGGGGCTCGCGTCGTAACCGCCGATAGAGCCCGAATTGTCCGGTGAAAAGTTCATCATGTCCGTTGGCGAGAGACTGTCTTGAGGGTAATAGAAGGAAGGATGATCCTGGCTTGGTCCAGCGGTGCCATTTAGCAAAGCGGCTGGTGGTGAAACTGACGGTCTTGCCGATGGTCCCGGTCCCGATTGATGATGCTGTCCACCAATATCCGAACTCACAGGCGAAAGAAAGCCCATTTCCGGTCCACCGTCGCGACACCAGAGCTGTCGCATCTCCTGTCGTCGTTGTCGCATCAATGACTTGTACTCGGATATTCTCATCTTCTTGCCGTCAACGATGCACGTACGCTTTGGACGCGGCCTGTACCTGTAGTCCGGATGCTTCTCCATGTGTAACTTCGAGAGACGCGATTGCTCCTCGTAGTACGGCTGCTTCTCGGAATTCGACATGCTCTTCCATCGAGCACCTACGGATTTGGAACGAAAGAGAAACGGAAATATTGAAAAGTAACCGATAGCTGAATGGCGGTTGGTTCAACGATCATCGCTGATGAACTGGAAGGTTTGCGATGGAACTTTTCGTAGCATCTTGGAAGATGCGTCCGTAATGGATCATTGGTGACAATTGGATTGGTGGAAAGCCAATGCTGAGTTACTACTCACCGAGTATCTTTGATATGTTGGAGTTGTGCATGTCCGGGCAGGCTTTGAGAATTTTTCTACGCTCGTCCTTGGCCCAAACCATGAACGCGTTCATCGGCCGCTTGATATGTGGCTTGTTCTCGTTCTCCCTCTTCTGCTGTCTCACCATTTTTGCTGCGATACGGATGACAGGAAAGAAAGCTACGTTAGACACCTTCACACGTGTATCATGGAGAAATAAGGGAATCCGGCTTCGAGACATCGCTGAACTGAGTATCTCGCGGGAATTCCGATTCGTAACGAAACAAGTAGGGTAGGGAGGAGCATGTTGAGCAAGTTTGGAATTATCGCCCTGTAATTCCTTAACAGTCTGCCGTACAAAAATGAAACCTACTTTGGTTAATAGGAAATTTATCTGGGAAGAAAAAGTCTGCAGACGAAGTTCCCCTCCCCCATATCTTTCTTTTCGCCATTTGATGTACCCGCGTGCGGTGCAAGCATTCCAGATATTTCCATTGCCCAACTGCTCAACATACCCCTCCCTACCCTACTTCACAATATTGCAGCAGATAGTTGACTACGCGATGTTGAGGAAGCGAGAGAGAGAGGAAGATGTGCTTTTACCTTTTTCCGTAATGTCTTCGGGTACTTTGTAGCCTGGATCTCGCCACACTGGAAATTGAGAACGATCATCGGTTACAAGTTGATCAAGTATTTCGTGGTTTCGAGGAACGCCATGTAAGACACGGAAAAAGGTCGAAGGAGTAAATTCGTGGATACTTCTGGTAGACTGGGTACGGTTGTAACGGAGTACGGTTGAAACACTGCGAAGATTCACGAAAGTAGAAGTAGTGCGAAGAGGGGTACAAGGGGAAAGACGTACGTCTTGAAAGCCTCGACACGCTTGGCAGTGCTGCACGCCACTTCCCGCAAAACTGACGCTCGCAGAGGGATCCATTGAGTTTTTTCGTTCAAAAGTAAGTATTTTTGATCAATTTCAAAATTTGCTTTATCTTTATCGCGCTTTATCTCATATTTTCAAAGACGGGCATCTAATTGTGATTTCGATTTGAATGCAGATGACCAGTTTTTAATAGAAAGCATTTTATTTGCACGTCTTATACTATGACTGCAACGTTATGGGCGATCAACGGAAAACTGTTACAACCGTACCCAGTCTACCTTATTAATTTTTAGCCCGCTCTCATGTCTGGTCGTCTCTGTGTGCTGACGAAGCCTAATAAAAATCGACATCGGTACGAATCAACTTACTCTGCTGCGCCGAGAGATAGTCTTGTTCTTCTTGCTGGGTTTCGTCTCGACCACCGGAATGTTTGACAGGTCGTTGGGATTGCGACGAAGGAGCTATCGCGCCTGGATTCGGTGGCAAGCCGTACAATCCGTGCATGGCGAAGTGTTTTTCGACCGCAGCTACCGCGACTGCGGCAGCCGATCCACCAGGACCACCTGGCTCGTCCTTGACCATACCTTTACCCACTGGAGACATTGTGAATCGAACGCGTCAAAGTGTTATCAATGCGAAAACGCCTATAGGATAGGGAAGCTCGAGGTTTGCTAACAGGTGTCACGGGTCAGTGTAAAATTTCACTATCATGAGCAACCTCCTCAAGGAATTTACGCGAACTCACTTGGATTGGAGAGCGAACCGAGATGCGGCGGATAAGGGAGACTCGGCAAATAATTTCTTGGCATTGGTAGACCAGGCGGAAAGATTTTTGGTGCCGTAGCAGCGAGTGGTTGTTCCTGATGACCACCGCTACTTCCGGCTCCCGTCGAGTGAGAATCACTTTCGGGAGACGACGAAGCCGGCAAACCTGACGAGGAGAACTTGGGCTTGGTGAGGTTGAGAGGCGCATCCGGATCCGGAAGCGGCGCTGCACTCGGCGCTACCGCTGATGACACCGGTGTTGGTGATCTCTCTTTCTCCATTTGTGTCGTTATTTGTGCCAGATGTGCCGTCGCCCAAGTCTGGCCTTCCCTGTGACTGTTGATCATCTGTTGGACAATGAGGAACAATCGTTTTATCAATAAACTAGACGATCCGTAACGGACTTGGCTGAGTTCTTATGACGTTGAAGTTTCTTTGGATTTGGATAAGCCAGAACTCTGCCTTGCTCGGTTTTTCTTCGATGATCAAGAGTCTGGTGGCGTTCACTTACATTAGCGATCGAATTGATATGCTTGTTTCCGGTCGTTGCTGTCGATGTTGGTGGCGGCATCGACGTCACGGACAATCCCCGCAGTTGCTCGAGAAACGGTAGGAACATGAGTGATTGAGGACCCGGCATGCTCATCTGGCCCTTCGTTATTTGGGCCTGGAGCTCTTGGATGTTGTGCTGCATTATGTGCTCTTGCTGCCGCTTCAGATGTTCCGTCTGTAATCGTTGCAGCTCTATTTGTTTCTGTGAATCAACACCCATGTGACCCGGATACGGCTGCAACATTAAAACCCAAACGATGCTTTTTACCCAATTGGCAATCGATACGCTAGTCAATGGCACTAACTCCCTCCACGGTAATGCAGAAAACAAAAAGAAAGAAAGGATCAGCTTCTTGCATGGTCAACTATGTGAGGGCTGTTCGAGAGTATAGAGTGCTCAAAACTTAAATGCGTGTTTGCCGAAGACCATAAACCATACAATGTTGTCTACAGGACTATATTGCAAAGCCATATCGTTCTGTAGACAACATTGACATTTTATGACACTGGAGTTGAAGGTTGGCACTTTTATACTACTTTTTCATTAATTATCAATCCTTTGAACCAGTCAGATAGTCTACCACCGTGCCTGATGAATATGACACACTATCCCGTGCAGAAATATCTTAGGGATACCTAAGTTCCGATCGGATCCCGATCGGGATATGATACGGATTCCCTAGAAGGGGTATCCTCATCGGAATCCAGATGGCGCCCACTACGTAGCACAAGGCGGAGACGTAGTGGCAAGAATTTGAAATACGTATTAAATACATGTTTCTTAGCAAATTAAATACATATTTATCTTAGTTCGAAAGATCTCCATTTAATGAAAATATAATTACTCAGAATAAATAGCCTGTGTCACTTTTCTCCAGGAAATATAAGTCTTTCAAGGTCTATATATTGTGTTTTTTCGAATTTTTTAATTAAATGTAAAGAATTTTGTTCGAAATTCTGTTATTAAAATATATAAGTTTTGACAGTTATACTGTAGCACGAATCTTTACCTAATCTTTTTCAGATCCTTGAATAAATGATTTCAGAAAACGTCCAGCGTCTCCAGCTGATACGGATCGGTATCTCCTGGCGATTTTTACATTCATCCCTGAGATCCGAATCGATATCGAAGTAGATCTTGTCCTAGAAGTTCGGGATTCTAGCTTGGGTCCTATGTAAAGTTTCCATTTGGATTCTGACTAGAGTCCTTAATAGTTCCGGATTAGGATCCTGGCTGGAATCCTATTCCCGAGCGTTACATTTCGCTCTCGGATCCGATATCCGACTGGATCCCCGATTGAGAATCCAGGATCCCAGTCCGAATCACCCTCCATCCATGACAATATTTCTGCACGGGACCTTCTTTCTTTAGTTCTCACTGTTTTCTCTCTTTGTTTATCTTCCCTTCGGATCGAATCCCCAATTCCACGCGGACGAAGTCGCGGGCAAAAGCTAGGATATATATATATATATATTTGGGTTTATCAGTGTGCGTGTGGTAGAGCAACAATTTATTCAACTAGCGACCAACATAATTGTGCGCCGCTGTTATAACGGGCTTTCCTGCTCTGGCTGTGATCCAGACGTGCTTGAAGTTTAAAGTCTATTTTGGACGATAAGGAAGACGTTTATTCATTCGCTATAGAGACGAGAGAGAGAGAGAGAGAGAGAGAGAGAGAGAGAGAGAGAGAGAGAGAGAGAGAGATGTGCCCCCAGGGTGCACCGGGAGTATGTCATATATACGCTATATTATATATATGAATATATATATGCAACCGTGTTTTATTAATATATACATATATACGAGAACGCGCCCCGTTATTATAGACTCGAGCACACCTCAATCCGAATTATTAATCCTACTAGCTGGTTTTCTGGCCGCGCCCGAAACACGAATGACCCGCGAAGTGAGCATCAACGAACGGATCTTGGGAATGTCCGTCAGTTCCGTTGGACTCGATTAAAATTGAAGATATATTTATATTAATAGCGATTTTTTTTTCGTCGCGTATCGCATTGACGCAAAGAAACAAAAGTGCGCACGTCGACAACGTGGTTGCGCGATTCGGCAAAGAAAAACAAAACACCGCCGCTTATTAAAGCTCTCATGTCAATTGAGATGACTTTATTCTTGTTGCATTTTCATATTTCTTATTATTCGAATATTTACTATTTTAGCATACTTTTTTTTATTACGTTTTATTCATTTGTTTTTTTTTTTTTATTGTCAATATCGAGCAAAATTTGTTGCGAGCTTCATGGCAATTTATTGCAGACGATGACGGAAGGCAGTTCGTGAAAAAAAAAGTTTTGCATATCCGAGATTGAAAGGAGACACTTTTCACGCATCCCCCAGGTGGAAAAAGGCGGAAAATAATTTCTTGCGGCTAAACACATTTGAACGTATCTCCGAGATGTGTGGAGGTAGCAAAACCCTCTCACAGTCAGGTGTACTCTCGGCATTGATGAGTAACGAGTTCTTCTCTGAATTGCTGAAATTACATAACGCGTAAGTGAACGTTATGTTCGTACCCGAAGAGCCATACCCTCGACTAAAGTGGCGACGTTCCACACTTGAAAAGTACGTTTCAATGCGCCTGCTGCAAATACGTAATTATTATTAAGAATTTTATGGCACTTTTCCCGCTCGAGCTTGCGTGTCCAATTTGTTAATTTTTTTTTATGCTTCAATCGTGAGTCGTACGTTGAGAGCTTTTGGTCATCGATAGCCGGACGCGATTGGTAAAAAAGAAGATGAACTTCAATCATCATTTCAATATTTTCCCTGCAGAGAAAAAATAATCGCAAAAAAATAATTATGCATATTAAACAGTTGACTGACTGACTGACGTATAGACAACGCACAGCCTAAACCGCTGAAGATAGAAACATGAAATTTGGAAAATATGTTTCTTAGAAGGTGTAAAAGTGCACTGAGAAAGGATTTTTCGAAAAACGACCCCTTAAAAGATGAAATGGGATTTAAATATTTGTTTGGGTTAATATTAATATTCTTGGGTTAATAATAATATTAATAGTCAATAATAATATAAATACAAATATTCTTCAAGACAAATAATAAATCGCATATTTTAGGATTTTTTAAAACAACCGCTAATAAGGGGTGCAACGATGGGCCAAATTCCGGGGGAGGCCGCAGGTAGAAGCTACACTGTCAAAAAAAAATATTTCATTTAAATAGGATCTATTTAAATCAAATAGGTTTTTTCCCTTTTTCTTACAGCCTACTACGACACTATTTGTTTTAATTTTTTTCACATTTGTTCAAGCTATTCTTTTTAAATATTAAATATATTAAAATTAAATCAATAAAGATTAGATTCGAATTAAATAAATAAAGCTAAATAACGATATATCGCATGAATACGAGAAAGGAATATAGGTTCATGACATACAGTGGGTAAAAAAAGTATTTGCACACCGCCTGTTTTTTAAATTATCCTACTTTATCATAAAAATAAATAAAATGCTAAAGCATTTTATTTTTTTTCGAAAAAAAAAATGCTAAAGTATTTTATTTTATTTCGCAGGATAATTTGAAAAACATGTGGCGTGCAAATATCTTTTTTATCCACTGTATAAATGCGGTGAAAAAAAAGCTAAATTACTTTTCTTTTTCTTTTTCACTAACAAGGTTGTGATTTGGGAAAAAAAAGAAAGGTATTGCCGTGCAATTTTATTAACCGGCGCGACTAGTTATGTATAGAAAGACCCTTTTCCTCAACTGCATAATGTTACTACAGTCTCCTAATGAAAAACAAAGCCATATTTAGTTATTTGACGATATTAAATAGATCTTGATTTGAATAAATAAATGTATTTAAAATAAATAATTTTAATAATGGAATGCAATAGGAAAAATTTGATTTCACGAAAAATCTAGTTAATTCAAATTTAAAAAAAATCACTAGACGTATCTAGTTAATATAAAAAGAATTTTTCTAGCAGTATAAACAATAAACAAAGAAAATACAGATATAAATCGTATTAATGCACTCCAATATTTATCATACTAAACATATTTTCTTCGACACGACAAAAATGTGACAATAAAAGAAGTGAAAAATTCATATTTTTCGGTTGCCTTGCAAAGACGCAGACTTCGACAGCACGTCAATGCAGACGGCAATGTTCGCACCCGAATCGGAAAGGAGTTATGCAAAGGGTAAATCCATGCTGAACCTAATGGATGACAGTGAGTTCAGGTGCCCAGGCTTAACAAATTTTACACCCCTATACATACCAGTGAATATGAAAAACGATTATTAAACCGTATTAGACACAAGCACCCCCCTCCCCGTTCCGCACCCTCCGGATTCACAAGGAGACAGTGAAATTCGTGCGCACCCGTTGCCTCGCTATAATCGGAGGGTTGGAAGCGAGTGGGCGCGTAAGGGGTTGGTTTTGGATTGTGTGTGCCGAGGGGGGGGGGGGGGGGGGGGGGGGGGGGGTGAAAATCGAGGGAGGGCCAGAGAGAGAGAGAGAGAGAATATATAGTCGATGGTGGGTTTCATTATTCATCCGTTGAAGCTCAGTTATGCCGATGATACGTATCCATGACAGTTATACCGCCCACAGTGGCTAAATATAAACAGGCGGGGTGCCAAGCGCGAGTTCCATTCACATTCACGTAAACGCGTGATGCGCTTGCGCGCGGGTGTTTTTCACTCTCGCGATGTTGCTCCCCGCGCAGATACGATGATACCCCGAGAGAGGCAGATAAAGAGGGAACCAGTTGAAAATGAGGGGTGAAATGAAGGAGGGAAAGGGCGGAGGAAGAAGGAAGATGTGGATGATGAGTAAAGGGCGAGAGGGAAGGGGGAGGGACGATTTGCAGAGAAGAGAGATGGGAGATTGATACGAGCGGAGACTGCGCGAGTATATGTGGCCACAAGAGTATGAGAAGACAGGGTGAGCCACTGTGTGTGTGAGAAAGGGAGAGAGAGAGGGGGGGGGGGGGGGGGGGGAGAGAGAGAGAGAGAGAGAGAGAGAGGAGGGAGGGG